>JAWNOA010000062.1:0-330875 GCA_035046345.1 Drosophila birchii
AAAATGGAAGTTTCACAATGAATTTTCCATCTATTGCAACCTGTAGATTCGCTACGAAATGAAATTCGCAATGAGCTTCTATTGGAGATCGTGCCTTTTATTTGGTGTCGAAATTTTCTAGTGTCCAAAATCGCTCTAGTAGCGTATCCACCTCCTCTTCTGTGGTTGCCGCTGCACAAAATGCCACTGACTCGTGCTCAGCAGGAATTTTCCCGGCCACAATCCATCCAAGCTTTGTATTTTGAAGAATTGGGCCTTCCGGCTTCATCAGCATCTGATTTGATAGAAGCAAAGTTAGTTTGTCAAAGTTTGGATCAGCCAGGGTGACGTTGTTTGGGACTCGTAGTTGTGAGGCAATTATTTCGTGAGCTGGTTGATCAGCTATGATATGCGGCAGCACAAAGGCTTCTACTTGTTGAGCAAAATCATTATGCATCGACTTCATGAGAACGTTTCCTCTAGCACGACTGGTTTTTGGGTTGCCTCCAATGCCCTCGATGCGCAATGATTCACCGTGGAGCTTTAATGAAAGCTTGGATGCCATTCGTTCAGAGATCAGATTAATTTGTGATCCTGAGTCTAGCAAGGTTCGAAATGTGGCCATCTGACCAATACCTTGACTGTGGCCAGCAAATTGTAACTTCTGTTACTTGCTGCACCTACAGAAGGTGATTGTGGCTCTGTTGCCGCACCTGACGTGGCCTCCAGGTGTAGCAATGTATGGTGTTTTTTATCACATTTAAAACACGTACGGCCTCGGCAATCTTTCGCCTTGTGGTCACTGCTGAAACAGTTAAGACACAAGTTTTGTTTTTGAACCCAATTGACTCGGTCGGGTATGGTTTTGCTACGGAAATCATCGCGCTTGTATAGCCAATGAGTCGTTTGCAGAAAGGACAATTTGGTTGCCTTCCAGCGCTGGCAGAAGTGCGTGATGGGCTCTTCTGCTCCTTTCTCTGTTGTTGACTGTGTTTTCCTGTTCCCAGCACTCGGCTTCGCTGGTCCAGGAAGCTTAGCATTATATCGAGACCTTGGAGTTCTCTTGATCCGTCTAACGATTGTTCGTAGAGGGCTCTATTTGCAAAATCCAGTTTTTGCTTGATGATGGCAATTATGATTGTATCCCAGCTGGATATATCAATGCCTAGTCCCTTTAATGATGCTAGAGACTCAATTGTTGTGATATAGAACTCTTTTAATGACTTTGGATCGCCAATGCTTGTATGATGTTGCAGGAGACGATTGAGAATCGTATCTGCTACATGGCGGGGATTGTTGTACGCGTCATCCAATATTTCCCATGCGCTCATGTAATTTGCCTTTTTAAGATCAATATGCCTTATTAATCTTTCTGCCTCTCCAGTTACGGTGGTTTTGAGGTACTACATCTTCCTGCCTGTGGGCATGTTGGTATCATGAACCATGCATTAGAATAAATCGATGAACTGAGTCCATTTGAGTAGATCACCATCGAACTTTGGGATGCTGACTTTGGGCAAATGCACATCTTCATTGTTTGATGCATTTGTTTGCGCCCCCAAGACTCTTTGCACATCCCCTTCTAGTCGGAGGAACGACTGCATGTCGTATCCTTCTTTGACAGGGTCTTCGTATTCTTCGTGAACAGCGAAGTGGCATTGCTCGAGCTTTGAGCCAATGCATCGGTTATTATCGTTCTGTATCTGTCGTATGACTCACGACAGTCTACGTAAAACTTTAAACATTCTGCGGTTCTATATTCCGCTGGAATATTTTTGTCATTATCCGCAAATCGATTACACGCTTCATCGATTCCGGCCAACTTTGATTTATAAAACGTTGGATTTTGCTTTCTTTCCGCAGAGTCTTTTTTAAAATTGCGGATGAGCTTCGAGATTTCTTGACTGATTTCTTCCTGTAAGTCTAACGCATCTGTGACTGCTTGATCCTCCTTATTAGACATATTGAAAATTGTTTTTTTGTTCCTGACCGTTGGTAGTGTTTTATTTGCTTTGACAGTTGGATACGATCCTATTTGCAACCGTGATGTGGTCGAAGATATCAACAAATGGTCAATAGACTTGGGGGATTTCTAGAATTTAGAGTTCTAAAAAAAGATTTTGGTTAATGTGTAGTTGTGCCGATAGGTTCCCAAGAGTTACGGAACTTTATCGGTTGATCTCACCAAACTTAGGAAAATTCCGAAGAGTTACGGAATCTTTCCTGTGCTTTTGACGTATTCAGTCAAGTCTTCACAAAACTGTTTATTTGGTGGGTGAGAACAATTTAGGATAATAATATGAGGAAACTAGGAAGATTTTCCTATTTTTGACTTACGTCGGTTGACGTGTTCGTCGGGGTCACCAAAATGTTTGTGTGGAGGCTTAGGTGCCTGGCAGTGCATAAACTATTGCCTGTGGTTGTCACAACTAGAACTTGGAACTAGGTGGACGGTTTGATTGGGTTTGGGTGAGGTTTGGTTGGTTGATTGGTTGGATGAGGTTTGGTTGGTTGGTTGAGGGCACGAAAACACGGCGATGGTGTTTGGCGCATGAATAAAAGCTCTTGTGTGAAGTAGAACTCTTACTGACTTTATTAACCCTTTCGACCCCAACTTTTTCCCTGTCGAAAAAAAATTTTTTTTTTTTGTATTCTGTTTGTATTGGGCCAAGCAGTATTTGAGTAAAGTTTGAACTCCCCACCCCCACTAGTTTGGGCGCTACCGGATGTTGCTTGTGGGCAACGTTGGGTCATAGTGTATATTAAAGAATACATTTTTAGTTGATGGTTATTTTTGTTTATTTTCAATTTTTAAGTATGGTAAGACATAAAACAGTTTTTATTGTTGTTACCGCATAGGTGTACTTTACATTTAATACATTTTGACATTGGGGTTCCTGTCTTACACAGTCTGCAACGCCCTTTTTCAGTAAATACCACCCAATGTTCCATGCAATCGTAACGCATAGAATTTGTAGGATTTGGCTGAAGCTTGTATTTTTTGGATTGATTGGAAGACACACTGCTAGTTGGAGAACCCAAAGATATTGTAGGATTTGGCTGAAACTTGTATTTTTTGGATTGATTGGAAGACACACTGCTAGTTGGAGAACCCAAATATATTATTGAGTTTTCTCTTTGCATATTTGATGGCCGACCCCTCTTTTTTTCAAATGAAGTAGAGTAAGTACATTGTAGCAGCTCATGAGCAACTTCCATTTGAAATTTGATGAGCGGTATATGCTTTTGATTTGGGTTTAGAAAATGAAAATTTTTTCTATACAGCAGCCATGCATTTGTCATTGATGTTCCCAAGCACCAATAAAAAATTCTAATGTACCACTTTCTTGAACGGTGGTTTATTTTGTATAGCTCCATAAGCATGTCCGCTAAGTCTACTCCTCCCATACCCTTGTTATAAGAGCCTACGATAGCAGGCCTTGCAACATCAATGTAAACTTTTTCTTTAGGACTCCATCGTTTGCACATTCCAACTGGCTGATAGTCTTCATACGAAGATAGTAGTTGAACCGACTTATTATCAAACCATTTGACGCATATCAGATTATTGTTTACTTCATATTTTGTATCAAATGATCCTCTTCCACGTTTTTTCAATTCTGCATCTGAAAGAAGTCTACAGCTGCTTATGCGGTTTTTGCGGATAGTTCCGGTTGCAAATATGCAATTTTCCTTCAATACAACCAAGAGACTAACTGACGTAAACCAATTGTCAAAATACAGCTTGAAAGGTTTGCCTTTGGGAAGACCTTTTGATAAGTATAATACCACATCTGAAGATATTCCCAATCCAAAGTTGGGGCAAGTGCCTTCGCCAACATACAGTGTGAAGTCATAAACTAATCCAGATGTTCCAGCGCGCGTAAACATTTTTAAACCCCATTTGTGAGGCTTAGCTGGGTTGTATTGCTTATAAGACGATTGGGCTGACAAAAAATTAAAATTGAATTAAAATTAAAATTAAATTTTAATAAAATTTAAATCTAAATACCTTTGTACGCAATGATTTGCTCATCAACGCTTTGATGTTCTTCTTGGGGTAGTTTACCAAAACTTTTTTTGAGAATGTCAAGTAAAGGGCGTATTTTGTACAGTTTATCATAGTTCAAATCACCTTTTTTTAGTTGTTTTGTATTATCGTTGAAATGTAAACATTGTTTGATTTTTTCAAACTTTCCTCGTGGCATTGCATCCGATATAGCAAAAAGCTTGTATTCTTTTGACCAAGCCATTTTAAATTGAGGTACTTTTATGACACCCAAGTACAATAAAATTCCGATATACCTTTTTATTTGATCTCCAGTACATTGCAGCTCTATGCCGTGCTCTTGCAACCCATACAAATTAGTTTGATTTGTAATTAAATCAATAACATTATTGTCAAAAAAGCTGCAGAAATACTCTACAGGGGTCTTCACTTCATCGATTTGGCGATTACTATCTTCTTCCCAAATACACCCTGGAGCTTGAAATGGCCTATTTCTCCACTTAAGTGTTTTGGGATCAACTTTTTCAAAGCAATTATCAGCCATAACACTATTTTCTTGAGTGCTTTTTTCATCAATCAAATTTTCAATATGCTCAAATTCTATTGATTCTCCCCTTTCCAATATACTTTTTAAATTATTCTCCAACATTCCAGAGATGTCTTCCATTTCATCACCACTTTCTTCGTCACTGGAGACATCCCAATCGAAATTGACAATTCTCTCAATATCATCATTTGATAAACCTTTTTCTTTTGGTCTCATATTTTGGTGGTGCAATGGCCAAAGGTTGCTCACAAGCAACTTTATTACTTTGAAAATTCCTCAGCTGTTTTTTAATAGAAATCAATTAGATTGAACTACAACATGCATTAAAGAATTCATTTATTAACAAATTTCACTCACATTCTTCAACTTTTAATGCGTAATTTAAAAGTAAATCACTTTTTTTTCAATATACCTCACAATACAACAAACACTTTTTACGCGAGGCACGTCCAGCACATTCCAAATAATTTCGTCAAATGATGCGCAAATTAGAATTTTTTTGCTTACATTATAAGTATACACATCAAAGCAGCGTTATCTCGAAGAATAAGCAGACAAAAACAAAAGCACCGACTACCGATAGCCGTTAAACTTTTGAAATTGCTCACAGGCAACTTCGGGGTCGAATGGGTTAATTAAACTTAACAATATATATAGGTACAAAATGCTTATGGTAACAAATATCGTATAACAAATAATGAGGGTTTCTGTGAATGAGGGTTTCTGTGAATGTGGGTTACTGTGAATGTGGGTTACTTGGTATGTGGATTATTGTCAGCTATAAGTGACCTGAGATTTATTGCCCCATTTCACTTTCCTCATGTCTGCATGCTATGCATATTCGCTTGACCTGGTAACTGATACTTTATTTACGACAAATGCATGTTGCTGCGACTGAAGAAATGTTATGTAGTATTCTAAATATTATTGTTTATGAATAAACGCTGCCGTGACTGAACAACGATGATCGCTCAATATCTGGGAAAAGAGCCGCAGTCCACATAGGACCAGTTACTGTCAGAAATTTCGTTGGCAGAAAACAACAGCGTATGGGACACCACAGGGTTCAGCCGCTTCGGGACCCCGAAAACTCTAGTTTGTGGCAACGCGACTCAGTTCACAAGTAGAGTGTTTCAGGGATTTTGTAAAGCACTGGGTATGGAACTTCAGTTCACCGCACCGTACACACCTCGCCAGAATCCTACGGAAAGGCCCAACAGAACGGTCAAGACGATGATCGCTTAATATCTGGGAGAAGAGCCGCAGTCGACATGGTAGCAGTTACTGCCAGAAACTTCGCTGGCAGTAAACAGCAGTGTATCGGACACCACAGGGTTTAGCCCCGCCTTCTTGGTGTAGGGCCACGAACCACGGCTGCCGAAGAGAAAATAGCGAACGACGAAGTAACGCCAGGCCGGGGAACAGCACAGCTCCCGCCTGAAGAGCGCAGTTGGCAACTGCACGAGATCTTCAAGATCGCGAGAAACAACGCAGAGCGTGCCACGGCCAAGCACGGCAGGCACTCCCATCAGCGGCGACGAGATTGGAGACCAGCACTAGGCGCTCTAGTACTCGTGCGTCGACATGCGTTGTCAATCGCAGCCGAAGGGTTCGCCGCAAAGCTCGCCGCGAAGTACGATGGGCCTTACCTGGTGGTTAAATTCCTATCATCCAACATAGTCCGGCTCAAGGATCCGCCAGCATTGGTTTTTTAAAGCCCTATTACCAGGGCAACCGCGACGACGAGATCAACAAAGACGACGGAGCCATCAATAATAACGAAAGCTACGCCGCCGAGGCACCCAGCCGCCATTAAGCCGAGGGCACCACCGTATCATGGGGGCCACTTGATGATAGGCGTGCCCATCCAACGTCCCCACCCCCGTCGGGGGGCCACGGTCGGAAAGGGTTCCCAAGGCACCCGTCCTCGGTCATAGTGTGGCCGGCGAGCCTGACATTCAAAGTTTCAAAAGGGGTCCGCCACGATCGGTCCCGCCAACTCGAACAACCGCGAGGTTGCCAGAGTAGCCATACGCCAATCGAGTATATAATCGATGGCAACCTAGTCGATCGCCGCCGTCCCGAAAATTGACACGACCAGGCAGCCCGCCCGTCAAAGCTCTTTCCTGGCGACCCGCGAGGAAATAAAATCGAGCCGTTAAATCAAGAAGGAAGAAAAACAAGTAAAACAACATGGATCAGCCAACCCCGCTCGACCGAATCGAGTCACCACTGCCGCACACCGTGGACCCGACACGAACCAGGCCTGATGACCGGTCCCCGATACCGAGCTCCCCGGCCATTAGCCCAAATTGGTGCGGGGGCCTCACGCTAGAGGAGACACTGGCGGCCCTAGAGGAGGACAGCTGCGCCGGAGGAAGTCATTCGCCTGGCCACCGAGCCACCAGCTCTCGCGGCGATTACGCCATCCGCACCGCTACGCTCGGATGACGAGGTAGTCCTCATCAGCAGCGGAGAACCTGCGCCGGCAGAGCCCACAGCAACACCCGCGACGCCCGACAATACCACGGTGACCGACACGTACCGCTGGCTGATGGCCCTCCTGGCATCTCCAGAGGGGCCCACCACCGTCGCACAGTGGCGCCTTTCTGTCATTTAGCATCATAACTTTTGAACCAAATAGAATAATCGAATAATTTAAACGGCATTTGACAGTGAATTGTTGTAAAATTTATATATCTAGTGGACAATGTGCCACGCCCACCCATTCGCCCATTTTTAGGGTGTCAATGTGAAAAAATCGAATTTTCTTATGTAAAACGATTAAAAAAAAAATAATTTAATTTGTAACCTTATTTTGAAAAATGTAAAAAATATTTTACATATCTTTTTAAATTTAGATTTTTTTGTTTTGATAATTTTTTTAACACTTTGACTAACAATAAATCTATATTGAGGGAATTTCTAATAGCTGAAGCATTTCTGGACTATAAACATGGTGGCTATAAAAATTGGTACTTCTTAGCCGAGATCGCTGCAAGCTTCCGGCCTTCCATGTTGGGATAGGCATGATGCTGAACACTTCCTGTTGTGTTACAGACCAGAGGTAGCGATATCTTGAAGATGACGTGGTTGCTCGTTGTGGTGCCTTTGGCGTGCATCATTTTGTAGAGTTGGATAATATTATCCGACGATACTGCAAGCCGTTGATCCGATGGAATATGTTCCCGCATCTGATCTAGTTGCTACCTGAGTTGCTTGGGAGATACTAGCATCGGACTAATCGTTCGATGGGACGTTTGCCATCGAACAATTAGTCCGATCCTAGTATCTCCCAAATTAGCACGTTAGCAATTTCACCCTGCATCCGCTGCATTTCCGTTGCCACCAGAGTTAGCTGAGCTGTCAAAACCATAAACGCTATCATTTTAGACATGTCGTCGGCGTACGTTGAGTCCAGAACGCCAAATAATGAATTCGCTACATTTTCGACTATATCAAGTGATGCTTTTCGTTGTCGGGAATGATTAACCAACGCCTTTCCTGCTTGTAGCTTGCCATATACATATTGAAAATGTTAATATATTGACTTACAGGCATTGACGTTTCGCAGCTCTGAACATTTGTGTTTTAGTTCTGCTATCCCAGCAGCCAATATTCCCATGTCGCTCTAGTATGGCTTCAAGTCATAATACGCAATTATGTTCCATTCCGAAATTGCCATTCTGGACGTGCCGAGCCGTTCGTAGAATATTCCCGGCTGACTTGCAAACGGAGTTACGTTTACTGATTGTCCCATTGCTAACGGCAGTAGGAGTAGCATTGGCAGCACCGTTGGGTCTCTTCTGCCCGCGCTGCATCCTCACCGGAGCTGTGTGGACGTTTTGTGGCTACTTGTTCCTTTATCAAAGGTGCCAAACGAGTAACTGGTCGTTTGAATGTGCCTGATGCCGTTTTGACATCTACTTCGTGAACCTGATTGTCTTTGTCCGGATACGTCTTTACTATCCGCCCCATAGGCCAGCTCATTACCGACACGTTGTCTTTTTTTACTAGAACTAATAATCCTTCTTTGACAATCTGGGTCATGGTCTTCCATTTAGTACGCATTTGCAGCTCTTGTAGATATTCCCTGGACCACTGATTCCAGAACGACTGTTTGAGCCTGGATACTAACTCCCATATTTTTACCAGAGTTTTTCCGGGTAGGGCCAGATTCGCATCAGGAGGCGCTACTAGAGGTTCACCAATTAAAAAATTACCTGGAGTGAGCGCTGATGTATCCGTGGGATCAGATGACATCGGAGTGAGGGGCCTTGAATTGAGTATCGCCTCGACTTCAAACGTTAGCGATGATGTGGCTGTGACTGATACCAGTAGCCTTTTCGCTGATTTTACCACAGCTTCCCATAGGCCGCCAAATGATGGCGCTCGAGGCGGAATGAACTTGAACTCCACCTGCTGCTTTCTGCATTGGTTTACGATCTTGGTCTGAGCCTGTTCTGTGAACAATGTTTCTTCTAACGCCTTTAACTGATTGTTGGCACCTACAAAGTTCGTGGCGTTGTCACAATGAATGGTCTGACACTTTCCACGTCGACTCAAGAACCGCCGAAGAGCGGCTAGGAATGCATCTGTTGTCAGGTCGCTTAACAATTCAAAATGAACTGATTTAGTTGCAAAACAGCAGAATACTGCAATGTACGCCTTATCTGGTCTTCTTCCACGGATTTTATGGTAACCAAAAGGGACCGCAGTAGTCGACTCCAGAGTTGGACGAGCCTGTGTTACTCGATCCGCAGGTAAATTACCCATGATTTTTTGCAACAATTTGGGTCGTGCCCTTGTGCATCTGACACAACTGTGTATGATGCTTCTGGCCATTGTTTTGTCGTTCAGAATCCAGTATTGTTGTCTGGCTATGGCTCTCAACGATTGCGCTCCGCAATGCATGTTCTCTTCATGCATCTCTCGTAGCAGCATCTTTACTATTGGATCATTGTATGGAAGCAAGATCTGATGCTTTGCGGAATATGGCAGGTTAGATTCTTCCAACCTCCCTCCGACTCTGATGAGTCCGTCATGTCATATTATTGGAGACAGGGACACAATTCTTTTGTCCACTGTCCTGTGGATGCGTAGTTGTTTATGCTCAGCACTGAATTCAATTTTTGGAATAGTGCTTAAAATCAGTTTCCTAGCATAAGTTAGCTCACCTACACTTAGAGTGGTTGTAGGAGATCGGTTCTGCTTGTGACAGAAGCGCAGCATGTAAGCTACAATGCTTTGCAACTTGTGAAAGGAGTTGCCGTGATTGCAACTGTATAGTTCGATCCCCAGTTGATCTTGGCATGTTGGCAATGATGCTTGGTATCTTGAACCATTTGTCTCGGGAACCGTGTAGGAATAGAGGTCCGAACAGCCAGAGGTTGTGCTCCGCTAATTTGCTTGCCGCAATCCCTCTTAATAGTAAATCAGTTGGTTTATTCGCGGATGACACATGTCGCCACTGAGATTGATGCGACACCGCCTGGATTTTAGCGATCCGTGTGGTATGATGATGCGGACGCATTTATCCAGGACAGAACTACAGTTGAATCAGTCCATAAGTACCCAGATGCCTTGTCCTCAGACATACGTAAATCCTTTCTGACTCTATGGGTCAGTTTAGCTCCTAAAACTGCAGCACATAACTCTAGCCGTGGTAACGTCTCCTTAGCTGACGGCGCAACTCTTGACTTTGAGCACAGCAAACGGACGGACACTTGATTATTTTTGTATGTGGCTCGCACATACACTGCTGCACCATGTGCTCGTTCTGAAGCGTCGACAAACGTGTGTAATTCTTGTGTGACGGGCACCTGTCCTTCGAATATGTGTCTTGGAATTTGCATGTTGTTTAGCGCTTATACTTACTTACTTATCAGCGCGATAATTTTTCCAATCTACCTGAAGGTGCTGAGGTGTATCGTCGTCCCAGCCTATCTTTAATTCCCACAGGGTCTGCATGAAAATCTTTGCCTTGACCACCACGGGGGCAAATAATCCTAGTGGATCGAATATTTGCGATGATTCCGAACTGACCATTCGTTTGGTGATGGTTGACGCTATGCTTTTTTGAGAATGTCCACATAACTGATCTGTTTGTGGCATCCAAAGCAAAACCAACGTCTTAACACTATATTGCTGGAGTGTTTCGTCTTTCTGGACGTTAGAGACGATATCCTCTTTGGGAATTTGGCTTAATACCTCTGAGTTATTGGAGCACCATTTTCGGAGCTTGAATCCTGAAGACAGCAGTATTTGTAGCGCCTCTGGGATGCTGTCTGCTCCTGTGAGACAGTCATCTACGTAAAAATCATGTTTAATTACGGACGATCCAAGCGGTATATGGTTCTTGGCCTTCTCGGACAGATAATCCAAGCATTTAGTAGCCAGGAATGGCGCTGATGTTGTACCATATGTGACAGTTTTAAGTCTATAAAACTTTAGATCGTCTGATGGTTTCTTCCAGCAAACGATTAATTGATGGAACTGGTGGTCAGGGTACATCCACACCTGCTAGATCTTCTAGACCTAGATCTTCTCTATATCTGCAGTAAACAATCGTAGTAAAATTGCAAACAATTCGCTCTGCACGGTGGGTCCAGCGTACAATATATGATTTAACGATTTATTGCTTGTCGTTTTACGGGATGCATCAAAAACTACCCACAGTTGTTTTTTTTTTTTTACGCTCGGGGTCACACGCCCACCTCCCGCTCAACCGACCGAGGAGCGCAGCCCTGTACGGCACGAAACGCGTACTAGATAGACGCGAGAGAAGAAAAAAATAGAATAGAACGAGGAAAAATTAGGATACACTTCGGGATAGTATTACAAGCAATACAGTTTTTAGTTTTTGAAGGCTTTCAATGCCTTCAATGATACTAAAAAGACGATTGTAATCAGTACATAAAACCCTAAAGGGCTCATGTACTTCAAACTCACGCCTACAGTGGTTAACTACTAGTGGTATAAAAGTTCTAGATGAAAGACGGGGAACATGGAAATTGAGCTGGCCTAGAAGGCCAGAAGGCCGTGTATAAGTTTATGTAAAAAGACGACGCCAAGCATCGTCCTACGGTTAGCTAAAGAAGGTAGATTAAGTAGGAGAAGTCTACTAGCGTAAGACGCTAATCTAAGGTTTGCATCCCAGGGTAGGCCACGAAGGGCAAAGAGCAAAAAGTTTTTTTGGACAGATTCAATGCGGCTACTGTGGACTCCAAATTGAGGACTCCAGACGCACGAACTATACTCCAATAAAGGACGAACTAACGAAGTAAAGAGAGTCTTCGTTAAATAAGGAGAATCGAATTCCTTCGCCCACCTTTTAATGAATCCCAGCATGCCTCTGGCTTTGTAAACCATACAAGAAATATGTTCAGAGAACGAAAGTTTAGGATCCAGGCGGACACCCAGATCATCAACAATAGTAATTCTTTCCAAAGAGCAGTCGTTAAGCTTATAGGTTGCAAGCAGGGGAGTAATACGTGAAAATGTCATCAGTTTGCATTTTGAGCTGTTGAGATGTAAATCATTAGCATGACACCATGCTTGGAAGTTATCAAGATCCGATTGTAGGTCTGATTGGCAAGAACTCTCCCTATACTGCAAGCAATGAGTCGCCGAAACGCAAAAAATCCGCTGCTAGTCGGCTGCAACTGTGTGAGACACAGCAACCGAATTCCTGCCACTCTCCGTCGCCTCAGCTCCTGGTCCCCGTTCCAATGGTTCTGAGGTCAGGAACGATCAAAGATTCGGTAACCGAATCGGTCGTAGGGGTGTCGGAAGCCGCGCAGCCAGCAATTTCCGCGTCGTCCGTGGTGTCTGATGCGCAGCCCAATTCTTTGGCTCCGCAAACAACCGTAGAAAATTCTACCCAGGGTCCAACATTGCCCGGAATACCGGCCGTTGTTGGTAACAATTCGTTACATAAGACCCTAACAGCAGTCCTACCTTCGAAAACTATATTTGTTTCGAGGCTTGCCCCTGATCTCGCATCGGAAGATGTTCTAGCCTATATTCAAGGCAAAACACAAGCTGGTAATATCAAGGTGGAAAAATTCAAATTTCCGTATGCCAGAGACATTTCGTCATTTAAGATAAATGTCTCATTCCAGCTCTTTGACACTATTTGCTCGGGTGACTTCTGGCCCGAGTACGTTGTAGTCAAGGAGTACGAGGCACGGAAGAAAAGAAATCGGCCTGTGGGAGTTCAACTGCCCAAGCCGTCACAACCTTCAGTGTCTACTCAAGCACCTTCTGTCCCAAAAAACTAACCTCTTCCCTACTACTTTCCTATCAGAATACTAGGGGCTTACGCAGTAAGCTCTCTAGATTATATTCTGATAGCCTTTCTTTCGCATCCCAGGTGATTGTATTTACAGAAACCTGGTTGAAGCCGGAGATCCTCTGCTCCGAAATTCTTCCATGTAAGTACACTATTTACAGACTAGACCGTCTTCTCCAGCGTGGTGGCGGAGTTTTAATTGCCGTTGACTCCAGCCTCATCTCGGAACGGGTGGTATCTAATGACTTTTTGGACATCGAATTTATCTGCGTAAAACTATCTTTCACAGGTAGTTGCATTTATGTAACCTGCTCTTACATCCCTCCATCTTCGGAAGAGCCAATTTATTGGAAACACCTTTCGGCAATTCGGGCAGTTTCCAATAGGCTTTCTGATAGGGACCAATTAGTGGCTTTGGGTGACTTCAACATACCCGGAGCTCACTGGTCTTCTGATGGGGTGTCTAATGTTCTTCACACTCCTAAATGGCTTGCTTGATTTATCCTTATCGCAAGTTAACCATATTTTTAATTCTTTAAACCGCTTACTTGATCTATGCTTTGTCTCTGATCCTGTAGGTGTAAACCTAATTAGAGTTCCTCCATTGACGCAACCTGAAGATCCTTATCATCCAACTTTCGATGTGACTATCGACACGGGGACAGTCTTAGCTACTACACCTGATAGCAGTTTGAACAGAGTCCGCTGTTTCCGAAAGGCTGACTATCAGAGGCTAAGCACTTTAATAGCAGAATTTGATTGGTCTAATCTTTACATGAGCTCTGACATGGCATCCGCCGTTGACATTTTTTACAATGCCATGAATTCATTCTTCTCTTTATGTGTTCCTAAATGCTACCCGTCGGTCTCTAATAAACCACTTTGGTTTACCAAGGAGCTGACGCGTCTAAAAAACGTAAAATCTAGGCTTTATAATAAATATAAACTCACTGGTTCAAAAACGGCTTTCTCATCTTATCTTAGTGCTCGATCTAACTTTACCGTGCTTAACGCTCAGTGTTACAAAAATTATTTGACTCGTTGTAAGGTCCAGTTCACGCAGGACCCTAAACAGTTTTATAACTTTGTTAACTCTAAACGTAAACCCACGTTATATCCTCCCTCGCTGTCTTTTAAGAATACTACAGTAAATTCTGATCAAGCAATTGCTAATCTCTTTGCTGAGTTTTTTAAAACGACATATTCGCCCTCAACATCTTCAGATCATACATTTTCTACAGCTATGCCCAGTTCGTCCCTAATCTTCAGTCCTATTTTAAACGAAAGCTCACTTATTCTTGATCTTCAACGTGTTAAGCCAGTTTATTCGCCAGGTCCCGATGGTATACCTGGCTCTGTGCTTAGGTATTGCTCCGAGGCGCTGTGTAACCCCCTTCTTAAATTGTTTACCTTGTCTTTAGAATCCTCAGAATTTCCCCTTATTTGGAGGGAATCATTTGTTATTCCTCTCCACAAAAAAGGTAGCAATTCGGATGCCAGTAACTATAGGGGTATCTCTAAGTTATCGGCTATCCCCAAACTTTTCGAGAATGTAATCACTCCTCACTTGCAACATCTATGCAGATCCGTCATTTCTCCATGCCAGCATGGTTTTATGAGGCGAAGATCAACCACGACCAATCTTCTGGAACTTACCTCTTTCGTTATTAGGGGCTACCAACAAAACTTTCAAACCGATGTTATTTACACGGACTTCAGTAAAGCTTTCGACTCGGTTAATCATTCTCTTCTGGTTAGGAAACTCGATTCAATGGGGTTTCCTAGTGATCTTCTTAAATGGATTTCGAGTTATCTAAGTGATAGGACCCAAAAGGTTCTGTTCAGAAACGTTCAATCCAATAGCCTTAGGGTCACATCTGGCGTCCCACAGGGTAGTCACCTTGGACCACTTCTGTTCACATTGTTTATCAATGATTTGCCGCAGGTTCTAACCAATTCCAGAGTACTTATGTACGCTGATGACGTTAAACTTTGCTTGCAGTATAGGGACATTTCTTGCCAATCTGACCTACAATCGGATCTTGATAACTTCCAAGCATGGTGTCATGCTAACGATTTACATCTCAACAGCTCAAAATGCAAACTGATGACATTTTCACGTGTTACTCCCCTGCTTGCAACCTATATGCTTAACGACTGCTCTTTGGAAAGAATTTCTATTGTTGATGATCTGGGTGTCCGCCTGGATCCTAAACTTTCGTTCTCTGAACATATTTCTTGTATGGTTAACAAAGCCAGAGGCATGCTGGGATTCATTAAAAGGTGGGCGAAGGAATTCGATTCTCCTTATGTAACGAAGACCCTCTTTACTTCGTTGGTTCGCCCTATATTGGAGTATGGTTCGTGCGTCTGGAGTCCTCAATTCGGGGTCCATAGTAGCCGCATTGAATCTGTCCAAAAGAACTTTTTGCTTTTTGCCCTTCGTGGCCTACCCTGGGATGCAAACCTTAGATTACCGTCTTACGCTAGTAGACTTCTCCTACTTAATCTACCTTTTTTAGCTAACCGTAGGACGATGCTTGGCGTCGTCTTTTTACAGAAACTTATACACGGTGATGTGGAGAGCCCCTACCTTCTAGGCCAGCTCAATTTCCATGTTCCCCGTCTTTCTTCTAGAACTTTTATACCACTAGTAGTTAACCACTGTAGGCGTGAGTTTGAAGTACATGAGCCCTTTAGGGTTTTATGTACTGATTACAATCGTCTTTTTAGTAGCATTGAAGGCATTGAAAGCCTTCAAAAGCTAAAAACTGTATTGCTTGTAGTACTATCCCGTAGTGTATCCTAATTTTTCCTCGTTCTATTCTATTTTTTTACCTTCTCTCGCGTCTATCCAGTACGCGTACAATATATGATTTAACGATTTATTGCTTGTCGTTTTACGGGATGCATCAAAAACTACCCACAGTTGTTTTTTTTTTTTTACGCTCGGGGTCACACGCCCACCTCCCGCTCAACCGACCGAGGAGCGCAGCCCTGTACGGCACGAAACGCGTACTAGATAGACGCGAGAGAAGAAAAAAATAGAATAGAACGAGGAAAAATTAGGATACACTTCGGGATAGTATTACAAGCAATACAGTTTTTAGTTTTTGAAGGCTTTCAATGCCTTCAATGATACTAAAAAGACGATTGTAATCAGTACATAAAACCCTAAAGGGCTCATGTACTTCAAACTCACGCCTACAGTGGTTAACTACTAGTGGTATAAAAGTTCTAGATGAAAGACGGGGAACATGGAAATTGAGCTGGCCTAGAAGGCCAGAAGGCCGTGTATAAGTTTATGTAAAAAGACGACGCCAAGCATCGTCCTACGGTTAGCTAAAGAAGGTAGATTAAGTAGGAGAAGTCTACTAGCGTAAGACGCTAATCTAAGGTTTGCATCCCAGGGTAGGCCACGAAGGGCAAAGAGCAAAAAGTTTTTTTGGACAGATTCAATGCGGCTACTGTGGACTCCAAATTGAGGACTCCAGACGCACGAACTATACTCCAATAAAGGACGAACTAACGAAGTAAAGAGAGTCTTCGTTAAATAAGGAGAATCGAATTCCTTCGCCCACCTTTTAATGAATCCCAGCATGCCTCTGGCTTTGTAAACCATACAAGAAATATGTTCAGAGAACGAAAGTTTAGGATCCAGGCGGACACCCAGATCATCAACAATAGTAATTCTTTCCAAAGAGCAGTCGTTAAGCTTATAGGTTGCAAGCAGGGGAGTAATACGTGAAAATGTCATCAGTTTGCATTTTGAGCTGTTGAGATGTAAATCATTAGCATGACACCATGCTTGGAAGTTATCAAGATCCGATTGTAGGTCTGATTGGCAAGAACTCTCCCTATACTGCAAGCAATGAGTCGCCGAAACGCAAAAAATCCGCTGCTAGTCGGCTGCAACTGTGTGAGACACAGCAACCGAATTCCTGCCACTCTCCGTCGCCTCAGCTCCTGGTCCCCGTTCCAATGGTTCTGAGGTCAGGAACGATCAAAGATTCGGTAACCGAATCGGTCGTAGGGGTGTCGGAAGCCGCGCAGCCAGCAATTTCCGCGTCGTCCGTGGTGTCTGATGCGCAGCCCAATTCTTTGGCTCCGCAAACAACCGTAGAAAATTCTACCCAGGGTCCAACATTGCCCGGAATACCGGCCGTTGTTGGTAACAATTCGTTACATAAGACCCTAACAGCAGTCCTACCTTCGAAAACTATATTTGTTTCGAGGCTTGCCCCTGATCTCGCATCGGAAGATGTTCTAGCCTATATTCAAGGCAAAACACAAGCTGGTAATATCAAGGTGGAAAAATTCAAATTTCCGTATGCCAGAGACATTTCGTCATTTAAGATAAATGTCTCATTCCAGCTCTTTGACACTATTTGCTCGGGTGACTTCTGGCCCGAGTACGTTGTAGTCAAGGAGTACGAGGCACGGAAGAAAAGAAATCGGCCTGTGGGAGTTCAACTGCCCAAGCCGTCACAACCTTCAGTGTCTACTCAAGCACCTTCTGTCCCAAAAAACTAACCTCTTCCCTACTACTTTCCTATCAGAATACTAGGGGCTTACGCAGTAAGCTCTCTAGATTATATTCTGATAGCCTTTCTTTCGCATCCCAGGTGATTGTATTTACAGAAACCTGGTTGAAGCCGGAGATCCTCTGCTCCGAAATTCTTCCATGTAAGTACACTATTTACAGACTAGACCGTCTTCTCCAGCGTGGTGGCGGAGTTTTAATTGCCGTTGACTCCAGCCTCATCTCGGAACGGGTGGTATCTAATGACTTTTTGGACATCGAATTTATCTGCGTAAAACTATCTTTCACAGGTAGTTGCATTTATGTAACCTGCTCTTACATCCCTCCATCTTCGGAAGAGCCAATTTATTGGAAACACCTTTCGGCAATTCGGGCAGTTTCCAATAGGCTTTCTGATAGGGACCAATTAGTGGCTTTGGGTGACTTCAACATACCCGGAGCTCACTGGTCTTCTGATGGGGTGTCTAATGTTCTTCACACTCCTAAATGGCTTGCTTGATTTATCCTTATCGCAAGTTAACCATATTTTTAATTCTTTAAACCGCTTACTTGATCTATGCTTTGTCTCTGATCCTGTAGGTGTAAACCTAATTAGAGTTCCTCCATTGACGCAACCTGAAGATCCTTATCATCCAACTTTCGATGTGACTATCGACACGGGGACAGTCTTAGCTACTACACCTGATAGCAGTTTGAACAGAGTCCGCTGTTTCCGAAAGGCTGACTATCAGAGGCTAAGCACTTTAATAGCAGAATTTGATTGGTCTAATCTTTACATGAGCTCTGACATGGCATCCGCCGTTGACATTTTTTACAATGCCATGAATTCATTCTTCTCTTTATGTGTTCCTAAATGCTACCCGTCGGTCTCTAATAAACCACTTTGGTTTACCAAGGAGCTGACGCGTCTAAAAAACGTAAAATCTAGGCTTTATAATAAATATAAACTCACTGGTTCAAAAACGGCTTTCTCATCTTATCTTAGTGCTCGATCTAACTTTACCGTGCTTAACGCTCAGTGTTACAAAAATTATTTGACTCGTTGTAAGGTCCAGTTCACGCAGGACCCTAAACAGTTTTATAACTTTGTTAACTCTAAACGTAAACCCACGTTATATCCTCCCTCGCTGTCTTTTAAGAATACTACAGTAAATTCTGATCAAGCAATTGCTAATCTCTTTGCTGAGTTTTTTAAAACGACATATTCGCCCTCAACATCTTCAGATCATACATTTTCTACAGCTATGCCCAGTTCGTCCCTAATCTTCAGTCCTATTTTAAACGAAAGCTCACTTATTCTTGATCTTCAACGTGTTAAGCCAGTTTATTCGCCAGGTCCCGATGGTATACCTGGCTCTGTGCTTAGGTATTGCTCCGAGGCGCTGTGTAACCCCCTTCTTAAATTGTTTACCTTGTCTTTAGAATCCTCAGAATTTCCCCTTATTTGGAGGGAATCATTTGTTATTCCTCTCCACAAAAAAGGTAGCAATTCGGATGCCAGTAACTATAGGGGTATCTCTAAGTTATCGGCTATCCCCAAACTTTTCGAGAATGTAATCACTCCTCACTTGCAACATCTATGCAGATCCGTCATTTCTCCATGCCAGCATGGTTTTATGAGGCGAAGATCAACCACGACCAATCTTCTGGAACTTACCTCTTTCGTTATTAGGGGCTACCAACAAAACTTTCAAACCGATGTTATTTACACGGACTTCAGTAAAGCTTTCGACTCGGTTAATCATTCTCTTCTGGTTAGGAAACTCGATTCAATGGGGTTTCCTAGTGATCTTCTTAAATGGATTTCGAGTTATCTAAGTGATAGGACCCAAAAGGTTCTGTTCAGAAACGTTCAATCCAATAGCCTTAGGGTCACATCTGGCGTCCCACAGGGTAGTCACCTTGGACCACTTCTGTTCACATTGTTTATCAATGATTTGCCGCAGGTTCTAACCAATTCCAGAGTACTTATGTACGCTGATGACGTTAAACTTTGCTTGCAGTATAGGGACATTTCTTGCCAATCTGACCTACAATCGGATCTTGATAACTTCCAAGCATGGTGTCATGCTAACGATTTACATCTCAACAGCTCAAAATGCAAACTGATGACATTTTCACGTGTTACTCCCCTGCTTGCAACCTATATGCTTAACGACTGCTCTTTGGAAAGAATTTCTATTGTTGATGATCTGGGTGTCCGCCTGGATCCTAAACTTTCGTTCTCTGAACATATTTCTTGTATGGTTAACAAAGCCAGAGGCATGCTGGGATTCATTAAAAGGTGGGCGAAGGAATTCGATTCTCCTTATGTAACGAAGACCCTCTTTACTTCGTTGGTTCGCCCTATATTGGAGTATGGTTCGTGCGTCTGGAGTCCTCAATTCGGGGTCCATAGTAGCCGCATTGAATCTGTCCAAAAGAACTTTTTGCTTTTTGCCCTTCGTGGCCTACCCTGGGATGCAAACCTTAGATTACCGTCTTACGCTAGTAGACTTCTCCTACTTAATCTACCTTTTTTAGCTAACCGTAGGACGATGCTTGGCGTCGTCTTTTTACAGAAACTTATACACGGTGATGTGGAGAGCCCCTACCTTCTAGGCCAGCTCAATTTCCATGTTCCCCGTCTTTCTTCTAGAACTTTTATACCACTAGTAGTTAACCACTGTAGGCGTGAGTTTGAAGTACATGAGCCCTTTAGGGTTTTATGTACTGATTACAATCGTCTTTTTAGTAGCATTGAAGGCATTGAAAGCCTTCAATAGCTAAAAACTGTATTGCTTGTAGTACTATCCCGTAGTGTATCCTAATTTTTCCTCGTTCTATTCTATTTTTTTACCTTCTCTCGCGTCTATCCAGTACGCGTTTCGTGCCGTACGTCACACGGCTGCGCCCCTCGGTCGGTTGGGCGGGAGGTGGGCGTGGGACCCCGCGCGAAAGAAAAAAAAAAAAAAAAAAAAAGTTTATCGTCATCAGCTTACATAAGTACTATGGATTTGGTTAGAACCTGCGGCAAATCATTGATAAACAATCTGAAAAGCAGTGGTCCAAGGTGGCTACCCTGTGGGACGCCAGATGTGACCCTGAGGCTATTGGATAGAACGTTTCTGAACAGAACCTTTTGGGTCCTGTCACTTAGATAACTCGAAATCCACGTAAGAAGATCACTAGGAAACCCCATTGAATCTAGTTTCCTAACCAAAAGAGACCAACCGAGTCGAAAGCTTTACTAAAGTCCGTGTAAATAACATCGGTTTGAAAGTTTTGTTGGAAGCCCCTAATAACGAAAGAGATAAGTTCCAGAAGATTGGTCGTGGTTGATATTCGCCTCATAAAACCATGCTGGCATGGAGAGATGACGGATCTGCGTAGATGTTGCAGGTGAGGGGTTATTACATTCTCGAAAAGTTTGGGGATAGCCGATAACTTAGAGATACCCCTATAGTTACTGGCATCCGATTTGCTACCATTTTTGTGGAGAGGAATAACAAATGATTCCCTCCAAATAAGGGGAAATTCTGAGGGTTCTAAAGATAAGGTAAACAATTTAAGAAGGGGGTTACACAGCGCCTCGGAGCAATACCTAAGCACAGAACCAGGTATACCATCGGGACCTGGCGAATAAACTGGCTTAACACGTTGAAGATCAAGAATAAGTGAGCTTTCATTTAAATAGGACTGAAGATTACGGACGAACTGGGCATAGCTGTAGAAAATGTATGACCTGAAGATGTTGAGGGCGAATATGTCGTTTTAAAAACCTCAGCAAAGAGATTAGCAATTGCTTGATCAGAATTTACTGTAGTATTCTTAAATGACAGCGAGGGAGGGTATAACGTGTTCATGGCATTGTAAAAAATGTCAACGGCGGATGCCATGTCAGAGCTCGTGAAAGATTAGACCAATCAAATACTGCTATTAAAGTGCTTAGCCTCTGATAGTCAGCCTTTCGGAAACAGCGGACTCTGTTTAAACTGCTATCAGGTGTAGTAGCTAAGACTGTCCCAGTGTCGATAGACACATCGAAAATTGGATGATAAGGATCTTCAGGTTGCGTCATTGGAGGAACTCTAATTAGGTTTACACCTGCAGGATCAGAGACAAAGCATAGATCAAGTAAGCGGTTTAAAGAATTAAAAATATGGTTAACTTGCGATAAGGATAAATCAAGCAAGCCATTTAGGAGGTCATGCTGTGCCGCAGTGTGAAGAACATTAGACACCCCATCGGAAGACCAGTGAGCTCCGGGTATGTTGAAGTCACCCAAAGCTACTAATTGGTCCCTATCAGAAAGCCTATGGGAAACTGCCTGAATTGCCGAAGGGTGTTTCCAACAAATTGGCTCTTCCGAAGATGGAGGGATGTAAGAGCAGGTTACATAAATGCAACTACCTGTGAATGATAGTTAAACGCAGATAAATTCGATGTCCAAAAAGTCATTACCACCCGTTCCGAGATGAGGCTGGAGTCACCGGCAATTAAAACTCCGCCACCACGCTGGAGAAGACGGTCTAATCTGTAAGTAGTGTACTTACATGGAAGAATTTCGGAGCAGAGATGCGAAAGAAAGGCTATCTGAATATAATCTAGAGAGCTTACTGCGTAAGCCCCTAGTATTCTGATAGGAAAGTAGTAGGGAAGAGGTTAGTTTTTTGGGACAGAAGGTGCTTGAGTGGACACTGAGGGTTGTGACGGCTTGGGCAGTTGAACTCCCGCAGGCCAATTTCTCTTCTTCCGTGCCTCGTACTCCTTGACTACAACGTATTCGGGCCACAAGTCAACCGAGAAAATAGTGTCAAAGAGCTGGAATGAGACATTTATCTTAAATGACGAAATGTCTCTGGAAATTTGAATTTTTCCACCTTGATATTGCCAGCTTGGGTTTTGCCTTGAATATAGGCTAGAACATCTTCCGATGCGAGATCAGGGGCAAGCCTCGAAACAAATATAGTTTTCGAAGGTGGGACTGCTGTTAGGGTCTTATGTAACGAATTGTTACCAAAAACGGCCGGTATTCCGGGTAATGTTGGACCCTGGGTAGAATTTTCTACGGTGATTTGCGGAGCCAAAGAATTGGGCTGCGCATCAGACACAACGGACGACTCGGAGATTGCTGGCTGCGCGGCTTCCGACACCTCAACGACCGATTCGGTTACCGAATCTTTGATCGTTCCTGATCTCAGAACCATTGGAACGGGGACCAGGAGCTGTGGCGACGGAGAGTGGCAGGAAATCGGTTGCTGTGTCTCACACAGTTGCAGCCGACTAGCAGTGGATTTTTTGCATTTCGGCGACTCATTTAATAGCTTCATACTATTAAATTGAGCGTCCAGCGCGGAGAACAGGTCATTCGCCTTGCGAAAAGTGGCCATGATCTCAGAAAATCCACTCCTGGTCTGACGTATGAAGGATGATATTTCCTTCTCAACCGGTCAACAGGCCCCACAGCAATAAGCCCTTTTTGCTGCGTCAGCCAGTCGACCCGTCATCTCAATGCCCTTAGCGTGCACAACTGCCTCGCAAAGCCATCAATGGAAACTGGCAATTCTTAATAACACAGACAATATTCTGGGACATGTTCACAAACCCTAGAACCACTGTGCACACTTTCAATAACAAAAAAGTAAAGAGATGAAGAGAGAGATAAAAGAGCGCAAGAGTTAGAGCAGCAGAAAATCACAAGAGCGGTGAGAGCTATGAACAGCTTGGATGCAGCTAATAGCAAACGGCACTCGAGCGGGGGAGAGAAAAATAAAAACGGTAAAAAAGTAAAGAGGAAAAATAAAATAAGATAACCGTCTTAGCACAAAACAAACAAGTAATTATTAATGCAAATTAACTACACAGAAAAGTGCATGCACGCGCGGTAGCAAAACGGTATATCGTTATAAATATTAGGTTATAAGTTAAGATGAAACCCCGGTGGTTAGGAAAATAACACAAAAGTCGGAGCGCAAAACAAAAACACGACCGTCCGCTACGAAAAGAAAGATCAAATATCGAATTTGTGGTACTGCTTTCGGGTTTCAATACACAGTGATGTGGAATGAAGTAGTGATCCGGGGGTACCTGTGTGGGATGTAACAGTTTCATGTGTCCAAGACGTTCATATTCTTCCATTAAGTCTACATATCATTTCCAGAATTCTGGTGGCGTTCATCGCTCTAATGCCAAGAATCTGTTGGTTGCTGTTTTTTTAGATGCCCCCAGGGCTGAAGTTCCTTCAGAAAATGGAAGTTTTACAATGAATTTTCCATCTATTGCAACCTGTAGATTCGCTATGAAATGAGATTCGCAATGAGCTTCTATTGGAGATCGAGCCTTTTCTTTGGTGTCTAGGTTTTCTAGTGTCCAAAATCGCTCTAGTAGCCTATCCACCTCCTCTTCTGTGGTTGCCGCTGCACAAAATGCCGCTGACTCGTGCTCAGCAGGAATTTTTCCGGCCACACTCCATCCAAGCTTTGTATTTTGAAGAATTGGGCCTTCCGGCTTCATCAGCATCTGATTTGGTAGAAGCAAAGAATAATAATGCTCTGCGCCAATAAGCATGTCAATTTTTCCTGGTTTGTCAAAGTTTGGATCAGCCAGGGTGACGTTGCTTGGGACTCGTAGTTGTGAGGCAATTAATTCGTGAGCTGGTTGATCAGCTATGATATGCGGCAGCACAAAGGCTTCTACTTGTTGAGCAAAATCATTATGCATCGACTTCATGAGAACGTTTGCTCTAGCTCAACTGGTTTTTGGGTTGCCTCCAATGCCCTCGATGCGCAATGATGCACCGTGGAGCTTTAATGACATCTTGGAGGCCATTCGTTCAGAGATCAGATTAATTTGTGATCCTGAGTCTAGCAAGGCTCGAAATGTGGCCATCTGGCCATTGCTTGCTTTGACCAATACCTTGACTGTGGCCAGCAGATTTTAACTTTTGTTACTGCTGCACCTGCAGAAGGTGATTTTGGCTCTGTTGCCGCACCTGACGTGGCCTCTAGGTGCAGCAATGTATGGTGTTTTTTATCTCATTTAAAACACGTACGGCCTCGGCAATCTTTCGCCTTGTGGTCACTGCTGAAACAGTTAACACACAAGTTTTGTTTTTGAACCCAATTGACTCGATCGGGTATGGTTTTACTGCGGAAATCATCGCATTTGTATAGCCAATGAGTCCGTTCGCAGAAAGGACAATTTGGTTGCCTTCCAGCGCTGGCAGAAGTGCATGATGGGCTTTTCTGCTCCTTTCTCTGTTGTTGATTGTGCTTTCCTGTTCCCAGCACTCGGCTTCGCTGGTCCAGGAAGCTTAGCATTGTATCGAGACCTTGGAGTTCTCTTGATCCGTCTAACGATTGTTCGTAGAGGGCTCTATTTGCAAAATCCAGTTTTTGCTTGATGATGGCAATTATGATTGTATCCCAGCTGGATATATCAAAGCCTAGTCCCTTTAATGATTCGAGAGACTCAATTGTTGTGATATAGAACTCTTTTAATGACTTTGGATTGTCACTGTTTGTATGATGTTGCAGGAGACGATTGAGAATCGTATCTGCTACATGGCGGGGATTGTTGTACGCGTCAACCAATATTTCCCATGCGCTCATGTAATTTTCTTTTTTAAGATCAATATGCGTTATTAATCTTTCTGCCTCTCCAGTTACGGTGGTTTTGAGGTACCACATCTTCCTGCCTGTGGGCATGTTGGTATCATGAACCATGCATTAGAATAAATCGATGAACTGAGTCCATTTGAGTAGATCACCATCGAACTTTGGGATGCTGACTCTGGGCAAATGCACATCTTCATTGTTTGATGCATTTGTTTGCGCCCACAAGACTCTTTGCACATCCCCTTCTAGTCGGAGGAACGACTGCATGTCGTATCCTTCTTTGACTGGGTCTCCGTATTCTTCGTGAACAGCGAAGTGGACATTCTGATATTAGGACCAACATGAGTTTATCAAATCCCTTGTTATGGCCCTTCCGGTTTCGGAAAATTCTTTCAAGGCCCTTTTGATTGATTCGGCAATCGCCCTTTGTCGCCGACATGCTGATATCAGCTTGCTTGCAGGTTGCGGTAAGCTTGCAACGTCTGCATTTTTCAAAGCATTGCTCGAGGTTGCCTTTCCGGGGGCATTGCTTGAGGTTTGAACCAATGTATCGGTTATTATCGACAGTCTACGTAGAACTTTAAATATTCTGCGGTTCTATATTCCGCTGGAATATTTTTGTCATTATCCGCAAATCGATTCCATGCTTCATCGATTGCGGCCAACTTTGATTTATAATACGTTGGATTTTGCTTTCTTTCCGCAGAGTCTTTTTTAAAATTGCGGAAGAGCTTCGAGATTTCTTGACTGATTTCTTCCTGTAAGTCTAACGCATCTGTGACTGCTTGATCCTCCTTATTAGACATATTGAAAATTATTTTTTTGTTCCTGACCGTTGGTAGTGTTTTATTGGCTTTGACAGCTAGATACGATCCTATTCGCAACCGTGATGTGGTCGAAGAAATCAACAAATGGACTTGGACTTAGACAATTTCTAGAATTTAGAGTTCTAAAAAAAGATTTTGGTTAATGTGTAGCTGTGCCGATAGGTTCCCAAGAGTTACGGAACTTTATCGATTGATCTCATAAAGCTTAGGAAAATTCCCAAGAGTTACGGAATCTTTCCTGTGCGTTTGACGTATTCCTTCCTGTGAGTCAAGTCTTCACCAAAACTGTTTATTTGGTGGGTGAGAACAATTTAGGATAATGCAAAAAGTTACGGATTCTTTCCTTTTGTTGAAATGTTTTTGACGAAATTAGGAAGATCCCAAGAGTTACGGATTTTCCTATTTTTGACTTACGTCGGTTGACGTGATCGTACGGAGGCTTAGATGCCTTGCAGATAGTGCATAAACTATTGCCTGTGGTTGTCGCAACTAGCACTTGGAACTAGGTGGACGGTTTGGTTGGTTTTGGATGAGGTTTGGGTGGTTGGTTGTGTAAGGATGCAAAGGCCGAGATATGAACTCAGCGGCCCAGAGTCCCTTTCCAGTTAAATTTATAATTTGGAAACGCCAAGAAATGGAGGGGCCGAGGTTTTCGAGTATTTTAAGGGTGGGTTTCTTCGACTCCAACTGCCAGATTTTTATTGCCAACGCTGGGCGGGATCCCGCTACCGGCCCTGGAGTTTCCCAGCGGCCGGACCCTCCACTAGAGACTGGAGCCGTGGCTGCCGTGATACCGGCAGCCTGCTCCCGCGCCCTTAACCCTGACCTATGACCACGGCACTGGCGTGCCCGAGCTGCCGCGGCCCGTCGACTCCACCGTGGTATCCCGACGGTGGCCGACGCCCTCCCCTAAAATGTCCCTATGACTCGCAATCCGCCAGCTGCGGCGCCCGGGCTAATCCCTGGGGCGCATTCTGAGATCGGGCAGGCGACCTGGCGAACCCAAGAGTCGCCGCCCGCACCCACGCCCGGAATTAATCTCAGCAGCGGGGTGCTCCTGTTCCCGTCCTGCCCAAGTCCGCGCCTGGTGTTACCCGATGGCGACTGAGATGGGGAGGAGGGGCGCAGCGGGGTGTGAAAAACGGTGGCGGGTTAATGTAAGGAGTAGACGAAATTATATATTCATATTGTTTTCTTTATTTACTATTCGGTTTTGCCTGCGCTAGCTCCTTACTCGCTAAAGATCTACCCTGCGTTATTAGCTATTCTCCCGCCCCCACTGAATGCGTCGGGCGCAATTGCTCACCCGGTGTCTCCTTTTCCTTGTCGTATTCCTTGTCCTCGTCCTTATTCTCCTTTTTCCTTATCGTGGGGGGGGTCCTGCGTTGTCCTTATCGATGCGTATGTGTGTGTCTTCGTAGGGGTGTTTGCACTAGTTCACTGTTTTTCCAACTATCTCCGCTGCTGGCCAAATTACGAGTGATCTCAATTCTTATTGTCCACTCTGCCTTGACCTAATTCTGCCGGTTCCAGTGGCGGCAGCGCTGCCACGATCGCTGGCACGCGCCGTTCCGCATTCCTGCATTCCTGCGCTCTTCCCCTCTCGCTCTGTCTCTTGAGCGGGCAGGTGGCTGGTGCGAATTCCATCGCGTTCCTTTGCGCCCTTCCCCTCTCGCTCTCTCTTCTGAGCGGGCGGGTGGCTGGTGCGAATCCCATCGCGTTCCTTTGCGCTCTGCCGGCGCCTGCGCCGCGGGTCTCTGCCCGGATCGCGCTCTCTGACCTCTTCGGTTGGCCGCTGATTGGTGGATCCGTGTTCCCGGTCCTCCAGCCTCTTTCGTCCCGTTCCTTGCAGGTGTTGCGGGCGATGTTGCTGGCAACGTTGCGGACGGTGTTGCGGGAAATTGTTGCGGGCGGTGTTGCGGGCAATGTTGCCCGTGATGTCAGGTCCGGTGTGACCGATGGTGAGCGCCCGGCCCCCTCCTAACGCCTAACTCCTTGCCTTAACCTATGGTGACTTCATTTACAGCTTTGTTATCCCTATTCTTATAGCTAATCCCTAACTACATAATCTTAATAATAATATTTACATTTAAACTAGAGGTATATATATATTTACAGAGTATTTACATCGTGACGGCGGCCACCTCGTGACCGTCGTCACATCCCCCGCCTACTTCCGGGTGGAACGGAGGAAGACTCGTACCTTCCCCAGCACGCTGATTTGTACCCGGAAGCGCTGGCCAGCCTCCTCCTCTAGGTAGCGGCGGTTTTTTGGGATGTTTGTTCGTAGCCGCTCCTGGACTCGCCTGATCAGGGGCGCCGGTAGCCGTCCATCCGGCGTTGACCACTCCGCCGGGGCCGTCACCCACGGTTCCAGGCGGCTCCTGGGCACGTCCCGTGCCCGCGGCTCCTCCTCCTCCGACGCGCTGCTGGGTGAATCGTCCCAGGGCGCGTGGCGCCTCCTCCGGGCCGGTGCCTCTGTCGGCGGCCGTGCCTGCGGGTCGCTGACTGTGGCCGACCCACATCGGATGGCCAGTCGTCTGGCCGTGAAGGGTCCTGGGCCAAATACTTCGGCCGGGGTGGGCGACGACGTGGGGTCGTACACCCTTGTAGAGGCCGGGGTGGGCGACGACGTGGGGTCGTACACCCTTGTAGAGGACGGGGTGGGCGACGACGTGGGGTCGTACACCCTTGTAGAGGCCGGGGTCCCGTCCCGCCCGTGCGTCCGTGGCGGCGTCGAGGGCCTCTCCACCAGCGGTGGGGGCCCTGTGTCCTCGTCGGACACCTCCTCGTACACGGCCCCCAACGGTCCGGGGACCGGCACTAAGTCGGCCAGGGTGCGGGGCGATATCTCGCCGAAGCAGGCCCTCAGCTCGGCCTCTTCCTCGGCCGTAACCTGGTTTTGTTGCCCAGGCTGGAGTGGTTTCTGTGGGAGAGGGGATGATTAGTTCATGTTACCTAGCCAATCCCTACCTATAGTGTGCCTATCTCGGCCCCTAGGTAGCCCTATCTATCTCCCCGCGATGGGAAGTCTGACCTATCCTGTGTATATTTTTCGCGAATTTTCCCCCGGCGGGGAAGCAGAGTGTTGGACGGGCGCACCCGTCATCAAGTGACTCTACGAATTCTGTCTGTTGCGACAGAGTATTCCGGTGGCGATGTCGCCTATCTGGGTCCTCTGAGCGCGGAGTTATTTCCACCGGTCCGGTGGTGGCCGTAACCCTATGCGGTGATAAAGCGGTCCGCTTTCTTCCCAAATTTCCTTAAATTTCCTTAATTCCTGCTCCAGGAATTTTTCCACCCAGGGCTCTGGGTATCTCTGTCCCGACTCCTTCGGGTCCGGTTCCTCGGGCGTATGACTCACAGAGTCGACCGTGCCGCAGAGGGGCGCGTTCTGCTCCGGCGTTTCCTCGGCGTGATCCTGGAAGTGGACACGCTTCTTGGAGGTGCGAAAAGGGTTTCGCTGCGCGGTGGTGGCGTTAGCCACAGGCAAAACATGGCTCCAACTGTTTGGCCGACTGGTTGAGGGTACCTCTATATCTCGGGCCGTTCTCGTGTATGAATTCCTATTAGCTGCCCGCGGGGCAGGGGTCGGCGGTTGTCTTTGTACAGTACGCGGCTTGGGTACTGGTCCTTGTATGGCGATCGGCCCCTCCTGGGTAACCGTGCCAAATCCTTGATGCGTTTCCTCAGTTAATCCTCCTGATTGTCTCCTCGTATCCTCCTGGTGGCCCACTGGTAGCTTCCCTGGGAGTCCGGTTCCTGGTGGCATGCTAAGGGCTTCCCTGGGATCCGGCTCCTGGTGGCCCTCTCGTGGCTTCCCTGGGAGTCTAACTCCTTGACGCGTTTCCTTTGTTAATCCTACTGATTGTCTCCTCGTCTCCTCCTGGTGGCCCGCTGGTAGCTTCCCTGGGAGTCCGGTTCCTGGTGGCATGCTAAGGGCTTCCCTGGGATCCGGCTCCTGGTGGCCCGCTCGTGGCTTCCCTGGGAGTCTGACTCCTTGATGCGTTTCCTCTGTTAATCATACTGATTGTCTCCTCGTCTTCTCCTGGTGGCCCGCTGGTAGCTTCCAGGGTGGCCACGAATCTTCGCCCTCCCATAGTGATGGTGGCTCGGATGCGTCCCTGGCGTTGTTGGAGAGTCCTCTCCTCTAATTGTTCGGGTTGAACGGGTTCCTCGGGTGATTCCCGGTCACTCGAGGCCCGTTTCCGTTTCCCGAAACCTGTCGTCGGCAGCATGCAAACGTCCGCACTCCTCGTCGTCCGCATTCCCAGCAGAAGTGTATCCCTGGGTTCCGGCATTCCGTTGAGAAATGCCCGGGCTGGCCGCAGTTCCTGCATGCTCCTCGCACGTTTACCGGTGCCTGCTCCGGCGTTGTTGCCCGGCTCGTATTTGCGTTCCTGCTAAAATTTCCCGGCATGGGGTTCGTTGGCGGCCTGCGGGCCGTGCGGTCCGCATCCGTGGTGGTACGCGAAGTGGGTGGTGCCCATGAGTTCGATTCCTGGTGGTTCTGAGCTCGTCCGCTCCTTCGGAGAGTCTCCTCGTGGTCGACTGCCAAGTGAGTCAATTCTGCTAGTGTGCGAAAATCCTGCCTTCTTATGAATAGTTGATATTCCGGCGACATGTTGTCGTAGATCCTCTCCAGCTCTCGTTCAGCTGTAAATCCGGCCCGGCGCATCTGCAAGCGTAGGTCTACCAGATACTCCTTAAAGGGTTCGTTGGGCCTCTGAAAGTGAGTCCTAATCTCGTCTTCCAGCCGCTGATAATAGCGCGGCGGCAGAAAGAAATCCAAAAATTCCCTGCGAACCTCCGTCCAAGTGGCGTTCCGTAGTCCACTTGTCCTATACCAGCTCTCAGCGCGGCCAGTCAGTAGTACTATTAAAGCTGGGGCGAGATACCTATGATCGATCCGGCTAGTGTCGGCCCGTTCCTCGATATGCTCTATAAAGCAGAGCGGATCCGTCGTCCCGTCGAATGAGAGTCCCCACTTGGTCATCCGATCCAATAGTGTGGCTCCCGGGTCCCCATGGTAGCTCGTTGCACGCAAGGGTTCCTCCGTCTTCGTCGGCATGCGTCTCCCTGCAGCCGGAGAAGTACTCCTAGGCAGTAAAAGCGTAAGAGGCGCCGTCGGTGCCGCAGCTCCGGGCGAGTTTGGCTCCGAATCTAAATACATGGGCGACAGCAACTTTGCGTCCCCGGTGGGAGCGTTCCCAAAATTCCTCTCCAACTCCTCCAGACGGATCTGTACCGCCTCCGAATGGTCCTGCTGACGCACAAAGGCAATCAGCCGCGATCGCATCTCCTCGACTGTGCCTCCTCGTTCCAATCCGAATTCCAGGAGTATGGTCTCCAGCTCCAACTTCTTCCTGTAGCTAATCCAGGTGACGCCCATGATTCTCTTTTTTGTTGTCTTATTATTTGTATTTTATTATTTATTATTTTTTTCTTCTGTTATATCCTACTGTCCTTATTTAATTTTTCCCTTTTCCGCTATTTATCGCTATTTATTTATTCAATATTTCCTTTTCCTTCTGTTTCTATTGTTTCCTTATTATTTTTTTTCTTATCTCTCTTTCCGATTATTAATACTTTTTTCCTTTTCTTATTTTAAACCTTTCTCGCCGTTTATTATTTTTTTCCTTTTCCTTTCTTTTTTTTTCTTTTATTTTCGCTGTTTTATTTCCTGGACCTTCTTCCTCTATTTATTTTCCTCAGTGTGTTCTTTCCTTGCTTTCGACCCTTTCTTCCTTGATTTTCCTAGATTTTTCCTTGTTTTCTTTTTCTTGATTTCGCCTTCTTTCCCTTTTCTTTCATTCTTTTCTCTAACTCCTTGACCTTCTTCTTCTTTTGTTTTCCTCAGTGTTTTTTTTTTCTTCTTGTTTGCGAACTTTATTTTTTCTTTGTCCTCCTATCTTATTTCTTTTCCTTCTATAGTTTTGTTCTTTCCTTTCTTTTATTCCTCGTTTCTCGCCGTATTCTTTTCCTTACTCTTTTCCATTTGTCCTACCTAAATTACTTTTCTTAATTTTATTTTCTTATTCCATTTCATTTGATCCGTTTCTTATTTTATTTTCTTCTTCACGCTTGCCTATCCTTATTTCTTTTCTAACCTATTTGTCTTTTTTTTTATTTATTTAACCTTTATCTTATTGTATCTTATTATTTATATCGTATATTTTACTTTATTATTTATCATTTAATTATTTTATTTTATTTTTCTCCGTGCATTCTCTTTTCTTCAGCCTAGCCGCTTTCCTTCGTTTTTATCTCGTTTTATTTTTCTTTTCTTCCCTTTCGTTTATTTAATTATTCTTTCTTTATTTCTTCCTTTTTTCCTCAGTGTAATCGTCGATTTCCTCGCTGTTTAATTATTTATTTACTGTATTTTTATTATTTATTTTAGGGTGTAACCATCCTTTGTGTCTTTTATTTCCCTCAGTGTATCCTGAGTTTATTTTATTAATTCAATGCCTCGCTTTATTTGATTATTTTATTCCGTTTATTTAATTTATCTCCTTTAATTGTTTATTTATTCCGCCTGTTTTATTTATTTTCCGTGTGTCCTGATTTTTATTGAATTCTCCCGGTGTATCCTTTTCCGTTCAATTTATTTTATTTATTGGGTTTATTTTATTTATTTAAGTTATTTTATTTAATGATTATTTTATTTATTTATTTTATTATTTTCCTTCGTTTTATCTCCCCTTTTTCTTCAGTGTAGTCCGACTTTATTAATTTAATTTATCGCCTCGCTTTGTTTTATTTATTTTATTCCGCTTGCTTAATTTAATTATTTCGCCTGGTTCATTTCATTTATTTTCCACGTGCTCGATTTTCCTATTAAATTCTTCCAGTGTATCGTTTAATTCAGTTTATTCCGTTTCCTTTTATTTAATTCCCTTTATTTTATTTTATTTAATTTATCGTTCAATTTATTTAATTTTAATTTATTTGCTTTATTTTATTATTTATTTGATTTTCCATTTATTCGATTTAATTAGTTTATTAGTTTTATTTGATTCCGTTATTTATTTAATTAATTTCTTTTAGTTTATTTTATCCTTCGATAGTTTATTTAATTTGCGCAGGACCTCCTTCTTTTTTTTTCCCACAGGATTCTATTTAATTTCGCGGCGATTTATTTTTCTCAATTTTCCGATGTTTATTCAACGACGAGTATTCTCTGAGTGTGTTCATAGAAAATAAAAGGGCCAGTATATAAATTGGCTCCCGCCCTGATGGCGGCGCAACCAAGAGCGAAAATTAGTCTCGTGTATGTAGATATATGCATATAAGTGTGTATGTATGACCGCGACTCGTGATCTGCACGTGCGGCGACGTTTTTTTCTCTGCTCTGCTCTGCTCTGCTCTGCTCTGCCGACTTCAACGGCAGCAGCGGTTTGTAACTCTTCTTATTGACTACGAATTTGCGGCCTGTTTTGCCGAGACTGTATTTCTTTGACTTGAATGGAATTTTCCTATTGCGATTTCTTCATTCCCCTTCTCTTCTTAGCTACCCGAAAAAAACAAGGTGCCGTTACGGCGGCTGCACGTGCGTCGCTACTATGGAATTTTCTGGCAATTTCTGGTCGTTTGCATGTGCATATATGTATGTATATATATGTACATGTACCCACCGTTAAAATCTCGATCGGCTGGTGGGGCTTTAATCCACCTTAGTAAGGGCTCCTACATCTCCCCATTTCCAGACGGTCCCTGTTTACGGGCGCCAAACTGTAAGGATGCAAAGGCCGAGATATGAACTCAGCGGCCCAGAGTCCCTTTCCAGTTAAATTTATAATTTGGAAACGCCAAGAAATGGAGGGGCCGAGGTTTTCGAGTATTTTAAGGGTGGGTTTCTTCGACTCCAACTGCCAGATTTTTATTGCCCACGCTGGGCGGGATCCCGCTACCGGCCCTGGAGTTTCCCAGTGGCCGGACCCTCCACTAGAGACTGGAGCCGTGGCTGCCGTGATACCGGCAGCCTGCTCCCGCGCCCTTAACCCTGACCTATGACCACGGCACTGGCGTGCCCGAGCTGCCGCGGCCCGTCGACTCCACCGTGGTATCCCGACGGTGGCCGACGCCCTCCCCTAAAATGTCCCTATGACTCGCAATCCGCCAGCTGCGGCGCCCGGGCTAATCCCTGGGGCGCATTCTGAGATCGGGCAGGCGACCTGGCGAACCCAAGAGTCGCCGCCCGCACCCACGCCCGGAATTAATCTCAGCAGCGGGGTGCTCCTGTTCCCGTCCTGCCCAAGTCCGCGCCTGGTGTTACCCGATGGCGACTGAGATGGGGAGGAGGGGCGCAGCGGGGTGTGAAAAACGGTGGCGGGTTAATGTAAGGAGTAGACGAAATTATATATTCATATTGTTTTCTTTATTTACTATTCGGTTTTGCCTGCGCTAGCTCCTTACTCGCTAAAGATCTACCCTGCGTTATTAGCTATTCTCCCGCCCCCACTGAATGCGTCGGGCGCAATTGCTCACCCGGTGTCTCCTTTTCCTTGTCGTATTCCTTGTCCTCGTCCTTATTCTCCTTTTTCCTTATCGTGGGGGGGGTCCTGCGTTGTCCTTATCGATGCGTATGTGTGTGTCTTCGTAGGGGTGTTTGCACTAGTTCACTGTTTTTCCAACTATCTCCGCTGCTGGCCAAATTACGAGTGATCTCAATTCTTATTGTCCACTCTGCCTTGACCTAATTCTGCCGGTTCCAGTGGCGGCAGCGCTGCCACGATCGCTGGCACGCGCCGTTCCGCATTCCTGCATTCCTGCGCTCTTCCCCTCTCGCTCTGTCTCTTGAGCGGGCAGGTGGCTGGTGCGAATTCCATCGCGTTCCTTTGCGCCCTTCCCCTCCGCTCTCTCTTCTGAGCGGGCGGGTGGCTGGTGCGAATCCCATCGCGTTCCTTTGCGCTCTGCCGGCGCCTGCGCCGCGGGTCTCTGCCCGGATCGCGCTCTCTGGCCTCTTCGGTTGGCCGCTGATTGGTGGATCCGTGTTCCGGTCCTCCAGCCTCTTTCGTCCCGTTCCTTGCAGGTGTTGCGGGCGATGTTGCTGGCAACGTTGCGGACGGTGTTGCGGGTGGTGTTGCGGGCAATGTTGCCCGTGATGTCAGGTCCGGTGTGACCGATGGTGAGCGCCCGGCCCCCTCCTAACGCCTAACTCCTTGCCTTAACCTATGGTGACTTCATTTACAGCTTTGTTATCCCTATTCTTATAGCTAATCCCTAACTACATAATCTTAATAATAATATTTACATTTAAACTAGAGGTATATATATATTTACAGAGTATTTACATCGTGACGGCGGCCACCTCGTGACCGTCGTCACAGTTGGTTGGTTGGTTGGATGAGGGCATGAAGACACGGCGACAGCCTCTGGTGCATGAATAAAAGCTCGTGGCTGAGGTAGAACTCTTACTGGCTTTATTAGTGAAACTTAACAGTATATATAGGTACAAAATGCTTATGGTAACATAAATATCGTATAACACCTAATGTGGGTTACTGTGAATGTTGGTTACTGTGAATGTGGGTTACTGTGAATGTGGGTTACTGTGAATGTGGGTTACTGTGCATGTGGGTTATTGTCAGCTATAAGTGTCCTGAGACTTATTGCCCCATTTCACTTTCCTCATGTCCGCATGCTATGCATATTCGCTTGACCTGGTAACTGATACTTTATTTACGACAAATGCATGTTGCTGCGACTGAAGAATTATTATGTAGTATTCTAAATATTATTGCTTATGAACGCTGCCGTGACTGAACAATAACTGGCAAAACATGTAAGGAAAACAAAAACAATGTCTGCTCAATTTCTCCACCCACACACGCCCTTCTCATCCACCTTCCTTGCCAGACTCCGGCGTTGCTCCCCGGTCTCGGGGACACGCCGGCCGAAGGTCATCCTCGCCCGACGCTGGCGTTTTAAACCCGTCATAAAATTTGTTTTTTCGAGTATACAACATTGAAAACTTTTTGAAAAAAACCATTCTAATTTGGTTTCTGAGATTTATTAAAATTTATTTTCATAATAGAAAATATTTGAATACAAAATGTACTATAATTACTTTAAATCATATTATAGGATCAATTATGAACTTATAATTTATTATTATAATTATAGCTTGTAGATAGGTTTGCCATATAGAATACCAAAGAAACCAAACCGAAAATATTTTGATGTGTTATTATAAAATAAAAATGTGTTTATATAATAGGTTAGGCATGTTCTAAAAATATCCGATTGTGTTCACACCTATAACAACAGTAAATGTTGTATTATGTGACCAAAAGCAATGTTCAACTATATATATAGCATTTTGTTATTTAAATATAATATATTTGAAAGTAGTGAAATTTAATATAAATATATAGTTAATAAAATCATTTTTAATGTTTATATTTTATATTATAACATATAAATAAATCAAAAGATGGACATACAGTCGCGTGTCCCGACAGTAGAATACCCTGTACCAGTACAAGTCGCCGCTCGATTTTGTTCCCGAGAAAAAGAAGCAAAAAACTAAAAAACGGAGACAAATTAATATATAATGCAAATATCAGCTAAACCAAAAGCGAAGTCGATAACTCAGTGGATAAAACTGCGCATGCATTTATATAAGTAATTGGCCTGGGTTCGATTCTGCCGCAAGGCATACGAATTTTTTTTATTTTAAATAAATTAGTATAGGTATTTTATTGCATTTTTTTATTTCTTAGTAAAAAAATACTATAATAATTTTGATTTACAGTTAAAAATTTTAAAAAAAAATCTTGACTCGTCGCCGACAGGAATCGATCCCGTGGCAACTTATTTTATTTTAAATAAAAACACTTCGAGTAGACTTCAGTTTAGTCAGCTGCACCATCAATATTTTCAAAATCAGTAATCTTAATTTCATAAAAAAATGAAATTAACGTTTTGATTTATTTGGAGCACTCTGCCTGCGCTGCCTCTGGTAGGTAGGTAAAAATCCAATATCTCCGCTATTTATGGCACGATAGCAATGAAATTTGGACAATTTGAATATGGTTTACAATACGGTTTTTTTCTAAATAGCTGCTCCCAAAAGGGGAGCAGCAAAAATTGAAATTAAACTTAATCTGCCTGCAGATATAAAAAGTCTAAATCCCAAGTTTGGTGTCTCTACCTCTTATAGTCTCTGAGATCTAGGCGTTCATACAGACAGACAGAAGGACGGACACGGCTATATCGACTCCGTTAGTGGTTCTGATCAATATTTAGGTAACTTTTAATTTTGTTACAGAAAATCGCACTCGCACAAAACTATAATACCTGTGTACCTTTGGTACAGGGTATAAAAATAAAATTTCACATAGAAGTGCATATACACAGATACATACGTATGTATAATATATAAATGAACGGTTATACATCGACGACCAAATCTTTAATATATTATATGCATATTTGTAAATAAATGTATACACAAATATAAATACATATATAAAATTAAATATACATATCTATATATATAACATATATATATATATATATATACGTCTATGTATAAATTTATTTGTAAATAAATACTTAAAATGCATTTCCCATACAATAAATGTATTTATATATAATGTTTAGATACATGCAATTAAATTAATGTTGCCAATGTGGCTGAGATATACAGCACTTAGTTAGTCTGAAGTAAACTACTCCGAAGGTAAGGAGGTGTTATTTACTACATCACTAACCTAATTACAAAAAATATACATATTTTATAAAAAGTATCAAAACTACTTTTCCTAATATAAAATACAATACATTGAAATGATTAATAACAATAACTTTATTACTAATAGATATGAATTTTTAGTTTCTAGTTTCAAATACCGTCGTAATGGCCTATTCATGGGATAACCGCGTAGATTTCGTTGTTCGGTATATGTATGGTAAGTAAAATGTAGAAGTCTAATTAAGCTACGCATAAAAAATACATCAATTAACCAATTAAATAATTAGTTTAATCCTATTATTGAGATTTATATTTATATTTTTATTTATACATATTATTTATATTCAATATATTCTTCATTGTTATATTATTATTATAAAAGTATACAAAACCAGATATGAAGCTAACTTAAGCGGAAGTATGAATACCCTTGTGGTTTAACAAAGAACTAAATCTATTTGATCAAATGATAAGAAAAACTAATATGAAAAATATAGAAAACATTTGGAATGAATCGGTATTAAGTTTCACCTACACACACAAGTGTTTTACAATCGCAATTTTGCAATTGCCTGTGGATATAACGATATTTTTTTGGCAGCTATATATGTGATATAGTTAAAATGTTATAAAATTAAAACTTAAATTCTAGTTTGCATAGAAACGCACATACCGATAGACAAACGGACTGACACACATGGCTAAATGGCTCTTGGTGCTGATCAAAAATATGTATATACATATACAAATTATATATAATATATATATAAAGAAATTATAATACCCGGCAAGGATAAAATGATACGATAATAATATGCGATAAGAGCAACCAATAAAGTATGCGATTACCAGCATGTCATTTCTTTAAAATGCGGAGGAAATTAGATGAAATTTTCTTTTTAACAATATGCAAGCAAAGAATCTATTATTGGTCCCCGAAGTATACCCTTGTAGTTTGAAATTTGATTAGTAAAATCGATCTATTATGCTTAAATGAAAACCAAAACGTACTAAGATAATATAATATTTGAAAAAAAAATTGAAATCGTATAGTGGAATATCTGTCAAATGGTTAACCACGTCCAAAAAAAAAAAAAAAAATAAATTTTTTATCAACATTGTTACATTAAAATAAGGTCCCATTGAACGTCATAAAAAGGGGTACATTTTGTTTTTCATGTTCTATCTTGTTCTTGCTCTATATATAATTATATATAATATATTATATATAATATATAATATATAATATATAATATATAATATATAATATATAATATATAATATAATAAAATATAAAAATAATAATAATATATAATATATAATATATAATATATAATATATAATATATAATATATAATATATAATATATAATATATAATATATAATATAAATAAAGACTTACATGCGTCCTCGTGCCTTAGCTAGGCGAGGCGGCGACATACGGGCCGCGGACGCGGATACCGGCGGGCGCGAGAGAGTGGCGGCCTCGGCGGCTAGATTGGCCTCAACGGCGTGGCGGCCTGAGTGGCGTGACGGCCCAGCGGCGTGGCGGCCTGGGCGGCGTGCCGGCCTCAGCGGCGTGGCGGCCTCAGTGGGCGTGGCGGCCTCGGTAGGCGGGCGGCGCGTGCACTGGCACCGGCTCTGCCGTCGGCACTGGCAGCGGGGGTGACTTTGCGGCGGCGGCGCGCGGGTGGTGGTCGTGGCCGGTGTCACTTGTGCGGCGGCGCACGGGCGGTGGATACCTGCAGCGTGGCAGCTGCGCACGTGGCAGGTGGGCGGCGCACTGACGGCACACTCGCGGACGCGGACGGGCTGCTGGCGGGAGGCGCGGGCGCGGGTACTGCCGGGGGCACGGGCAAGTGGCGGAGTCTCGGAGTCGCGAGTACCGGCGGCGTTGCGCTGATTTTAGCGGCTAACGCTGTCGGCGACAGACTTGGCTGGGCTGGTGACAGTGGCACCGCGGTACAGTACGCAGCGGATCGGGCAAACCGCGTGGCGGACTTGTTTTTCGCGGCGAGGGCGGCACGTGTGGGTCTGGCGATTTGATAAGATAAAAGAGAGCTTCTGCCGGCACGTGCTGCCATTTTAAAGTTGGTTGTAAACAACATAAATAACGGGGCCCGCCAAACATAACGGCGATTCCAAGCTTTTTGGTGAGACTGTGACCGCTGGGTTATCGATAGGGTTATTCGATATATACTAACGGTTAGGAAATGGCTAACTTAAATACTAAGAGAATCTCTACTTATATACTAGACATTAGCGGGTGGTGTTTTTAGATTATAGTTATTTATTTATAATGGAATAGATATTTGTGCGCCCGCGCAATGGGCGCCACACTTCTCATTTTCTACTCCTCATCCGTTTATTGTATGAGGCTTTATTTATCCCTAGTTATTTCCAATTTCTTATCCCCAAGGTTCTGTTTATGCGCTTATGCATAACTTCATGCTTCTTCCTTATTCTAACTTATTTATTAGTTTGATATTATTGTCCATTAATTAATTTGTGTAGAAACATCACACCGCGACGATTCTTTACGGTGGGAAAGCATAAAAGGCACATTTACCGTAGAGCAAACAAAAGGAATTATTTCCGAACAAATACTTGGATCTTCGCATATTCAGTATCGTCCCTATAGAATAATTGGCAAGGAAACAATTCTCCGATAAAATAGTTTATTCACTAGAACTGCATTTTGTCGTGTTTTTGATTTGCGCTCCGACATTTGTGTTAATTTTGACTTTAAACCAACGGGGTTTCCTCTAAATTTATCACCTCTATATACCGTTTTGCTACCGCGCGTGCATTGACTTTTCTGTGTAATTAATTTGCATTAATATTCACTTTTTAGTTTTATGAATTCTTTGGCTACGCCAATCCCCGTAGAAAAATCTACCCAGGGTCCAACAATGCCCTGAATACCGGCCGTGATTGGTAACAATTCGTTACGAAAGACCCTCACAGCAGTTCCACCTTCGAAAATAATATTTGTTTCGAGGCTTGCCCCTGATCTCGCATCGGAAGATGTTCTAGCCTATATTCAAGGCAAAACCCAAGCTGGCAATATCAAGGTGGAAAAATTCAAATATCCGTATGCCAGAGACATTTCGTCATTTAAGATAAATGTCTCATTCCAGCTCTTTGACACTATTTGCTCGGTTGACTTCTGGCCCGAGTACGTTATAGTCAAGGAGTACGAGGCTCGAAAGAAGAGAACACGGCCTGCACTGCCCAGGCCGTCACAATTCTCAGTGTCCACAGCTTAACCTTCTGTCCCAAAAAAAAAACTCTTCCCTACAGCTTTCCTATCAGAATACTAGGGGCTTACGCAGTAAGCTCTCTAGATTATATTCGGATAGAATTCCTTTCGCATCCCAGGTTATTGTATTTACAGAAACCTGGTTGAAGCCGGAGATCCTCTGCTCCGAAATTCTTCCATATAAGTACACAATTTATAGATTAGACCGTCTTCTTCAGCGTGGTGGCGGAGTTTTAATTGCCGTTGACTCCTGCCTCATCTTGGGACGGTTGGAATCTAATGACGTTTTGGAAATCGAATTTATCTGCGTAAAACTATCATTTAACGGTAGTTGTAATTATGTAACCTGCTCTTACATCCCTCCATCTTCGGAAGAGCCAATTTATTGTAATAATTTGTTTCTCAACTCTACCAGCTTCGATTACTTCTGTCAAGGTATGCTTTTCCTCCAGTAGCTTTTTCTTCAATTCCAGCAAAGTGCAGGAGTCCATGATTTTATCTTTTAAACATATCTCTTCAATTTCGGCCTTAGTGGATTTCTGCATTTGCTGACGTAACCGAATCGTAAATTTTGCAAAACTTTCACCTTTCAAAGGTGAGAGGTTCCTAAACATATGCCGTTCGAGGGTTGAGTTTTGTTTCGGTGAGAAATAATCATTCAGCTTTTTCAGCAGCACCAAAAATACGTCGACTTCTTTGTTATAATCCGGGTTTCCTAGAGCATCGGGTAAGGAGAAAGTAACCGTTAGCAATTGCACGCCTTCCAAGTGAAGCAACTTATTCCGTTTCCTGGTAGGTGTTTCAATCTCTTTGATTTTCAATGGTTTCACACAGGAACGGCTTGATGATATTTTCACCCATTTCCTTTTTTCTGCGAATTCTGCAAGTAAAACGAAAACCAAAATTTCATTTATTCATTTATTTTTTATGACAAGGCTAACTACCGCTGTACAAACAGATTATTTCTCGGTTTAATAGGGCTTTTTTCTTTCAACTTACACCGCACTGTTGCCCAGTTACAAATTTTATTTATATCATTTTTTTTTATTAATGAGTCTCTTGACTTGCAACCAACTGTTACGGCACGAAACGCGTACTAGTAAGACGCGAGAGAAGAAAAAAATTGAATAGGATAAAGAACAATTATGATACACTACGGGCTAGTACAACAAGCAATACAGTTTTCAGTTTTGGAAGGCTTTCAATACCGTTCAGAGAACGAAAGTCTTGGATCCAGGCGGACACCCAGATCATCAACAATAGAAATTCTTTCCAAAGAGCAGTCGTTAAGCATACAGGGGAGTAACACGTGAAAATGTCATAAGTTTGCATTTTGAGCTGTTGAGATGTAAATCGTTAGCATGACACCATGCTTGTAAGTTATCAATTGTAGGTCTGATTGGCATGAACTGTCCCTATACTGCAAGCAAAGTTTAACGTCATTGTCAAACGTTTAGAATTGCTTAGGATTAGCCTGGAACTCATTTATACACCAATTTAGTTGATTTTGGGAACCGTTGGAATAGTGAGCTAAGAAGTTAAAACGAGCTGTTAAATATTTTGAAAGGCCGACCTAATAATGAATGATGAATAATAATAATTTTACACCAAAAAAACCGCATTTTCTTTGTTCAGCCCATGTGTAAAATAGATGATTAAATTTTATTAGGTTGTTAAAGAACACATAAACACTGACCACTTGCCAGAGACTTGAGCTTAATATTATATAAATAGATTATCACGGCGAAAACTTTGTATGAAGGTAGAGCGATAGAAGGTACGTCCGACACAAAGCTTGGTGATTAAATTCTAGCAGTGTGCGGTTCGAAACCTTTTCCGGTTGTTTTTAAAACATATTGTAAGTTTTTTATTAACTTTAACTTCATTTTTTGTATCGGTTTTTAACAATTATTATTTTTATATTTTTATTCCATAATTTTTATAAAAAAGTTGAGCCCTTGATTTTTAAAGTGGTATTTGTTTCGAGATATTTAGGGTTTTGTATTAAAAAAATAAACTTTTTAAATTGTTTTATATAATATTATGATTATGAGTTTTGCATGATTTTTCAACAGTAAAGTTGTTCCAAAAATCGGGTATTTTCTATGATTGAAAAATGTATACCTAATTTCTTAAGGAACATTGGTTTTCAAGGGATTAAATGATTAAAGCCACTTTCAAAATTAAATATAATAATTTTAGACAGAAGTTTGCAGCGTAGTTAACTTTCATTCTTGTTCTTAGTAAATGAATTTTGAGCCAAGATAAAGCTTCTTAATGTAAAAAAAAAATGAAACACATTGAATCCAGTAAATTTTTTATGGTATTATTTATAAATTGCTGATAAACTCGATTCAAAAAATTTTGGCTCAAATATTATTTTTAATTTTCAAAATAAATTTTGACAATAACAGTTAACTTGACTTTTAAATAAATATTATTCTGCAACATTGATTTTTAAAAATTAAAAATAAAAGATACTTGACAACTTTTATTTTAAAAATCAAAAATAAAAATTGAATTGCAATAACTGATGTATCCTTCACAGATGTGCTCCACGTCAAGGCTACTAGTTTTGTACTTTCAAAAGGCTTTGCATATGCACTTCCGCTTTCAAAATATATTTTGACAAATTACAGTTAACTTCGCTTTTAAATATTATTCATCAACATTTATTTTTAAAAATTGAAAATAGCAGTTGCTTGTCAACTTTTATTTAAAGAATCAAAAATAAAAAGTGAATTGCAATTTTTTTTTTTTTTTTTTTTTTTTCGCGAGGGGTCCCACGCCCACCGCCCGCCCAACCGACCGAGGGGCGCAGCCGTGTGACGTACGGCACGAAACGCGTACTGGATAGACGCGAGAGAAGGTAAAAAAATAGAATAGAACGAGGAAAAATTAGGATACACTACGGGATAGTACTACAAGCAATACAGTTTTTAGCTTTTGAAGGCTTTCAATGCCTTCAATGCTACTAAAAAGACGATTGTAATCAGTACATAAAACCCTAAAGGGCTCATGTACTTCAAACTCACGCCTACAGTGGTTAACTACTAGTGGTATAAAAGTTCTAGAAGAAAGACGGGGAACATGGAAATTGAGCTGGCCTAGAAGGTAGGGGCTCTCCACATCACCGTGTATAAGTTTCTGTAAAAAGACGACGCCAAGCATCGTCCTACGGTTAGCTAAAGAAGGTAGATTAAGTAGGAGAAGTCTACTAGCGTAAGACGGTAATCTAAGGTTTGCATCCCAGGGTAGGCCACGAAGGGCAAAAAGCAAAAAGTTCTTTTGGACAGATTCAATGCGGCTACTATGGACCCCGAATTGAGGACTCCAGACGCACGAACCATACTCCAATATAGGGCGAACCAACGAAGTAAAGAGGGTCTTCGTTACATAAGGAGAATCGAATTCCTTCGCCCACCTTTTAATGAATCCCAGCATGCCTCTGGCTTTGTTAACCATACAAGAAATATGTTCAGAGAACGAAAGTTTAGGATCCAGGCGGACACCCAGATCATCAACAATAGAAATTCTTTCCAAAGAGCAGTCGTTAAGCATATAGGTTGCAAGCAGGGGAGTAACACGTGAAAATGTCATCAGTTTGCATTTTGAGCTGTTGAGATGTAAATCGTTAGCATGACACCATGCTTGGAAGTTATCAAGATCCGATTGTAGGTCAGATTGGCAAGAAATGTCCCTATACTGCAAGCAAAGTTTAACGTCATCAGCGTACATAAGTACTCTGGAATTGGTTAGAACCTGCGGCAAATCATTGATAAACAATGTGAACAGAAGTGGTCCAAGGTGACTACCCTGTGGGACGCCAGATGTGACCCTAAGGCTATTGGATTGAACGTTTCTGAACAGAACCTTTTGGGTCCTATCACTTAGATAACTCGAAATCCATTTAAGAAGATCACTAGGAAACCCCATTGAATCGAGTTTCCTAACCAGAAGAGAATGATTAACAGAGTCGAAAGCTTTACTAAAGTCCGTGTAAATAACATCGGTTTGAAAGTTTTGTTGGAAGCCCCTAATAACGAAAGAGGTAAGTTCCAGAAGATTGGTCGTGGTTGATCTTCGCCTCATAAAACCATGCTGGCATGGAGAAATGACGGATCTGCATAGATGTTGCAAGTGAGGAGTGATTACATTCTCGAAAAGTTTGGGGATAGCCGATAACTTAGAGGGATAGTTACTGGCATCCGATTTGCTACCTTTTTTGTGGAGAGGAATAACAAATGATTCCCTCCAAATAAGGGGAAATTCTGAGGATTCTAAAGACAAGGTAAACAATTTAAGAAGGGGGTTACACAGCGCCTCGGAGCAATACCTAAGCACAGAGCCAGGTATACCATCGGGACCTGGCGAATAAACTGGCTTAACACGTTGAAGATCAAGAATAAGTGAGCTTTCGTTTAAAATAGGACTGAAGATTAGGGACGAACTGGGCATAGCTGTAGAAAATGTATGATCTGAAGATGTTGAGGGCGAATATGTCGTTTTAAAAAACTCAGCAAAGAGATTAGCAATTGCTTGATCAGAATTTACTGTAGTATTCTTAAAAGACAGCGAGGGAGGATATAACGTGGGTTTACGTTTAGAGTTAACAAAGTTATAAAACTGTTTAGGGTCCTGCGTGAACTGGACCTTACAACGAGTCAAATAATTTTTGTAACACTGAGCGTTATGCACGGTAAAGTTAGATCGAGCACTAAGATAAGATGAGAAAGCCGTTTTTGAACCAGTGAGTTTATATTTATTATAAAGCCTAGATTTTACGTTTTTTAGACGCGTCAGCTCCTTGGTAAACCAAAGTGGTTTATTAGAGACCGACGGGTAGCATTTAGGAACACATAAAGAGAAGAATGAATTCATGGCATTGTAAAAAATGTCAACGGCGGATGCCATGTCAGAGCTCATGTAAAGATTAGACCAATCAAATTCTGCTATTAAAGTGCTTAGCCTATGATAGTCAGCCTTTCGGAAACAGCGGACTCTGTTCAAACTGCTATCAGGTGTAGTAGCTAAGACTGTCCCAGTGTCGATAGTCACATCGAAAGTTGGATGATAAGGATCTTCAGGTTGCGTCAATGGAGGAACTCTAATTAGGTTTACACCTACAGGATCAGGGACAAAGCATAGATCAAGTAAGCGGTTTAAAGAATTAAAAATATGGTTAACTTTCGATAAGGATAAATCAAGCAAGCCATTAAGGAGATCATGCTGTGCCGCAGTGTGAAGAACATTAGACACCCCATCAGAAGACCAGTGAGCTCCGGGTATGTTGAAGTCACCCAAAGCCACTAATTGGTCCCTATCAGAAAGCCTATTGGAAACTGCCCGAATTGCCGAAAGGTGTTTCCAATAAATTGGCTCTTCCGAAGATGGAGGGATGTAAGAGCAGGTTACATAAATGCAACTACCTGTGAAAGATAGTTTTACGCAGATAAATTCGATGTCCAAAAAGTCATTAGATACCACCCGTTCCGAGATGAGGCAGGAGTCAACGGCAATTAAAACTCCGCCACCACGCTGGAGAAGACGGTCTAGTCTGTAAATAGTGTACTTACATGGAAGAATTTCGGAGCAGAGGATCTCCGGCTTCAACCAGGTTTCTGTAAATACAATCACCTGGGATGCGAAGGAAAGGCTATCAGAATATAATCTAGAGAGCTTACTGCGTAAGCCCCTAGTATTCTGATAGGAAAGTAGTAGGGAAGAGGTTAGTTTTTTGGGACAGAAGGTGCTTGAGTAGACACTGAAGGTTGTGACGGCTTGGGCAGTTGAACTCCCACAGGCCGATTTCTTTTCTTCCGTGCCTCGTACTCCTTGACTACAACGTACTCGGGCCAGAAGTCACCCGAGCAAATAGTGTCAAAGAGCTGGAATGAGACATTTATCTTAAATGACGAAATGTCTCTGGCATACGGAAATTTGAATTTTTCCACCTTTATATTACCAGCTTGTGTTTTGCCTTGAATATAGGCTAGAACATCTTCCGATGCGAGATCAGGGGCAAGCCTCGAAACAAATATAGTTTTCGAAGGTAGGACTGCTGTTAGGGTCTTATGTAACGAATTGTTACCAACAACGGCCGGTATTCCGGGCAATGTTGGACCCTGGGTAGAATTTTCTACGGTTGTTTGCGGAGCCAAAGAATTGGGCTGCGCATCAGACACCACGGACGACGCGGAAATTGCTGGCTGCGCGGCTTCCGACACCCCTACGACCGATTCGGTTACCGAATCTTTGATCGTTCCTGACCTCAGAACCATTGGAACGGGGACCAGGAGCTGAGGCGACGGAGAGTGGCAGGAATTCGGTTGCTGTGTCTCACACAGTTGCAGCCGACTAGCAGCGGATTTTTTGCGTTTCGGCGACTCATTTAATAGCTTCATACTATTAAATTGAGCGTCCAGCGCGGAGAACAGGTCATTCGCCTTGCGAAAAGTGGCCATGATCTCAGAAAATCCACTCCTTGTCTGACGCATGAAGGATGATATTTCCTTCTCAACCGGTCGACAGGCCTCACAGCAATAACGCAGGCCCTTTTTGCTGGACACTGCGTCAGCCATTCGACCCGTCATCTCGATGCACTTAGCGTGCACAACTGCCTCGCAAAGCCAGCAATGGAAACTGGGCTGGTCTGCCAAAACATTTTTTTGGCAGTTCTTAATTACACAGACAATATTCTGGGACATGTTCACAAACCCTAGAACCACTGTGCTCACTATCAATACCAAAAAACTAAGAGATAAAGAGAAGATAAAAGAGCGCAAGAGTTAGAGCAGCAGAAAATCACAAGAGCGGTGAGAGCTATGAACAGCTTGGATGCAGCTAATAGCAAACGGCACTCGAGCGGGGGAGAGAAAAATAGAAACGGTAAAAGAGCAAAGAGGAAATATAAAATAGGATAAACCGTCTTAGCACAAAACTAACAAGTAATTATTTATACAAATTAACTACACAGAAAAGTGCATGCACGCGCGGTAGCAAAACGGTATATCGTTATAAATATTAGGTGATAAGTTTAGATAAAACCCCGGTGGTTTAGATTCAAAATAACACAAAAGTCGGAGCGCAAAACAAAAACACGACCGTCCGCTACGAAGAGACTGAAATTGATAACTGATGTATCCTTTACAGATGTGCTCCACGTCAAGGCTAGTAGTTTCGTACTATCAAATGGCTTTGCATATGCACTTCCGTTTCAGAGTACAGGCTTCCTTCTAAGGAAATATTTAAATTTGATTGACCTTCCCTGGTAGCCTCCAATTATAGCTGAGCTACACCCTCGATGGTCGTTACAAGCATCTCCACTTCAGCACCAGTCCATGTCGTTCAGGTACGCTAGGATGTCAGGATGGTGATTGCCGTCCCACTGCCCCTAGCGACCCGAGCTCCAAGGTGACGGGCTTTTAGGTTGATTGATACGCGCGAGAAGCGAAGCGAAGTGACGCGAGAAGCGAAGCTATGTGATGCGAGAGGCGATGAGCAAAGCGAGAAGATGACAGAGTAAGAGCTTTGCGAGAAGCAAGCTTCTTTGTTGTATTTTTAAATTATTAATGTGATCGTGATGGATTCGGACGAAGATTTTGATTTGATTGATTTATTTGATGCCAGAGAGGTCTGCTAGCTAGTGAAATGGTTAAGGTCTATTAGGCAATGAGATGTGTTTAAAGGCCTTTAAGGTCTACTACAAAGGAGAACAGTTTCTATGTATGATCAGTCGGTCCTCAGACAGGGATTAGTTGACAAGATACATTAGTCGGTGTGACTGCCTGTTACTGCTTTCCGGTGATGCTCCTGGTCCTTGGTAGGTTGTGTGACTTGTTTCGATGCTAGCACTGAGTGTCGTTCCAAAGGATCGGGTCCGCTTTATATAGCGGTCCACGACGGGCCAGTGTGGCATCCCCGCTTTTCCCTTCTTACTTAGTGTTGCCGACTCATTTTCTCAGTGTGACCCCTCTTGGGCGGGCGCGCGTTAATGGTTTAGATCTCTTATTTTCTTTTCATTATTCATGCTTCATATTTTCATTTCCGTGCTTTATATGTGTTTACATTGTATATTGTACTTGATGACCCAGTGAACTTCGTCACGCCCCTAATAATTTTTTTAGTATAACCCAACAATTCTTTAAAAATTATGTCATTAAAAAAAAGATTATTTTCTCAGCGCAATGGAGTGTACAATATTCTTGGTTAGTCCGTCTTTAGCCAGTACAAATAAATTTAATGGTTTTCCCACGCGGGAACAAAAACAAACAAATCCAGATGTAAGCCACATACAGATAATGATTGGCCTTGTGACTTATTATCGTCATAGCGAATGCCAATCGAATTGGAAATTAAGTCCTTTTAAATTCAATTGGCACATCTGTGGGAATCATAGGTATTCGTGGCAACACTTGTTGGCGTTGTTGGTCAAATCTTCTAAGTCGATCAACTATGACTCTACGCTCAGTTGCCGTTGTTGATTCCTTTCATCTCGTGCATCTTGCGATTGTGATTGACGTAACTGCGCCATGCTCACATGCGCATTTTAATTTTCGCCTGATCTTTGTGCTCTTCTATCTGGCGCGGCTGTAGAATTAACCGTTCGACGACTCAAATTGGTCAACCAAATGAGGCATGCTGCAGCAGCCGTTTGTGGCCGTACAAAATTATATCTTTAATAACTTCGACAATTTTTATCTGATCGCAACCAAATTTCAGAAATCACACAGGTTATAGTTCTTAATGTACATACCAAAATTCGCGAATCCAGTTTTAAAATTGATGATTTGATTTCGCTTTTTGTTGATTTGCGGGGGCGGAAGTGGTAAAAAATGTAAATAAACTTGATCTGCGCACAAGCATAACGCATACTGTCGAAAAAAAATTAGAGCTCTATCTCTTATAGTCTCTGAGATCCAGTGTTTCATACGGACAGACACACAGACAACAGACGGACATGGCTAGATCGTCTCGGCGGTTGACGCTGATCAAGAATATATATACTTTATAGAGTCGGCACAAAGTTATAATACCCTTCTACCCTATGGGTAGCGGGTATAAAAACTTAACATTTAGGGGGATAAAAAATAGATGTTGTCCTACCCTTCACTCTAACGGATATGTACAAAAAATTTCATGAAAATCGGTCCAGCCATTTCGTGGGAGTTCAATAACAAACACGTGACATGAGAATTTGATGTATATAGATTTTATTTAACAATATATTGTATTGTATTCTTTCCATGCTTCATCTTTACATTTTACATTTTATATTTTATGCATTCATTGTGCGTCACAATGTCTATTTCGACTTTTGACTATACATATATTAAATAAAATTATTGGTCGGTTGGAGAAGCCTTGGCCAAATTTGAAAATAAACGGTAATTAAATCTTAGAATTGAACAAAACAAACGTACTCTCTGTGCGAGTTGAAGCGATAAAGCAGGTTGCAAACTGCTCTCAGTTGGTTAAACACCGGTCAGTGACAAGGTAAGTGGTCCGTATCTCCTGCTCGTCCGGTTCTTTGCAGCCCCTGCAATGTCTATTATAGGGTGGGTCTTATAGGCATGGGTGGGTGCTGGCTGTTTGAGTATATCCTTACCATGGTTTCTGAAGTGTCGGTATTTTGAGAGTTCGACAGTTTTTAGTATTGCAAAAATCTCCGCCAGGAACACTGTCGCTCACTCTGAGAGGGTGAAGAACTCTTATACTTCCTAGGTATCGGCGTTATTATATCAGTTATTCCGGTTTCTACTTCCGCAGCTCATTCTTGAGCTCTCGGTGTAGAGTGATACTTGTGTGGCTCGGAGACAATCTCTCGTCTCCAGACTTCCCTTGTAGGGTATATGAAGCTGTTGCATTGCCGAATTGCAGTTCAGTTGTCTAATAGTCTGTATCCTCTGTTCCCACATAGTTTATATTGTTCAGGATCGAACAGAATGCAGTCCTTCCACGTTTTGCTTGCTTTCATTCATACAGCCTATAGGGTGCTGTGTTCCTGATGAAGTGTTCTATTGGGATTATGTTTAATATAGCACCTGCGCATGCCAATCTCTGTATCTCTGGCCACCATACTAGTGCTCGTTATGTGAGTATGGGTCTCACAACCGCTGTTTAGAGACATATTATTATCTTGGGGTTTATGCCCCAGTTTTTTCCATGCTTTCTTGACTCGTTCGCTGAAGTTGATTTTTCATAATAGTTTTGTATGGAGTCAGCGTTTACGTTGTTAAACTCGCCTTGTATATCCACGAAGATGGCCATCTAATCGGCTAAACGGCTTGTAGTCCTTGGCTTGTATGTGCCCTCTTCTTCCTGGTTTTGATATGTAGACTACTCTTGCTGCCTTCCATGAAAGCGGATGTGCTCAACTTTTATACATATTGGAAGATTGCTTAAAACCTTTTCCTTTATCGCCTGTAGCATTGCTGGTATGATTCCGTCCGACATGGACTTTCGAACTAGTCGAATGAGTGTATAGACCAGTGGATGCTTTGCCTTGCAACGATATCTTAACCCTGTAGCGTTTGGAATGCCCTCTGGGTTTTCACTGTTCTGGGTTCTTGTCTTTGATTTCCTGGGAAATATATGTCCAGCTGGATCTCTAGTGATTCTTCCGCAGACGTCAATCCTGTTCCGTCAAGTTTTTTTTTTTTTTTTTTTTTTATTCAAAGTTTATTTCCTATTACATATACGCTTACAATTACGACTAATCTTACAACAATAACAATAATAAGAGGAAGAGAGAGCACCCGGCTACGGCCTCTAGCTCCTATCGTTCGAGGCCGAACCTGCGGCACTCGGAAGCACGTGCCGCGCGTCTGCCTGTATGAGGGCGTGCGTCCAGCGGCCCTTGGACGAGGAGTCCCAGCTGGACTGCCACCTCTCCAAGCTTTCAATCCTGGCGGCTGTCTTACGCTCGGCCCTGGTCGGATGCTCTGACTCACTGGCCGTCGGGGCAATGGCTGTCTCCTTCCGCTCCCTTACCAGTTCCGTAAGAGGGACTTGTCCCGCGATGACCAGCACCGCGCCCTCAGAGATGGTCCGGAACGCTGATGCTATACTGACGGCGCTTAGCCGGTAGGTCACCTCCACGCCCCGTAGGTATGTATAGGTATGTAGGTCTTAACCTTAGCAGCTGTCGACCACACCGGCGCGGCGTACAGGATCTGCGAGGTTACCACCGATGATAGCAGCATCCTCGTCGCCTGCTTGGGCCCTCTCATGTTGAGAAGCATCCTGGATAGCGCTCCTGCGGTCCCTGCGTTTTTGATGTACAGGGTGACCACCAGGCAGTAGGACTTCGTCCCTCCTTTCCATCTGATTCCTGCGATGGCCTCCTCGGCCACCTTTACGAGATGGCAAGATGGCGTCCAATGTGGACTTCCCCTTCGTGAAGCCATATTGCTCCGGGGAGAGGCCACCAGCTGCTTCAATCGCTCGGCCCAGCCTGGTAGAGATCACCCTCTCGAAGATCTTGCCTATGGTGTCCAGCAGGCAGATTGGCCTGCAGGAGGATGCTTTTTCCACCTGTCGGGAAACGTACCCTCCAGGAAGCCCCTATTGACAGCTATTGGCCAGCTTCGTCGCTCTGTTGGGAATCGCGTCCGGCCCGGGTGCCTTCCTGGGCTGCAATTTCCTCCCGGCTTGTAGGACTTCAGCCTCCGTTACCCAGTGGACGTCACCTGCATCCGGGGGGTCCGCGATCGCCGCCCCGTAGGGAACAGAACTCTGACAATCCCCTCCAGGGTTGCCGGGTCGGATGGGGCATTGCCTCCCGCATTGAGCCTCTTCACCACCATCTTATAGGCTCCTCCCCTCGTCGGCGGCATCGCACAGCTTTAGGAAGCACTCTCTTTTGCTGTTGCTGATGTCGCTTTATAGCTGTCACTACATGGGGGAGGCTTGCGGTGCCTCTAGCGCACTGCATCAGCCTTCTGGCGCGAAGGGCTGTGCGGCGCAGGTCCGCAATCTCCTCGCTCCACCAGTAGACCGGCGAGTGGTGCTTCCGGAGCATGCTCCGACTGCAGGTGCCTTCCACTGCCTCAGCCAGCTTTTCGGGCAACACGTTTGCCCAATCGGACTCGTCTGCCGAGAAGCCCTTGCAAAGGCCAGCGGTCTGAGTGTGTCCTGACGGAACGCCTTCCTAGACTGTGGCGGTGTGCCCCTCGAGTGGCCTACGATGACAATCGAGCACTCGATGGCTTCGTGGTCGCTGGCGGTATAGGCCTCGCTGACACTCCATTGCACTAGGCGGACCCGCGCGCTGCTGGCGAACGTTAGGTCGATTACCGAACCGGCTCCCAACCTGCTGAAGGTGTGCCGGGATCCTTCATTCAGCAGGACCACGTCCAGAGGTGATGAACTCCAGCACTGCTTGGCCTCTGGCGTTGGTTCGAGGGGAGCCCCATTCCATGGCCCTGGCGTTGAAGTCGCCCCCGACGGCCACCTTGCTTCGTCTCCGAAAGTCACGACTCAGCTCGTCCAGGATCCTGCCGAAGGACTCAAGCGTAAGACTTGGTGCCAAGTAGCAGCTATACAGCCAGATGCCACCCACGTTGGCTCGTACAAAGCCCTCGGCTGCTCTTACTTCGCGCATCTCCGACGTCTCCGCTCCGCAGAGCCATAGGGCCGCTCTGCCCGTGCTGTCGGTGACCCAGCTACGGCCGCTACCAATCCTGTATGGCTCGCTAAGGATTGCCACCTCCAAGCCTAGCTCGCTCACCGTCTGCGGCAGAAGATCCTGCGCTGCTCTGCAGTGATTCAGATTGAGCTGGATCAACCGCAATTGGACCGGAACTCCAATATGACCACTGAGTCGCCCACTGACGCCGAGTCGCCGAGCACTTTCTCGATGCTCTCCGCAATCTCGGCGCTGCCTTTGGCAACCTCAAGGAGGAGGTTGCCATTGTTGGTTCGGCGAACCTTGAAGACGCAGCTCCCCAGCTCTGACAGCTGCTTCTCATCCATCCTAGTCAAAAAGGCGAGTACCTCGCTGTAGGACCTGCCCTTCGCCTGGATGCTGACCGCATCCGGGCGGACGCGGCGCGCCGTTTTCGGCTTCCTAGCAACGACTTCCTAGCCGTTCTCGTGGTGTATGCGACTCTCGGGCTTCCGGGCTGGGGCGCGAGTTGTCGCAGCTTCATTTGCGTCCCGCTGAGGATTCATGGGGGGCTTCGGCGGCGCCTTCGGGCCCTTTCGCTGTTCTGAGCGGGACGGTGGTGGGGCCGGTGCCGTCGCAGGCAAGCCGGGGCCATCCGGCTGACTTAGCCTGCGCCACGGCTCTGTTTAGGCTGTAGCGTCCTTCTTCCACACGGTGGTTGTCTTCAGCCCCTTGTCCGCGCGCATTGCTCGACCTGAGTCTTGGGCGCAGTTCGCGCAGTTGGAGCACAGGGTGGCGGCGCCTTGACTCTCCTGCCCGTCCACATCCCCTTTGATGGCCGCTCCGCTTGCTTCGAGGACAGTCGAGTGGAGTGCCTTCATTTTGGCAAACATCCCCCTCGTCGAGACGGTGATGTGCCGCGTGGTCTTATCCATTATCTTGACGGACACCTCCTGCAGCAGTTTACCAAGCTCTAGCAAATCTGCTAGGCTAGTTTCATCCGCTGCCCTGCTCTTTTTGGCAGGCGTCATTCTTTGGGGACTTGCAGGACTGGATGGGTCCCGTGTCCTCTTGGGAGTCGGCTCGTGGCAACGCGCCGGGCTCTGCCAGACCTCTTGGGTTTCCGCCTGAGATGGCAAACGAGGAAGCTTGCTGCTTCTCCTAAACGCCGCTGCTTCATCATCAGCACACCCTTCTTGGCAGGGCGATCTTGCAAGCGCGGATCTGCCCACAAAGCCGTTTACGGTTTCCATTGCCGGCTCGTCGGACCGCACAGGGCTCCCACGATGGCCACGGATTTCCCCTTGGCGTACGACGGGGGTTATACTGCCATTTCTCGGTCACCGACGCCCCGGTACTCGTGGCACCGCATAAGCGGGGGATCGGTTTTGGTCAGATTCGTTTCCTTTTCCCGGTTATGTTCAAATTTAAATTTGAAAACAATTTTCGGTTGCGGGAAGCTTATCCGCGCGCGTTTACCAACACTGTTTGTGTTGTGCTGTTAAGCGCGGCTGTTAAGCCCCCGGCACCTGCGCTACGCAAAACTGCGATCGCCAGCAAACAGCTGTGTTTACTTTTCAGAGAGAAAATAAGGAGAAAGAAGGAAATGCGGTGACAGCTGGAAGAGAGGCGAATGCTAGGGACTCCCCCCTCCCTTGGCCACGGAACTCACTCGTGTAGCCAAGTGATTAAGCCCCAACCGCCCTGTTGGAGGCGAGCCAGGTGCCACCAGGTGAGTACCTGTGACGACAGTAGGCTCACACTTCACTAATATGCCAATTATATATGGCCAGGTTTTCCTTTTTAGTGGCAATTACGGGAAAACTTGCGGAGCACGGAAAAACACAACTTCACTCAAAGAGAACTTTCACCCTCCCATTTCGCCAGGTCTGTTTATGAGTGTATGGGCTTGCTTGCCTTCTTTCTAGTATTTTGGTCAAGCTTTATTCCTTTTAGCCATTTCCTCTGGCTGCGTATTTTTTCCTTTTTGTACTCTTTATATATTTTATTGTACGGCCTTCAGCTTTGGGTGCGTAGGTGTTGTTGAAGGCCTTCCCAACCTTACATTTGAGCTCGCTCTTTTTGGCGGACGACGGCCGAGGAGCGCTTAGGCATCCAGTGAGTTGGCAACTTCGCTCGGAACTCAGGGGCAGGAAACGTAGAAATTTTCGTAGCGGATGGGTCCCACTGCTGACTCAGCCCGTCCCGTGTAGTTTTTGATATCGAACGGACCGGCGTAGTCCATAGCGGTATACGTGGTGGGATGCGAGAAAGAATTCTATTCTTTAGGTAGCTCTCCTATGAGCTATATTTGCAACTTCTTGTAAATGACACTTACCAGACGGATCATCAGTTGATTACCGCCGTGCAGTGTTGTGCGGTGCTTAGATGGACGAGAAGTCGAGGCATATTTGTAAGCAATTTTAAGAAAGGATGACAAGATGCCGTTCGTCATATTGGAGAGTTCGGAGGAGTTAGGAGACATTCGGCCGATGTGATTTCCGCGCCTGTTAGGTGATCATCAAACGTGGACTTGATCATCAGCGAGCGCTGGATGAAGCGATAATCATAAGCGTGGACTCGCCGCGCAGTGAGGCCTCTGCATCAAGCCAGGACCGTGACACCACAGATGGCTACCCCCCCTGATAGAGAGATCTGCAGCGTTATGCTCGGAACGAACATGTGCCTATTTCTGCACCTCGGTAAACTGGGTGATATTGATCAGCCGATTGGCCACGAACGTTGTCTGTGCAGCCAGGAGAAGACAATCGTTGAGTCCGTCCGCACAACTCAAAACCCACTCGCGTCGGCGGTGCCATTCGCCTGCTGCAAAGCGTCGCAGAACTCGCGATGTTCAACATTTATATACGGTGGAAACGCGAAACAAGCTGTTGCAGGACGCGGATTGCTAGGAACAATAAAACCTGCAGATTGGTCTGTATATTTCTAGTTCGCATTTGAAAAGTGTCAAAATAGGCAATTTAAGGTACTTTGAAGGTGATTTACTCAAAATTATTACGTGATGAAAACTTTTGGGTTTCGAACTAGCAATATACAGACCGATATCTTTTTCAATCTACAGGTTTTATTATCTGTAATTTTTCGCTAGTTGTCGCTGCAAGCGCGTAGTTTTAGTTTTATTCGTCGCATCGGATCAGACTATACCTTTTTGGAAAGCTGTTTTCACTTGCTTCGATTTATTATTGTTTCTTATAAGTCGTTTGTGAGATATAGCATCGCAAATGTGGAGCAAAATAAAGAGAAAATACGGCATATTTTTCAGTACTACTACGATAAAGGCAAAAATGCATCTTTAGCCGCTAATAAAATTTTTGCTCACAACGATGGTTTCAACGTTTTCGTTCTGGTGTAGAGGTGATCGAAGAAGCGCCACGCTCCGGAATGACTATCGTCGAAAATTGCGATAAAATAATAATAAAATAACAATACTCATGGGACCGGAAGACTGGAAATCGGCTCATGACCATACTCGATACCTCAACATATACACTGACGGCTCAAAGATGGAAAGAGGGGTAGGAGCAGGCATATACTGCACAGACCCTGAGATAAGGCTGTCGTATAAGCTACCAAGCCAATGCAGCATATTCCAGGCGGAAGTCTTCGCAGTTTGAAAGGCGGCAGAGCTTGCGCAGAGAATAGACCGCCCACGTGAGGCGGTAAACATGTTCGTAGACAGTCAAGCGGCGATCAAATACATGCAATCGCCGGAGGTCTGCTCCAAAAATGTACTGGCAAGCGGGGAAGCACTAGATACCCTACGCACGACAACGTCAGTGCGGATCTATTGGGTTCCCATCCACCAGGGCATCAATGGCAACGAGACCGCGGATGTACTTGCGAAGGAAGGCGTCGGATTGACGAGCGACAGAACAGAAAACGTCCCCGTCTCCCTAAGAAAGCTCCAAAGCGAGCTAGAGAGTCAGGCAGACTCACGCGCAAGAAGCAGATGGAGAAGAAACTCCGGAACCAGCAAAATACAGAAAATCATGTGCCGAGAGCGCAACGAAAAACTCAGGCACTACGTGCTGCACCTCCCAAGGAAGGACTGCAGACTACTAGTAGGAATACTCACAGGACACTGCCTGGCTGCGACACGTGCAGTCAAGCTGGGCATCACCGACAAAGGCAATTTCAAAAAAGGTGATAAATTTGAGGCAATCAAAACCTTGGAGCATCTCATCTGCAAGTGCCCCACCTTGACACAGGCAAGAATAAGGTATCTAGGCACCCCAATGCTGTCCTCGCTAGGAGACGCCTTCGCGAAATAATTTCTCATAGTTTGTGTAACAATATGGCATTTATGCATTAATTCGGATGTTGACAATATGTGCTTCTCAAAAACTTGGGTTGTCGCACATAAACTAGTAAAATATACCGATATAATATTTACCGTTCGGATCACGAATGGGGGGAAGATATATGTAGATGTGTTCAAGAATGTATTTTTTAATCTTTGCTCACCCGCCCTCCGTGTCCTCTCACACCTTCTCACTATATCACTTTCACGCTAGGAGGGCAGAGCGATGCTGCTAATCGTTTAGCTGGTCACAACAGAAGTAAATCGATCATTTATCCCAAGCTTGGCCGTGATCCTATTCTGCCCCTTTGATTTAGCGGCACCGCGGTGGCAGCGTTGGCTCTCCGACTCCTCGATCGGCTCGTGCCGACCGCACTATGGGGCCGCGGATTGGTTTTTGTGGCCTTAATTAATAATCGGTCAGTTTTGGAGATATCGAAACTATATCCTATACCTCCCATAGAAAAGATCGGGTAAAACTAAAGATAAATGAAATTGAATAAATGAAATATTAGCAGCTGAAATTTGCTGCTATTTTAATACTATGTAGCAATTTTGATATCGTTTTCAGACTTAAATGTTGAATTTCAGTGTTTTTCCATAAGTGCAGCTAAATCGAAAAAGAGCAAATTAGTTTAATTATTCAATTATTTTTTTTTTATTTCGAAAAAAACATTTTAAAGCCTTTTTTTGCTACTCCAAACAGCAACCAAATCAGCGTTGAAAACAGTGAGGTTATCTAAGAAAATTCAAATTTCACCAAAAGTGCGCCAAAGTGCACCTTGCGACTACATTCATTTGAACAAGAATTTAATGCTTAATAACACAGTGTAAATATTGTGGTGAAACTAGGTGAAAGTATTTTTTTTTTCTCTATTTAAAAATTGTGTTTTACTTTAAAATTTAACAAGTTGAAGGCTTCACAGATACACACGATTACAAGGACAATACGATCAACTCCTACTATTTACACCCACAAACACTTAGTATAAGCGCCTCTGATTCGATTGCATGACGATTCTTTTCACAAATCAGACTTTATTTTTTGAAACTTTGAAAATCGCCTATTTTGCGTCTGTTTAATTCAGCTTTAAGAGTGAGTGTTAACCGCGCTTTTTGGCGTCTGGTTGCTCAACACTGAACCGTCCTGTCAAAATTTCTAAACAAAAAGAGCAATTGGTTGACTTTCAGGTAATATTACAAAAAAAAAACTAGACAACCAATCGGGCTGATTTTGGTTTTAAATTATAGATACATTCATAAACTGTAAATTAAACAAAAAAAACGGCAGTTTGGGTTTAGCTTGTACAGGTAAATCGTTACCTGTCAGGTGTCCATTTTTAACACCATTTTCTGCCAAAGTAGTCTAGAACTTTTGAAGCACTACAGAGCACTCAACTAAACTATATAGTACAGTTGCGCCTATTTTTCCTGAACCAGAATCCGTTTAGAAATTCTGCGTTAAGCTGCGACTCCACATTTTGCAGCAAATCTAGTAAAACAACTCAGGATTCATAAACACGATATATGGTTGGAAACGCTTCAAGGGTACCCGTAGCTCGCAAGGGCATTTGCAGCGTTAAAATCGTGAATTTTGACTTTTTTTTAAGTAGCGAAAGGCTGAGGAATCAAATGTTTATGGTCCAGAAATGCTTGAAATATTAGAAATTCCCTCTGACATCTTGACTCATAATTCCGAACGCGACAAGAATCACTTGAATAGATCCAGAAGTGAATTTCAAACAAATCCTAAGCAATTTTATGATTTCGTGCTTTTCCCTTCCCTTCTTCATCTTAAATCTGAGTCTGCTTCCTCAGAGCTTAATTTTGCTAACCTATTCGCAAAATTTTTCAGTCTACTTACTCTTCTACTAGTTTCGATTCTACGTCCTTGTATCAATATTCTCTTCCGCATTCCAACTGCATTTGTATGTCCACAATCAAAGAGGGCGATGTTCTTCGGAACCTGAAGTCCCTCTATTCATCCTTTTATTTTGGTCCCGATTTTGTGCCTAGTTGTGTATTGAGAAACTGTGTTGTCCTATGTTGTCCTTTGTCAAAGCTTTTTCAATTGTCTCTTACGTTATCGTTCTTTCCAGGCAATTTGAAGGAATCTTTTATAATTCCCCTTCATAGAAATGGGAATAAGTAAAATAAAGAAAATTATCGAGGCATCGCTAAACTTAGTGCGATTCCCAAGCTTTTCGAACTTTTAATTACTGCTCAACTACAACACCAATGGTTTTATGAAACAGATCTACCTCAACAAACCTTCTGAAGTTCTGTGCTGTCGTTAGAAATTCTTTTAAAGACAATACCCAGACTGACAGACAGTCAGTTATCTTTACTGATTTTAGCAAAGCGTTTGACTCAGTAAATCACCAGTTATTACTAAAAAAACGTACAATTTTGCGTTTCCCTCCTTTGCTGATCAGCTGGATTGAACCATATCTATCTAACCGTACTCAGAGAGTTGCTGTTAAGGTTTCGTTCTCTGGCATTGTTCACGTTACGGCAGGTGTTCAGGAAGGGAGCCGTCTCGGACCTCTACTTTTTGTAATTTTTATCAACGACTTGCCCTATGTTGTTGCTCATTCCCAGGTGATGATGTATCCCGGTGATGTAAAATTATGCATGTCTCTAACATACTCTACGTCTTATACGCTTCTACAAACTGATCTGAACAACATGCAATCTTGATGTACCAACAATTTGTTGGTTCTCAACAACTCAAAATGCAAGTCCATGGCATTTTAACGGAAAAACTGCTTCCTCGCCAATTATTCCTTAGAGACGGGTGATCTTGAATGCATCCATTCAGTTACAGACCTTGGAGTTTTGTTTACCCACAACTTAAATGTCAATGATCATATTAGTGTAATTGTTGGCAAAGCTAATGGCGTCTTTACGTCTCTTTCATCTCTCTTGTGTAGTAGGCTAGTAGAGGGTCGCACTATAATACTGCTGTAGGCTAGTAGAAGGTCATACCGATATTTGTATAACACACTAATTTAAGCAAACTTATGTTAAACCTATGTTAAAGCTATGTTAAACCTATGCTAAATCTATGTAAAACCTATGTAAGAAGCTCAGTTAAAAAAGACCTATCTTAAAAACTTTTCTTTCCAATTTGTGACGTGAAATAAAGAAGACACAACGACGAGAGTAATATTTGTCCTCCAACAAATTCAGAAATGGTCAAATCTACGCAATGAACGATTGAAGAATGAAGATGAATTTAAATGCGTTTACGGTCATCCAACTAAAATGGTGGCTATCAGCGTTGGGCTTGTCGATCCAAGGTGTTAAGGCCGAACTAATGGCTCGACTAGGGAAAGTACCTCCCGAGGAACGAGGTCACTTGCCAGAAGACGAAGCCAGCCATTTGAACGGAGAAGAGCAGACCGGCACCCCCAGCGCCGGACCCCAAAAGATCAACGCCATTCCGGAGGATGCAACACAATCGTCGCAGGAAGGTGATTCCGAGAATGTTCCAGACCAAAATGACCTTCTTGGAATTATCGCACAGTAGCGGGCTACACTCATTGCACAGCAAGAGGCATTACAACGAGCAGAAGCTCGTGGCGCGATGCAACAACAACAAATTGACGAAATCAACGCTACCAGAAGGCGCCGCCATACAACAACAACAACAGCTAAGCAACAGCTATAGCACTGACGGCACTCAGGGAGACAGACCTTATACCAGGGCTAGATCGCTCCCCTTTGCTAAGGAAGCAGCAATCGATTTTGAAGGCAACGTGTGCGCAAGAAATTGGGTGGATCACATCAAGAACCTTGGTCAAATCAACAATATTGACAGTGACGGCCTGCGAATGTTGCTCGTCAACAAATTAAAAGGCAACGCACAACGCTGGCTACACGCAAACCCTACACGAATGCTGGATTCGTTTGAGAGGCTGTGCGAGCAATTAATCGTAGCATTTGGAGAAACGGCATTTGGAGATTCGCCAATCTCGAGCAGATGCTGCTAGCATTTGCTAACATACGTATTCCAAAAGCCGGAAACTACACACCGAGAAAGTCGACACCGGAGACGTCGGAAGCCAACAACTTGCTATGCAGGAACTGCAACTCCAGGGGCCATTTTGCGAAAGACTGCCGCAAACCAGCAAGGCAGCCGGGATCCTGCTATGCTTGTGGAGAGATGTGCCATTTTGTGGGCCAATACCGTCAGAGGAGAAGCAACAACGGCAACATCGTAAACAACGGAAACAACGTAAGCAACGGCAACAGCATTAACAACGCAAATAACTACGGAAGAGAGATAAGAATTTTTTTTATTGATTTTCCTAATTTACCCATCATTGCAGAATGTCAGACTCTGGAAGCGCGATATCATTCATCAAACAGTCCAAAGTTCCGGCTGAAACATTATTAGAAAACATAAATGAAGTTTATTATGGTTTAATGAAAAGCCAACTTAAAGTATTTGGAAAAACTTATTGTTTAATTTTGAATGAAAAAATAAAGATTAAATTTGAAATTATCGTCGTCGCTAATAAGTCCATGAAACACAATGCAGTTTTAGGAAGTGATTCTATGGATCTTTATGGTTTGAGCATGAACCTAGACACCCTTGGCATGGATGGAAATACTGATATTGGCAAAATAGAAACTTTTGATTTAAAAGTACTTTCCGTAGAAAAGGGTCAACAACTAGCAACTGCCGTAGTAGCCAATTACGATTACAGGGAAAAAATTAATGAAAATGAAACTGTTAAGGAGAAAATATTAGGAGATGAAACTGTTAAGGAAAAAATGTTAGGAGATGAAACTGTTAAGGAGAAGATATTAGGAGATGAAATTGTTAAGGAGAAAATGTTAGGAGATGAAACTGTTAAGGAGAAAATATTAGGAGATGAAATTATTAAGGAGAAAATGTTAGGAGATGACACTGTTAAGGAAAAACTGTTAAGAGATGAAACTGTTAAAGAGAAAATGTTAGGAAATTAAATTATTAAGGGGAAAACATTGCTTTTATGAAAGCTTCTCTAGGGTATAAAATCATTAAGGAAATCAACTGACATTGGAAAAATATTGGAAGAGTCAACAGCTGAGAGCAAAACACAGGAAAGAAACTATCAATGGTTATGCAAAATACCGCAAAATGAAATAGTAGAAAATTTAACAGGCAATTTTGAAAATGATATGTTAAATATCAACGTAGTTGACGATCAGTTTTTAGACTACAACTGTGGTTGTGATGTAAACTACGAAACTAAATGTAAATTTAGTAAAATGTTTGAAGAATTTTATGTTAATGCAAAGAGACCAGAAATTCCTTTCATCAGAAGCGAAATGAAAATTAGTTTAGATAATTCCAAGCCGTTCAGCTGCTCACCTAGGCGATTTTCATTTAATGAAAAGGAGCAGCTTCAAAAATTATTAGATGAGTATTTAGACAACGGCATTATAAGAAGCAGTGATTCAGAATATGCTTCTCTCATTGTGTTAGTAAAGAAGAAAACTAGAGACCTGCGTTTATGTATAGACTATAGGAAATTGAACAAAGTTTTAATAAAGGACAATTATCCATTGCCTTTAATAGATGATCTTTCAGACAAGTTAGTGAATAAGAGTGTGTTTTCAAAGCTCGATTTAAAAAATTTATATTTCCACGTGTTTGTTGACGATAGTTCAGTTAAATATACATCGTTTGTGACTCCATTAGGACAATTTGAATTTTTAAGAATGCCCATGGGTATTAAGAATGCATCTGCAATATTCCAACGTTTCGTAAACAAGATTTTTGCGGATTTAATAAGCGAAAATAAAGTCATTGTATACATGGATGACATAATGATAGCCAGCACAGACATGGAAGAACATTTAAGAATATTAAAAGAAGTATTAATAAGACTCGTCAATAACAAGTTAGAACTGCGTATGTACAGATGTGAGTTTATGCAATCTAGCATAAAATACTTAGGTTTTTTTTTTCACTAAAAAGGAATCAGAGCGAGGCGATTACAAACTTTCCAATTCCTGAGAGAGTTCACAACGTACAAAGTTTCTTGGGATTATGTTCCTATAGAACATAATTAAAAGGTTTATAAAAGATTTCTCTACGTTAGCTAAGCCACTTTATGATATTCTGAAAAAAGACAAAGAATTTTCTTTTAAGGAAAAAGAGCTGAATTGTTTTTTAGATCTTAAGAAAAAACTAATAGAGGCACCGGTTTTAGCCATTTATAATCACAATGAACACTAAACTAAAACTCCATCCTGTATTCTATTTTTCAAAGCGCAGTACAGAGACTGAGGCAAAGTATCACAGCTTTGAGATGGAAACTCTGGCTATTATCTACGCACTGCGCAGATTTCGAATCTATTTATAAGGGAGACATTTCAAGATTATAACCGATTGCAATTCGTTAACGCTTACTTTAAACAGAGTCGAAGTAAATCCTAGAATCGCCCGATGGGCACTTGAACTTCAAAATTATGATTACGTACTCATTCATAGATCAGGATCGAAAATGCAACACGTAGATGCTCTAAGCAGATGCAATATTTTGGTCGTAGAAACCACAAGTTTTGAAGACAATCTTTTAATCTGGCAGTCGAAAATTTTAAAAATACAACAAATTAAGGAAGATTTAGAAAAAAAAAACCAGCACATACTATTCGAAATGAGAAATGGCGTTGTTTATAGAAAAACTATCGATGACCGTTTATTATTTTTTGTACCTGAGGACATGGAAAGCCAAGTCCTGCACAACTATCATAATGAGCTTGGACACATTGGTAGGGACAAAATGATTAAAGCAATTTTGAGAAGTTATTGGTTTAAAAACGTCAAAGAAAAATGCAAGAGTCACATAGAGAATTGCCTCTGGGAAATTAGAAGGTTTCCTACACAGCATTCCAAAAGGAGATAAGCCTTTTGAATTGTTACACATCGGGCCAGTAGCAGCAGGAAGAGCATACAAACACATATTTCTAATAATAGATGGGTTTACAAAATTTGTTAGATTATATACAACAAAAACAACAAACACACAAGAAGTCTTAAAAGCTTTAGGTGATTATTTTAGGGCGTATAGCAAACCGAAATGTGTAGTTTCAGATAGAGGCAGTTGTTTCACTTCTAATGACTTCGAACGATTTACAACAGAAAACGATATCAAACATTTGAAGATAGCCACAGGTTCTCCGCAGGCAAATGGACAAGTGGAACGCATAAACAGGACAATAGGACAAATGATAGCGAAGTTAGCTGAGCCTGAAAATGGTGTATACTGGGACAATGTAATCGAACAAGTTGAATGTGCACTGAACAACAACAACAAAGTATCTAGCTCTTCGGTGTAGAGCATAAAGGTAAAATTGTTGATGTACTAAGTGGAAAATTGGAAGAAATTAACAATACGTTACAGGTAGAGAGTTCAGAAGAAATCAGAAGAATAGCAAGGGATAATCAAATTAGAGCACAGGCGTATAACGAAACATATTATGATAAAACAAAGAAAAAGCAAAAAGATTACACTAAAGGAGATTATGTAATGGTAAAAATTTCGACAGTACTGCGGGAGTTGCTAGGAAATTAATTCCCAAAAACAAAGGTCCATATGTGATAGATAAAGTCCTTCGTAATAACAGGTTCTTATTAAAGGATGTTGAAGGTTTTCAAGTCTCTAGTAATCCATACAGGGGTGTTTGGAGTGCTCAAAACATAAGACCTTGGATAGGAAATCGAACGAAACCAAAAAAGAAAATCCAATATTGTTATTAAGCAAAATAAGTAAGAATTGTTACAATAAATGTTAATTTAAAAAGAAACCTGGATCAGGAGATCCAGACAGTCAGGATGGCCGATTTGTAGTAGGCTAGTAGAGGGTCGCACTATAATACTGCTGTAGGCTAGTAGAGGGCTATACCGATATTTGTATAACACACTAATTTAAGCAAACTTATGTTAAACCTATGTTAAAGCTATGTTAAACCTATACTAAATCTATGTAAAACCTATGTAAGAAGCTCAGTTAAAAGAGACCTATGTTAAGAACTTTTCTTTCCAATTTGTGACGTGAAATAAAGCAGACGCAACGACGAGAGTAATATTTGTCCTCCCACACTTGTTCGGCCCATTCTCTAACACTGCTCGTGCGTATGGTTTCCCCAGTACGCGAAGTATTAGGACCTTATTGAATCGGTACAGACACAATTCCTTTTGTTCTCTTCGTGGCTTAAACTGGGATCCACATCGTCGTCTGCCGGCTTACTTAGATAGACTGCGGCTTTTAGGCCTGCCTTCCCTCAAGGACCGTCGGACCTACCTTGGTGTAATGTTCATACACAAACTTATCCATGGTCATATTTCCTCTAGCCAACTATTAAAGATCATAAGGCTCTCGGTCCCTACTAGGCCTTCCCGTCATTTTCGTCCCATTGCTGTGGAGATTTGCAGGACAAATTTAGAGATGCATGGGTTTTTTCGTGTTTTTTGTTTGTTTTGTTATAAGACCAGGCACGTAGCTGTTAGGGTTAGGTATGAGTAGACGCGGTGGAAAATATAGAAAAGAATACGAGGAAATAAACTACCGGCGAGCTGCCTGAATTTTTGCATGCATGCGATCTAAGTGGGTACGGATTAAAGTTTTTAGTTTAGGAAGAACATGAGAGATTACCAAATACAAATTATTATAACTTGCACACAGTACTCTAAAGGGTTCATGCAGTTCATAGGAGGTTCTACAATGTCTCAAAACTATGGGAATTCACGATCTAGTATTTCTACAAGGAACGTGACATTGAGCTGGCCTAACAAGTCAGTAATTTCCACATCGCCGTGAATAAGGTTATAAATAAAGGTAATTCCAAGCATAGTTCTACGATTAGCCAAGGAGGGTAAGTTAATTAAGAGAAGTCTACTACAATAGGAGGGTAATCTCTGTTCAGCATCCCAGTTTAAGCCGCGTAAAGCGAACAACAAAAAGTTCTTTTCAACCGATTCGATGCGTTTACTGTGGACCCCATACTGGGGGCTTCAAACGCAAGATCCATATTCTAAGCTAGGACGAACTTATGATATATATAAAGTTTTAGTTACATAGGGGTCATCGAATTCTTTCGACCACAGTTTAATAAATCCCAGCATACCCCTGGCTTTATTCACCATGCACGAAATATGATCGATTAAGTCAAGTTTTGGATCCAGGCGGACACCCAAATCATCAACTGAGTTAATTCTTTCCAAAGAGTAGCAGTTAAACGTGTAATTTGCAAGCTTGGGAACGACACTAGACAATGTCATTAGCTTGCATTTAGAACCATTTAAGTTTAGTAGGTTTATGCGGCACCAGGCTTGAAAACTATTAAGATATTTTTGTAAATCAAACTGGTAAGCGACGTCCTTGTATTGCACACAAAGCTTGGCATCATAAAAACTTCGGGCAGATCATTAATAAATAATGTAAACAATAAGAGACCCAGGTTGCTTCCTTGCGGGACACCTGAGGTGACCCGGAGAACATTACACATAAATTATTTTTTACTTTTTTACTTACTTTTACTTTTTGCGTCCTTCCAGTCAGATAACACAGTGCGACAAAATGCAACTTTTTTTCTGTATCTTGAATGAGGCAAACCTTTTCTTATAGATTTTTGCACGCTGAATCCGAATCTTCAAGCAGAATTTTTCTATCACGTCACGTTTTGCAACGTCCCGGGTGTTACCGCAGCAATATGGGGAGCGCGCGAGCCTTATTCAATTGCATATCATTAATCAATTAATGATAATCATCATTTTAGAAGTACTTAGCTAAATTTTGCAAAAAGAACGAAGTTTCTAGCGCATCTTGCATCTTTTTAAAGTAGGGCAAAAACAGCGTTTTTTGCAACTTTAAACGCGTTTTGTTGCAAAAATGTGACGTGATTCTGATTACAGATTCGGATTCAGCTTTCTAAAATCTATAAGAAAAGGTTTGTCTCATTCAAGATACAAAAGTCGTGTTGCACTGTGTAACTAGAGATCCACATAAGAAGATCAATAGGAAAATGAATATTACTTGTTACATGTTGAGATGTCCTTAGATTTTAATTCAAATTATATTTTACGTTACATATCCTTACCTTTGCCCACCTGATGTGAGTTGGAGCACATCTTTAAAAAACCCTCCCTTCTTCGGTCAGAGGTAAGGGTACAGCCTTACTTGGTAGTTATTTGCCATTTCCTTAATAAAATAAATAAATAAATAAGAAGTGTACCTTTAAGTGAAAACAATGAACGGCTTGTGAGCATTTCCGGTGCAGAACGATCGAGAGCGGTACAGATTCATCCGAATCGCCATTGCCATCATCATCCTGATTGCCAAAATGAGAAAGAAGCCTATCATGCAAGTCTCGCTCCCCACCGCTTGAAACTAAATTCAATTCTCTTAGCTTTGTGCGCAAATCGTGACATCTCAACAACATAATTTCTTCGAGCTGCATTTTGAGAATTTCCTAGGAATAATATTAGCTTTAAAGTAACAATATGTCTATACAATGTTTTAAGAATTTCTTGCGTTTCAGTTAATTACCTTTCAGTTTTCTTACACACAGTTCCCAGCCGCTTCCAATTGGCCTTTCTTTTAAATTGGCACCCCAACCAAACCTGCTCTTCCTGAAATTTGCCAACTACTGGCAAACTGCTTGTCCACTGCTTTTTTGCCTATGTCCTTATAGAAAGATCTACTTCCAGCTGCGAAGATTTGCCTGCTCTTGACTTCGTCGCCTCTCCCATCTTCTGCTCTTCCAAGCTCCGGCTAACTCTCCTGACTTGCCCCGCTCGCCTTTGACTGACACTGCTCCCAACGCCTCCAACAGAGGCGCCTCCGCTTTTGCAAATACCAGTTTACCGTGACCGGCCGGATCTCAGACTGCCTCGCTGACGATCTGTGACGCACTTCCTCCTAGACTGAATCCGCTACCTCTACAAGCGTTTGCTTTGGATGTCTTCCAGCTTGTCTCCCATGCACTCATACATGTCGAAATGATGCACCTCGTCGTCGTCGCCTTCTACAAACTGCTTGCTTCCTCTTGCAGTTCCTCTAATTGTTATTTCACCACAATTCGCAATCTTTGCAGATAATGTTCTTGTGTAAAAAAACGCACTCCAGCACTCTTTAACAGTTAAGCCTCCAAGTTGCACGGATTATTTTATTTGATTGTTTAAACATAAATGCTTTGATCTTTTGGATGTGCTCTAGAAGTACATGTAACAAAATTGGCAAAAAATATGCATAAACCCTCTTTAAATTAACAAAAGATTTTTATTATTGATTGAAGATTAACAATAATTACGTAATATATTACACACAAAGCCTGACATCATCCGTGTACATTCGACGTGGAAAGGCGGCTCCAAGAGCTACTGTCTAGTGGTCACTCTAGACATAAGGACATAATACAAACTTTGTACTACGCAAACTATCCTTACCTCTGCCCACCTGATGTGAGTCGAAGCACATCCATAAAAACACTCCCTTCTTCGGTCAGAGGTAAGCGTATTAGCTTTATATAGCAGTTATTTGCTATTTTCTCAATAAATAAATAAAATAAATAAAAATAAGTCCCAATACATTTCTCTTAAGGATAATGAAGCTCCTGATCTCGAGCACCAGTTTCGGATTTCTGTGAACAGTTCATTTATGTTATGTGAGAATTTTAACGTCATCAGCATAGGCAGTGAATTTTAGTTTTTGTTTGTTTTTCGAATATGTCCGCTATCCTGTTAAATGATATAAGAAACAGGACCACTGATAGGGGTGATCCGTGAGGGATTCCGTGGTGTAGCATATGTCGTGTTGAGTGGACATGATTTTGGTCATTAAGTTTGAAACATATTTTATGATTGCCTGTCCACATCTCCAATCTCTAAGTTGGTCAAGAATGGTGAGTAAACCTACTTTTCGAAGCCTTTTCCAAGTCCAACGATATGACTGATATATGTCTCTTTTCAAAGAAAGCTCTGCTAATCAGGGCATCTACGAAAAGTATACAGTTTTCAGTTAATAAATGTATCTATAATTGAAAATACAAATCATGCCTCTTTTTTGTATAGTTTTTGTGTAATATTACCTGAAAGTCAACCAATATACCGTTTTTTGTATGTTGTATTCAATGAAAAAAAGTATGAAAGCTACAGTCGAGTAAGCTCGACGGTAAGATACACGGACAAATGCAAATGCAAGTGTAATATATACATTTGTGTAAAAACGCGTTATTATTGCATTAAAGCGGCTAATAATTATTACCATTTATTAAAATTGCTTCTCGAATATCTTATAAGATTCTTTTCCGATCACAATCAAGAACTGGTAAGAATATTAACTTGGTCTAGTTGGTCAACCAAATAAGGCATGATGCAGCAGCCGTTTGTGGCGATACAAAATTATTTCTTTAATAACTTCGACAAATTTTATGACACTTGCGGCTGCCCTGTCAGCGTTCAGAGTGTTTATGACATGTGGCGCCCCGGGACCCCCCTCTAACTGTGTGTCGCTGCTTGCCCAGCTGCACTTTAATTGCTGCCACTTGGCTGCCGTTGCTCTTGCAACTTTCTTGCTGATACTTAACTCCTTTGATCGACAATCGTTTGGACAAATGACCTGTAGCTCTGTCTCTTATAGGTTCTGAGATCCAGTGTTTCATACGGACAGACACACAGACAGACAGACGAACATGGCTATATCGTCTCGGCTGTTGCGCTGATCAAGAATATATATTCTTTATAGGGTCGGAGATGCCTCCTTCTAACTGTTACATACATTTCCTGCCGGCACAAAGTTATAATAATTATAAAAATTCATGTCTTCTAAAATCCTACAATTGATTTAAAAACAGATTCGGAATCGTTGTGAAATTTCCAGTCGGATAGGTATAGTCTAAATCGATTTTGCCACTATGACTTTTTTGATTTTTGCAACGTCACACAGTGGCGCCTCTCAAACACTGTGCGGCGGACTGTTCGGAGAACAAGGAACACTCTCGACACCATCACACACCGACTGACCGATATTAATAACTCCCTCTTTCCCAATAGACAATTTCTCATGGTCTCACTTATATTGCGGATAATTGATGTGTTTGTGTATATGCACATAAAAACTTCGACGGTTGGCAAGTCGAAGGACAACGGGAATGAAAAGGGAACCGCTGGCGGCGATCACAGAACGGACACGGATAAAAAATTTGCAGATGAAAAACGGAAAAACGGATAACTTGGACTTGGAGTTGACACGGAAGGAAAATCTTGCAGCGGTGTGAAGGAAATTTAATGTTCGGACCACTGCTGAAGAGCGGCAGAGAGAAAGAGATGGACTAAACGTCAAGGCCTACCGGTTGAAGGGCGGAAATATCTGGTTATGATGGACCAAAATGTGTACGGGGCCTCTATTGATGGAGGCAGCCCTAAAAAACGTATCCCAGGGCCCAGACGAAAAAAGTGACCCGCAGGTTCGCAGAATTCAATTCAATTCGAACTACCGAACTAAGCGAGCTGCGAACTGCCCGAGCTCCGGAAAAACTGCAACATAAAAGACTTTTAATAAAATAATAAAACAATTAACCAAACAAAAAATCTGGGGTAACCCAATATAAGCGAAAAGACGCTGAACCACAATTTTGAAAAGCAATAGACAAGCTTTTTATAACAGTTGTGATGTGCTAAAACAAAAACTAGTGCATTGTTTTAAATAAATAAGTGCCACGCAGTGAGCTCATTGAGCAACGATAAAAAGAACGAGCGCAGAAGCTTAGTGAAACAAAGAAACGGCTTCTACTCTTACTTTTCCACCCGCGATACCGAAATGGAAAAAAATTAACCGTGTCCAGAAAATCGACGAACCAGGCAGATCCAATAGTACCAGATTTGCCCCACTGGCGGAGGTTGACGAAAACCAACCAGCGCATGACACCGCAGAAAAACCCAAGCCCCCTCCAATCTATATCAGGGAGAAAAGCTCGAGTGCCCTGATCAACCGAATTGCGACGTTAATCGGGAACGGTGACAACTTTCATGTTGTCCCGCTTATCAAAGGGAACACCACGAAACAAAGGTGCAAACCAAGACTGAAGAACACTTCCGAATCGTGTCCAAATATCTGGACAATGCTCAGAAAACTATTACTCGTACCAGCTGAAAAGCAGCAAGGGCCTACAACTGGTAATAAAGGAAATTGAACCTGATGTTACCGCAGCTGAAATAAAAACCGCCCTTAAAGAAAAGGGCTTCGCCGGCAAGAATGTTATTACCATTCTAAATAAAGATAAAAGGCCCCAACCCCTCTTCAAGGTCGCTCGAGCCAGAAAGCAGGTCGCTGAAGAAGAACGAAGTCCACCCAATCTACAAGCTGCAATATCTTTTGCATCGGAGAATCACTGTTGAAGAGCCACATAAACGCAACGGTCCAGTGCAATGCACTAATTGCGAAGAGTATGGACACACTAGGTCATACTGAACACTTCGGGCTGTCTGTGTAGTCTGCGGGAACGCCCACAACTCCGCTCACTGCACTACAAACAAGGACAATACCGTGAAGAAATGCGGAAACTGCGGAGGTAACCATACTGCAAACTATAGAGGATGTGTGGTGTACAAGAAGTTGAAGAGCCGCATGCGTCAAGCGACAGCAACGCGTAACCAAAATCCACTGAATGTGTACCTTACGTCAAAAACTACGCCAGACGTCTTCTTCGCCAAAGCTGCGAGGTCCTCATTCGGTCCCCTAAACACCACCAACGGCTTCTCCTATGCCGATGCTCTACGATCTGGAATGGAAAATCCAATTCAGCCTAACTCACAAAGCGCACAACAGGCCCAGAACAGCCACATAGCAAAACGGAAACTTTGATGCTTACACTCCAACAGAGTATGATGGAGTTTATGTCATTCATGACAACGACCATGCAAACACTTGTTCAAAATCAGAACATGGTAATACAGCTGCTCGTAGCAGAAACTTCTTGCAGGCCACATCGATACAAACTCAGTCAAGCAACGGAAGCCTTTTAATCGCTGCCGTTTACTGCCCTCCTCGTTACTCAATCTCGGAAGGACAACTTATGGACTTCTACAATTCACAATTATAGCCGCAGGAGACTACAATGCCAAACATACGCACTGGGGATCACGTCTAGTGACTTCCAAAGACAGACAATTTTACAATGCAATTATAAATGTGAGAAATAAACTGGACTATGTTTCCCCTGGAAGTCCCACATACTGGCCAACCGATCCACGCAAGCTCCCACCCCTTATTAATTTTGCGGTGACAAAAAACACACCTCGCAATCTAATAGGTGTCAAAGCAGTCACTGACTTTAACAGACCACTCGCCTGTGCTTTTAACGCTTCTTCAAAGCCAAAAAATAACCGAACACCCCTTCAGTCTGACGTCGCCAAAAACGAACTGGCTTAAATACAAAAAGTACGTGAGTGCCCACATAAAACTCGCCCCGGAACATAACATGGAATTGGAGATCAACTACACTACGAGCGCCCTAGAAGAAGTATCGTTGCGGCAGCTAAAATCTAATTCCAATCAGCAAATCGAACAGCTCGTGCGAGAAAAGGGGCGCGCGCATCGTGATTGACAAAGCAGCAGATCACCAGCTTCAAAGCAACGCGATCACTCAACCAGGCTCTTCACCAACAGGAAGAAAATGCAGAAAATGAGGTACATCCAGAATCTCTCGCCAACAAGCACAAAGTATCCCCTGTACCACCCTGATAAGAAACTCTTCGGGATGCTGGGCCCGCAGCGACGAAGACCGAGCTGAAACATTCGCTACACATCTCCAAAGTGTCTTTCAGCCACACCCTGCCTCAAATTCATACCTCCTGTCAGTAATTCAGCCAGAAGCTACCCCTCAGCCAACTGCACCTTCATTCCGGCCGACCGAAATCGAAAAAGTCATAAGAGGGCTAACAGACGAACCTCCTAGATCAACCTTTCGACTGACTTCGAAAACAACAAAAAATACGTTGCCCGAACTTCGCGAGCCGTTGGCGGTAGCCGAATGCAGTTCGAATTTTTTTTTCCTACTTCGTTTCGGACTTCTGTCCCAAAGCCCATACAATTATTTTTGTTTTTCGGACATGCCATACAATTTGTTTTTTTTTTCGGATTCGCATCCAGGAAAGAGCCGCGAAGGGAATTTTGGTACTGAAGGGCTATTATAAATTTCCTCAATATAGGTTTATTGTTAGTCAAAATATTAAAAAAGAATGATAAAAAATAAACAAAAAACCGAAATTAAAAAAAGAAAATTGTAAAATATTTTTATTTGCTTAAAACAATAAATATAAAGCTAAAAAAATATTTTTGATTTTTTCACTTCGATACCCTATAAATGGGCGAATGGGTGGGCGTGGCACATTGTCCACTATATATATCAATTTTACAGCAATTCATTGTCAAATGGCGTATAAATGATTAAATTATCTGATTTGGTTCAAAAGTTATGATATTTGCAACGATAAATGAAAAAAGGCACCACTGTGCGACGCCTCTTCTTGTTTTTCATTTTCGCATTTTCTCGAAACTTTCTTAAAAACGACGGTGTCTTGAAATTATTGGAAACTATCCAACCGATCGGTTTGAAATTTTTCAAACATATTTTTAACTATTTTCCCCCGGCGCGGAACGCTGTGAAAATCTACTTTGCTGCTTATGGCCTTATGACACACTAAAGCAATTTTCATTAATTAGAGACTTCATTATTATTTTGCTCGGATCTCTTTGTAAGGCGTTTTGGGTCACACCGATTTTAAGAGGTAATCAATAAAAAGTGTTCTTAATTTCTGGAGTCATCGTTAAAGTACTCCTGTTTTTATGCATCTGGAAGCCCTCAATGTTTCCAACTTTCTTAGGCATACACATTTTATTATTAACATTAAAATGTATTTCAGTAAAGTTTTGCAACTCAAATACCTCGTCAATTACAACATATTATTCTTATTATTTTATTATTTTATGTAGATTTATCGATTTTGGCTTCTAATGCATTGTCAATGTATTATAAGTGCCGTATAGTCATCTTGCTCGCACTTGTGTAAATCCCTATAGAGCTTTCAAATATCTAATGAAGTCTCTATTTAATGCTGTAGTTAAATTGATTAGTTGTCTAATTTTAAGCCAGTAATCGACATCACGATTTCTCGCAGAGAAGTCTAGATAATAAGGCGCGAAGCCTAAACTTGCATAAGTTATATTATTACGGAACACGCCACGTTTTAAACATTGTTAATTTAATGTATTGTGTTATGTATGTATTGTATTATGCCAAAATATATTAAAAAACAAGAAAGGAAGCTAACTTCGGCTCACCGAAGTTTATATACCCTTGCAAAACAAAAAATTAAAACCGAAAATCTGGAATAATTATTAGTTGCCAAATCTTAAGTTTGATGAAAATGGTTTGAAAATAGGCTTAGTAATGGGTTTTTTTTTTATTTTCCTGATTGTTCCTATGGAAGCTATTGGATATAGTCGACCGATTCTCACGAAATTAAAAACAAAATTCTGAAATAATATAAGATGGCTAAATATCAAGTTTGGTGAAAATATCTTGAAAACTGACAAAGTTATGGTTTTTTCTTTTATTTTCCTGATTATTCCTATGGAAGCTATAGGATATAGTTGGCCGATTTTCATGAAATTAAAAGCGAAATTCAGAAATAGTAAAAAACGGCTACATACCAACTTCGATGAAAATATGTTGAAAACTGACAAAGTTAAATTTTTTGTACTAAAAATTTTTCGATAGTTCTTATGGCAGTTATATGATATAGTCTTCCGATCCGGCACGTTCCGACATATATACGAGTGATAGTATATAGAAGACTAAATACAAAGTTTCATTCAGATAGCTTTAAAACTGAGGGACTAGTTTGCGTAGAAACGGACAGACGGACATGGCTAGATCGACTTGGCTGTTGATCCTGATCAAGAATATATATACTTTATAGGGTCGGAGAGGTCTCCTTCACTGCGTTGCAAACTTCTGACTGAAATTATAATACCCTGCAAGGGTATAATGAGGATCACATGAGAATTTACTCCTTAGTATTATTGTTTGTTCTTTCTTTAGTTTATTTTCGGCTGAGACTGGACTGATATGATCAGCTTACTAGCAGAAAGATCGAAGCCCGATGATGGGGAGTCAAATAACCTATTGGAGTCCAGATTTAATATTCATCAGGTGGCCTGTCAAACGTCATTTAATGACGTTGCCAGATAATGATCGCAAATAAAATGAATAATTCTTTCAATCACTAAGTGGCTCTCCCTGAGGGGCACTCTAACTCTCAATTTATATATACATACTTATGTAAGCAAAGGAAATTTCAAGTACGATTTTTATCAAAACTGAGATCAATCGAATAAGGACGACAGAGACTTTTCTTTTTCTTATTTTCCTAAGCGTTGCTTTAAGGCAACTGAAAATTCAGGAATAATAAAATATGGCTAAATGTCAAATTTCATGGAAATTATTTATTATTTTCGTGATTGTTCCTATGACAGCTTTAAGATATAGACGTCCGATTTTCGGAGATGTCTCTCGGAGATGTCTCTTTTACTGCGTTGCAAACTTCTGACTGAAATTATAATACCCTGCAAGGGTATAATATACAATAGCCAAATACAAAAAAGTCCACTAATTTAAAGAAATAAATGGACAGCATCCACTACTTACTTATGGCAATAATAGAAGTCACTTTGACGAAACCCAGACACTTCGTACGGTTACAACCCTCTGCCACACACTCTTAAAGTATTTACTTTATTTTATATATGTTGTTCGGATAACTACCAAATGATGTTTTCTCAAGAGCTAGACAGTTTCGGTAGTTTCTTCATGCTGCCAGGCACATAAAAAGTCCGATGTTTTACTGCACATCAGCTTTCCAATTCTGGATATTATGTGGGTAATACCCATACGTGTTATGTATCTATAATATCTCTAAGTGTAATTAAGTTTTTCTATTTCACATTTTTTATTATTTATGGTCATTCGCGATCGTAGACCGTCGCTTATCTCTGGATTAGCAACCAAGCAGTCAGCTATTGATAGCCACTATTTTGTATTCCCTTTTTTTTAAGCTTTTACCTATGATAAGGGAGTACAGCTCAGCATAAGTTAGTTCTTAAGATGATGTCAAGCTGGATAGTTTAACTTTCTTAAATATAATAAATATAATACATAAATATATAATAGTGAAATTAAAACTAAACTAAAATCAACTAAATCTACGAGAATAATTGGTTAAAACCAAATAATAATAATAAAGTGTTATTATGGAAGAACAATTAGTTTGTTTTTTTTGTAAGAAAGGTGATGGGCACATAATATTGTTTTCTGAGGGAACATTAAAAAAGTGTCAAACCATTTGAAATGCGAGGAAATACATAAGCTCAAATATAGCAGCGTTACTTTGCCACAGGGAAATATAGACGGTGGTTATCATCGTGAATATTATAAAACATTAACAGGACTGAATAGCCAATATTATTCTCTTGAACCGATAATTCCGAAAAAAATTTACTAAGAATAATATGACTAGTGTGTATTTCAAAGAAAATGATGCAAATAGTTACTCAGTTAGATGCATTGAGAGTAGATGTTATTTTCGACCAGTACTCAACACCATCGAATAAGGATTATAAGCATTCCCAACGATTTTAATCGGCACAATTTCCGTACGTAATATCTGGACCTGAACAACTTTGACCTAAAGATTTCGTGAAAGAATTAAATAACTCCAACTTTGAAGAAGCTCTTGCTAATTTCTTCATAATACATTGGGGTACTGATGAAATGGCGCCATTTATTGGTAACAAAATTATAAACATAAATTTCAGAAAATGCCATTAATTCAAAGTTGATAATTCCAAAAATGATGTATCAAGTATTAATGATGAATTGTCATGTCCGGAACATGAAGAAGCTGGAACTAAGATAATAAAGAATGCAAGAAATATGAACTATCTAGCTAATATAGTTATTCGAAGCGCTGATACAGATATTATTGCCATAATGCTTGGTCATATGCACCGTCTACCAGATGAATTATTTGTTTGGATGCTAACAGGAACTGGTAACAACTTAAGATATGTAGACCTAACGAAGATACACGCAGAGTTAGGAGAGTCTATTTGTAGAAGTTTACCTGGATTTCATGCAATTACAGGATGCGATTACAATCCTCCATTTTTTAGGAAAGGAAAATCAAAGCCGTACAAACTGTTTAAAAATTGCTATGAATTCCAGAAAGCTTTTATGAAGTTCGGCGACCTCAAAAATAACGATTGGATACTGCAAAGTGATAAATATCATTTTAAATGGTTTGAAGGTTCAGTTACCAAATTATGTCTGTGACTCTCTAACAACTGTATCAGGTATATAATTATGATGTTACAATATTATTCATAATTATGTTAACACGGATTAGTTATTACAGAAACTGACGAAGCAGATATTAGGAACGACCAATCCACAGATTGGAGCAGTGGTGATGAGGATAATGAAGATATTGGCGACTACGATGACAATAATTGAATATATTTTATTGTACTTCATTGACTTTCGCTATGCATCTTTAAAATATTATTGTTTTACGTCATTTAGCGAGATTATAATAAACTTTTCCTCGCACCCATATCGGACTTTTTATGTGCCTGGCAACATGAAGAAATTACCGAAACTGTCTGGCTGTTGAGAAAACATCATTTGATAGTTAACCGAATAAAATTCAGCTTCTATATTATACCGTAAGTATAGCAAAAATTAAATATACTTTAAGGGTGTCTGGCAGTGGGCTGTAACCGCGACCCAAGATTCATAGGTGGGGATCGTTCTTACCTGTGTTGAGGACATACATTGAGAAACTTATAGCTTTTACACTTTACCGTAGGTCTGGGGCCGCTGGCTCTTGGGGGCCTAAATGGCCTCATGTAAAGAAATATTTTTAAATTAAAAAATTTTTTTTTTGAACTATTTTTACATAAAATATTTTCCTTATTGTAATTCAAATGACTATTTTTATTTATTTAAAGATATTGACAACAATGGATTTTTGGACCAAAATGACTTTCTTTGCATGGCAGTAAGAGCATGTGTTGTTGAAGGAAAAGGAGATTGCAGCACTTCACGATTAGATGAATACAAAAAACTTATGAAAAACTTATGGGAAGAAATTTCGGCTATTGCAGATGACGATAAGGTAAAAGAAAATGCGAACTTTAATAGTGATAATGATAAGATTACATAAATATTTTTAGCCACATTTTTTCAAAATGGGCAATGGGTTCATTTACGCTTACTAACTTCACTTGTTAAGGGATACCAGACGTCTGGTAGAGAATGCTTGCTGATTCTTAGAATAAGTGCACGGTAGTTGTTTATGACAAAAAATTCTCGAATTTGAAACCAATCTTTTGCGCATTTTTAAGTTGTGTAATCCAAAAATGAATTAATGATTTTAATTTAAGTAAAATAAGAAAGGAAGCCAACTTTGGCGCGTTTAAGTTTGCATACCCCTGCGTATTTCAATTGAATCATTAGAAATAAATATAACAAAAATGGCACATGTTGCTATTAAAAAACATCGAAGAAATGTCTTGTTTTATTACATTCACCTATACATTTACAGGTACAATTTTATATTTCTGGACATTTACCGATCATTTTGACTATATTATAAAGTCGTCAGATTTCTAAAAATTTAAACTGGAAATCTAAAATATTACAAAATCATGTTTCAAAAAATTAATTAAAACATTTTGAAAATTACTCGATCGTAGTCGTCTGGACCAGCCAGTTCTGACTTACATACATACATAGGAGTGAGAATATTTTTAAGATTATTTGCAAAGTTCCATTAATTCCATACGAGTGAGCATATTTATAAAATTATCTGCAAAGTTTCATTCAGATAGCTTCATAACAGATGGGCTAGTTTACGCAGAAACGGAGAGACAGAGGGACATAGATAAATCGACTCAAAACGGATAGAAACTGATAGACAGAGGGACATAGATAGATCGACTCGATTGTTGATGCTGATCAAGATAAGATATATATAATATTAATTGGCTCGGCAATGTCTGCCTTTGTCTGCGTTGCAGACTTAAATAATAATTCCCTGAAAGGGTAATTATTTAATAAGTCTCAAGCGTTCTTCAGCAATATTTTTGAAAAAATTATCCAAAAAACGACCGTTACATGAAGCAACGCCCTTAAAGGCGTATTACCAAAAGGCTCCATTTTTCTTTCTCCACCCGATAAGCGAATGGTCCATAAGGTTTTGCCTTTGTGCAACAAAGTTTTATGTACTCCTTTTGACAATAAATAACCAATAGTTTCTCGAAGCATCTCTGAATTCTTACTTTTCTTTGTTAAAATGTTGCAAAATTGAAACTAGAAATACTTGAATTGAAAATTGAAAAATGGAAGGCTCCAAAGCAAGCGATTGTATGCAGAAGTTGTTGACATACTTTATTAATTAAGTAAGATGAAATGGTGGACCCTCGACATGGAGCTCCTAGGACATATTTTCAATAGCCTCCAAATCGTCGTCGACTTCAGAGCTAACTGATATAAGAGCCTCAGCCAATTTTACGGTTTGCTGCTGTACCACAGCCAGAATACTTAGTGAATCTTCAATTTTTAATATGGACATGCCTAACACAACACCTTTGTTTACATCTTGTATGAGTGCCAGCTGACAGGGATGTAGCTCATTAAGAATCAGAGTTTCACATCTGTGAAAAATTCCAAATGTTTCAAACGGATGGATTGGGTATGGCATACCCTATAACTAAGAAACAAAGAAATGACATAACATTTTCGTTAAATTTAAATTTCACATTTTAACCATGCACGGTAAAGGTTGGCAGACAAGTTAAGAGGAAATGATAGTTTGAAAGCGGATTCTTTTAAGTTTAAACTCTAAATAAAGCTAAATAAACGGATTTTTTTAAGTTTCAACTCTTAACAAGATAGAAAGCTAACTTCGGCTCACCGAAGTTTGTATACCCATACAGAATTTAAACATAAAATTATAACCGAAATTCTGAAATAATAATAAATCTCAAATTTCATGAAAATATGTTGAATAACAGCGAAGATATGTTTTTTTTCTTTTTTTTCCTAATTGTTCCTATAGCAGCTATAGGACATAGTCGTCCGATTTTCATAATATTAAAACCGAAATTCTGAAAAAATATTAGATGGATAAATATCCAGTGGTGAAAATATCTTGAAAACTGGCATAGTTAGAATTTTTTTCGAAAAAATTTCCAATCGTTCCGATCCGATCCGGTCCGTTCTCGCATATATATGAGTAAAAGTATATAGAAGGCTAACTGAAAAGTTTAATTTAGATAGCTTTAAAACTGAGGGATTAGTTTGCGTATAATCGGACAGACGGACGGACAGAAGGACAATTCATTTATGTCTTGACTTCTACGTGCTTATCCCGGGAAATACCTGATACCTATTTGCGCGTCTGTGCGTCACACCGTCTTGTACTGACTGCACTGGCGTCTGCTCTGCTCAGGGTTGCCATAGCATCTTTGTACTTCTCGCCCTCTGTTCTCTCTGTCTGTGTTCCTCTCTTTGCTGCATTTTCTGTCTCTTCATCTATTTCAGATTTCTCTACTTTACCAAGCTTCTCATCGCCGTTATCTGCTCCTCCACCTAGCTTTGAACCACCTCTACGTCGCATTATGTACACCGTGGTCTTACCAAATTCCCGTGTATTCCCTTGGTCCCGAACGCCTAGACCTGTCTTCTCAGGTTGGTTCGCCGCCGTCTCACAGCAATCGATGGTTTTGGTGGCCATTTTAATATGCCAGTACCGTCGACTATTTCTGCCAATTCGAGGAAGTGTTTTAAATCCCAATCTTCGCTCATATAGCTTTATCTCGCTTCTGCAATTGGCGTATATCCAGTTTAATTTTTCCTCTTTTGTATGGTCTGCGAACCTCATTAATTTCCTAAGGGTCATTGCGAATGCCCTTGTCGATTCCGCTTTTCTTTGTCTCCGATGCGCGATTTTCTCTTTGAGTTGCTTCTGAAACTCGCGGTAAGGAGTACTCTACCAGCTCTCCTGTAAGCTTTTTCCAACTGCCAATCAATCCCGTTGCCTTAAAAAATGAATGGCATCGTTTGAATGGCATCGTTTCCGTACGCATAAGTCTAAGTCTCCGAATCTGCTGTGACCGTTTTTCCTTCCGGTCTCTCTTCCTGTCTTATCCGCATCGTCCGCTGCTGATGTCGTCCTTTCTATGCAATCACATCATCTGTTCGGCCGGCACTGTTCCGGTGGCTCAGGAATTCTACTTAAACTCACTTGGGGTGTTGAATACCGATCATTATCTAAGACTTCTGTTATCACTTAACTATTGTTATGTAGAACATAGTCTCCTTCGTTAAACTTAAAAACTTTATCTTTGCCCATGTCAAATCTTTTTTTGTCCTATTGTGCTGCACTTCGAATATACTTCGAACATACACCCTGTCAAGGGTCTTTTCCTAACCTGATTAAACATGATTGATAATTAACCAAATGAAAACTCGATAGATAACTTGCAGGCAACGAAATTTACGATGCCTTTGAATATACTATATAACATGTTTGCCCGTATATTTGCTACTATCCGAAAGTTCAATTTCTTTTAATTTTTTTTTTACGCCCCGTGAGCAGGATTTCCTCTTAACCTGCATTTTATTAAATATGGTTAGGTATTTAATTCTCTTTCTCTCGCCGCCAGGCACTTTAAGTGTGTATTTAAAAAAGAGCCTTCAATCGCTTATAGTTTAAGTGCGGAAAATGCCTCCTCTCGGTTGCAGCCCCATGGACACGAATTGTATTACAATGGCCCAAAGTTGCCCACAAGCAACTTTACCATTTTGAAAATTCATCACCTCTTTATATTGAAAATTAATTCAATTAAATCTTAGCAATGTTTTGCTTATTCATTGATTAACAATATTTCATGTACATGTACTTTTAGCCCTTTTATATATATTTTATGAATAAATCAGTCAGTTTAGTTTGTTGAAAACAATTTCGTTAAATGATATGCAAATTCGATTTTTTTATCCCATTATGATCACACACATACAAGCTAAGGGTGCTGTCGAAGAATAAGCAGACAATAATAGAAGAAACGATTAACGTTAGCGGTTAAACATTTGAAATTGCTCACAAGCCAAATTCGCGAATTCTTGCCCTATATCGCACGCAAGTGTAACTGACAAAATATTTTTTAATATTTAAAAAAAAAATAAATAAAAATAAAATAAAATAAAATAAAGAATAATTAAAGAAGAATTTTAATTACCACATGTAAAGATTTTTAGTTCATTAAGAAATTGTCTCATTAATAATATTGTATTGTATTATGATACAGTAATGCAGTTTGCATCAATTAGAGACTTCATCAGAACCTAGAAGGAGACAACTATATGTGTTATTTTGCTCGGATACATTTTGTAATGCGACTAGGGTCGCACCGATTTTAAAAGTTAAACAATAACAAATTTTCTGTAACAGGCAGAAGAAGGCGTGGCAGACCCAAAAAAGTTACCTAAATATTGGTCAGGACTACTAAAGGAGTCGATATAGCCATAGTCGTCTGTCCATCCGTCCCTCCGTCTTTTTGTCTGTCTGTCCGTCCGTCTGTATGAACGCCTAGATCTCAGAGACTATAAGAACTAATTTTTAACTGTAAACCAAAATAATTATAGTATTTAATACTAAGATTTTTATAATTATATTATACTAATTAAGTAAAAAAAAAATCGTATGCCTTCCGGCAAAATCTAACCCAAGCCAAATGCTTACAATGTGTTTTGTAGTTTTGTAATTTAGACCAGTTTTTAAAAATATTCTCTGTTTTGCCGTAAATCTTAAAATAGTTTTTGCTCTGAGGTCAAAATAGATATTTCGGTTAAGAAACAAGCAAACTTTTACTGTACCAATGTCAAAGGACCACCAGCAGCCACCCACCTGTGACTGAGATATCTCAAAGGTGCAAATGCAAATAAATCGCCTTTGAATAGAAGGGGCGAAACGTGCCACAAAGGTCAAATAAAGACCTTTGACTTTCGCCAACGACCATACCACGCTGAATACATTGGTTCCGGTCCGATCACCGAATTTAAGCTGCGTCGGGCGCCGTTAGTACTTAGATGCGGGACCGCTTGGGTACACCGCGTGTTGTTGGTATTAGGTATTATAATTTCGTGCGAGTGCGATATTCTTTAATAGGCAGAAGGAGGCGTGCGAGGGTCTGCCCGCAAAAGTTACCTAAATATTAGTCAGGACCAATAAAGGAGTCGATTTAGCCATGTCCGTCTGTCCGCCCGTCCTGTATGAACGTCTAGATCTCAAGGACTATAAAAGCTAGATACTCCTAGATACTTTTGTTACACCCCATTTTGGAGGAGCTATTTAAAAAAAAACGTATATCTCCCAAGCTTATAAATTCATGTAAACCATGTTCAAAACGTTTGTGGAATTTATCAAAACACACAAATTGTCTAAATTTCATTGCGCTCGTGCGTATTATGCGTATTATGTATATAAGAGACAGCCCAGACAGGGGGCTCCGAATAAATAAAAACGTTCATTATACATTTTAGTTATGTTCACACTATTATGAAATTAAGAATATCAATTTCAAATTGGTTAGTGGCTCATCTGGCTAAGCTGCGTCTACCCGAATTTATTTTATTTAACGAAAATTAGATGTCACGAGTTCGATTACCGTCCGCGAGAAGTCAAAATTTTTATATTTTTAGCAAATTATTATTATTTTTTTTAATTTTCCCTGTAAATCAAAATAATTACAGTATTTAATACTAAGAAATAAAAAATGCAAGCAAAAAACTATACTTAATTAAAGAAAAAATGTCCTTTGCCTTGCGGCAGAATCAAACCCAGGCCAATTGCTTACAAAAATATATATGCAGCTTTACCCACTGAGCTGTCGACTTTGTTCTTGATTTGGAAGACATTTGCATTATATGTAAATTTGTCTCCGTTTTTTAGACTCCTTCTTTCTTATAATTTTGACACACGTCTTGTAATGGTACAGGATATTCTACTGTCGGGACACCTGATTGTATGCCCATCTTGTCATACATGTGGAAGCCCTTACATTAATTTTTCCAACTTTCTTAGATATACAAAGTTTAGTATTAATACAAAAAAAATAATAATTTCAATTAATGTTGCAACTGAAGAACCTTGTAAACTAAAACATATTAATGTTCTGTATTTTATTAATTATTTCGCATTTTAGTTTCAACAAATAATTGAAAAAAATTTGCAAAAATCAATTTGTATTGTGTGCTCCTTTTGACTTGTGACCTCTAACGAACTAGCTTATATACTTTCCAATTACAATTTTGGTCAGTGTATTGCAATAGGCCCATATTGGTATCTAGTATATTTTATATAGATCTATCGATTAGCCATGCATTAAAAGTCCCATCATCTTGCTCACCCTTTGGAGCTGTCAAATCTTTAATAAAGTCATTAATTAATGTGGTAGTCATAATAGCATAATAAGAATATGAAGAAATGAGATTAATAAAGAATTTAAAAATGGTCATACAGTTGTGAAATAGGAGTTGGCCGCAAAAGAACACGGAACTAAAAACGCATCTTATAATTTTAAATATTACCGAGAAACATTTATGCAATTAATAACTGCTTATTTTAAACTCACTAAATTAATAAATTTGTGCTTTTTATTGCCGTGGAATTTTACATCTTTCAATTTTGTCACCTTCATGTGTTTTCAATTGGAACTGCGGCCAACAATAATGTCAAATTTGTTGTAATTCCAACTTCGTCACATGTTATTATGCATTCATTTTCTGAGTACATTCCGAGTACAAACCTTCGCTGTCTCTCGGTTGTAATTTCTTCACTTTTGTAATGAAGATGGACTCGAAAGTTTTAATTCCAAAGAGTATTCTAAAAACATATGTAGATGAGGAAGTCGACCTATAATAATGCTCCGACCGAACAACTTTTTGGAATCATTCCATCTCATATTTGTTTCTTTCTATTCTTAAAAAAGCAATTTAACAACTATCTTGTATGGCCCTAAAAACTTTCCCTTAAGTTTCAACCCGACTCCTTAATACGTTTTCTTAATCGCTACTAAGTCATTGATTCGATAAACTCGTTCTTGCTTTCTCTTTAAATCAAACGTTATCTTACTTTCATCCTGTAACCTTTTCATGTTCTCTCTGGCGTTTGGCAATACTTTTCTCTATCTTCATCTAGCTCTTTTACTTCAAATTCCTGCATCAAGTCCTTCTATTAATTGATGACGTTCGCATTTCAATTCTTGTCAAAAGCATAAAATACGTGATCTTCGTTATCCTTGGCTCCGAACTTTTAATAATTGGGTGAACTCTTCCGACGGATTTATACCATGCGAAAGGATACCATTCGAAACTCAACTTTGCGAGCAGTGGCATAACGATCTTGTAAATTCTTTCGACTTGACGATTCCCGCGCGGTAAACTTGTCGCGATGAGCAATTGCTGTATGTTGTTCGACTCGCAATACACCATGAACGCTAGAGAGGTAAAAGCAGTGCCTCTATCAGTCACTATGGGGAAGGATCTCCGAAATGTACCGTTTGTTTTTATAAACCGTTTAAGATTTCTTCGACACCTGTGCTACGAGTTGCGTAAAGCCAGACATACTTCGACAAGCCATCCATCACGACAAGGATGTGGTTATATCCATCGGTTCGACATGATCGATGCGATATGTTACTGAGGGTCGATCACCTTTATCGATGGAAGTTAGAAATCCTTCCTGTTTATAAAATCTTGCAGATATAAAGCCCAACAAGCTAAGCGAAGACGAACTTCCTTCTTATTCATTGTGATTTTAAATGTGTTACAGTCCGTTGTGATTGTGATTTTATGCCCAAAACATAAACACGCCACTTGACTAAAGCACCAATGATAGCCAACACCTCCAGCTCGTACGAATCGTATTTCTTCCGGCTAATATATTTAACTGAAAGAAAAGAACTATCTTCGGGATCTGTCTGCAGTAAAACTTGACCAAAATCGTATTTGGAGGCAAATGTATGGATTTCAGTTTCTAAGCTTGGATTGTACAGCTTGAGGACTGGTTCACTGAAGAAAGCAGTTTTCAACTGTTCGAATGCCAATCGTTGTTTGTCTTCGAATTCATACTTAGAATCCCCTCTCAGCAAATCTGACAAAGGCCTGACAATGGAAGCGATAATTTTCCTGAAGTAGGAAGTCAGACCTAGGAATCGCTGAACACCTTTTTATCACGTAGTTAAGGAAATTATTTTACTGCTTGTATCTTCTCGAGACCTGGAGTGATGGTTCAACTTTGAATTATGTAGCCTAAAAACTGAACTCTGCTGTGAAATATTTGGCACTTACTCCAGTTGATGCGTAAACCGTTTCTAGAAGCAACTTCCAAGACCTCTTTCAACTTTGCAAGTCCTTCTTCAATATCCTGACTGGGTATAATTACGTCGTCAATATAAACTACTACAACCTTGAAGACGATAAGCTCTCTTAGAACTGCCATGATAAATCTGGTGAATTTTATATGCCAAATGGAACATATAGAAATTCAAGCTGTCCACTGTCCAAACTGTGTTACGAATGATGTAAATTTTCGAGAGTCTGGCTCAATCGGAACTTGGAAGAAACCGTTGGTTAGATCCAAAGTTTTGAATATTTTAGACCCTTGCAGCTTGTTCAAGACTGTCTCTATGTGAGCCATCGGAAAATTGTCTCGAATAATCTTTTTATTTAGCTTTTGCCCCGCTCGCCTTTGCCTGACACTGCTCCCAACGCCTCCAACAGATCCGCCTTTGCAAATACCAGTTTACCGTGACCGGTCGGATCTCAGACTGCCTCGCTGACGATCTGTGACGCACTTCCTCCTAGACTGAATCCGCTACCTCTACAAGCGTTTGCTTTGGTTGTCTTCCAGCTTGTCTCACATGCACTCATACATGTCGAAATGATGCACCTCATCGTCGTCGCCTTCTACAAACGGATTGCTTCCTCTTGCAGTTCCTCTAATTGTTATTTCACCACAATTCGCAATCTTTGCAGATAATGTTCTTGTGTAAAAAAACGCACTCCAGCACTCTTTAACAGTTGAGCCTCCAAGTTGTACGGATTATTTTATTTGATTGTTTAAACATAAGTGCTTAGCGATGATCAATGGCGATTACTCAGAAATCGCTACATTTCGTGATTAACTTAATATCGGCCATAATGTCAAAATGGCGACCTATATGTTGCCAGATAACTTAATCCGCTTCAATTGTTCCGTGAAGGAAGCCTGCTTGATTCAAATGCCACATTTATTTTCTCAATTTCTGAAAGTAAGTTTTTTTATACCCTTGCAGTGTATTATAATTTCAGTAAGAAGTTTGCAACGCAGTGAAGGAGACCTCTCCGACCCTATAAAGTATATATATTCTTGATCAGGATCAACAGCCGAGTCGATCTAGCCACGTCCGTCTGTCCGTTTCTACGCAAACTAGTCCCTCAGTTTTAAAGCTATCTGAATGAAACTTTGTATTTAGTCTTCTATATACTCTCACTCGTACATATGTCGGAACGAGCCGGATCGGACGACTATATCATATAGCTGCCATAGGAACAAAAAATTTTTAGAAAAAAAATCTAACTTTGTCAGTTTTCAACATATTTTCATCAAAGTTGGTATTTAGCCGTTTTTTACTATTTCTGAATTTCGGTTTTAATTTCATGAAAATCGGCCAACTATATCCTATAGCTTCCATAGGAACAATCAGGAAAACTAAAGAAAAAACTATAACTTTGTCAGTTTTCAAGATATTTTCACCAAACTTGATATTTAGCCATCTTATATTATTTCAGAATTTTGGTTTTAATTTCGTGAGAATCGGTCGACTATATCCTATAGCTTCCATAGGAACAATCAGGAAAATAAAAAAAAACCCCATAACTTAGCCGATTTTCAAACCATTTTCATCAAACTTGAGATTTGGCAACTAATAATTATTCCAGATTTTCGGTTTTAATTTTTTGTTAAAGTTCTGCAAGGGTATATAAACTTCGGTGAGCCGAAGTTAGCTTCCTTTCTTGTTTTAATTTGAATTTTCTTTTTGCAGCATCTTTATTTTCTTTTGTCTGCTGCATATGATATTTTGGAAACAGTTCAATATTTTGTGCTTCCATGGCACTGGTGACAAATTTCAGCAGGTGACTGTGAGCGAGCTCTTTTTCAAGGATAATTTTTAATATCATTGAAATCAACCTATTTATTAGATTTATTATTATAATTATCATAATCTTAAACTAAGTTGCGATCTGGGATTGTTCTTTGCCTCAGATGTTTTATCTGAATACCATCTTTGCAGAAACGAGCCTGGCATAAACAGAGTGATGAAGTGTTCGCCACAAAATTTTCTCTAAACTGCCATTTCATCAACATTGTTGGGTTTTTCTCTGTACACTTAAATAATTTAAGGGCAGGAAAATTGCGACTACATTTTTGGTAGTGGGACAGTCGGCACTTGTTTCTACTAATTTGTGCTCATTTTTTAGGTATTGCCATAGGGGCTAATAGTCACAATAAATATATGAAAACGCAAACCTTTATCAATGAGCAGCAGCACGTAAAATTGGCTGGGTACCTGGTGGAGATCGTGAGGTGCTACTTTAGCGAGAGGGTTCTCACTGTCGATACGGACATGGGTTCCAGAGTATACAAAGTCTCAGCCGGCTTCCCGCAGGACTCCGTGCTGGGACCCCTGCTCCGGAACACCATATAAGATGGTGTCCTGCGGCTCCCTATTCCCGGCAACACAACCGTCCCACGACGAGCCCACGCTTTGTCGATTTAGCTGTGGTCGCTTTTGCGACGGAGCGCGAGGCAAAGGAGGCGAAGGCCAACGCAGCCATCAAGGCGATTGAAACGTGGCTGTCGCTCGCCGGGCTGGAGTTAGCAGCGCACAAGACGGAGGCGGTCCTCATCTCGAGCAGGAAAGTGGTGGAAACGGCAGAAGTCGGAGTCGTGAAAATGTCGCAGAGGTGCAGAGCTGGCCTGGTGCCGCTGAGGGAGCTGGTGCGGGAGAAGACGGACCTGCGCAACGCGCTCCGCGGGCACCAAGGACCCGATGGTGCCCTCACGACAGAGCTGAAGAGTGCCGCCAAAAGAAGGAGCTATGAAAGCTGGCAGGCTGAGATGGCTCACCGGTCGGACCCACCGGATGATCCCCGACATCGAGCCCTGGATGGAAAGGAAGCACGGGCAGGTCAACTTCTATCTAACCCAGGTATAGTTTTCGGGTATAATTTTTTTCTGCAGCTACCTTAAAAGGTTTGGCCATGAGGAGGGGGACGGTTGCCCGGAGTGCAGTTCCAGGATAATCGAGGAGCACGTCTTCTGCGAGTGTCGCAGATTTGACGAAGGGAGGAACGAGTTGGAAGCATTAGCAGGGACGGTTATCAGGCCGGATACGCTGGTGTCGCTGATGCTTGCAGAGCCAAGGATCTGGGATGCAGCGGCTAAGTTCGCGACGAAGCTGATGATGGCGCTGAGATCCCAGGAGAGGGCGAGAAAGGAGAGGACGGGTTAAGCGACCTTCCACTATGCGAAGCGTTACATTGCGGCTGTACCGCGCAGTGCGGGCCCTTGCCCCGTTATAAGTTAGGTATCTCTATTATTTAGTTATTATGAATGTAGTGTAATGCTCCATGGCTAGATTACACTATAGTTATTGGCCTCCGATTTGTTACCTTTTTTATAATAACGAATGATCCTTTCAAACAAGGGGAAAGTACGAGAAAGGACAAGGTAAACAATTTCAGAAGGGGAGAGCACGGGGCATCAGCACAATACCTAAGCATAAAGCCGCGTATTCCGTCGGAACGGAGCATACAAAAAAATGGCTTAACACAATGTAGATATAAGAGAAGAGAGCTTTCGCTTAAACTTGGACTGAAAATTAGGTTCGATTTTGGCAAGCTATAAGAATATAGTACGTCTACTTTAGGCCATTGGAAGTAGAGTATATTGTTTAAAAAAACTGGGCCATTGATCGTCATTTACGCTTGCATTTTCAAAAGTCAGCGAGGAAGGCAGTGTTAAAGCCTTTCGCTTAGTGTTAACAAAATTATAAAACTGTTTAGGATCCTGAGAAAATTGGACCTTGCAACGAGTCAAATAGTTTTCGTAACACTGTGCGTTCAGCATGGTGAAGTTTGATCGAGCCGATATATAGTTAGAGAGGTCAGAACGAGAGCCGGGGTTTTTTTTTTAATTTGGTGTACAGCCTTGACTTTTCATTTTTCAAGCAACTTCTTTAGTAAACCATGGTGGTTTATTTGATATTGAGGGATAGTGTAACTAAAACTATTCTAAGAAAATTGAATTCATTGCATTGCAAAAAATATCCACGGTATCAGCCACATGTAAAATTGGACCAGTTAAAATCGGAAGTCCGACTTGCGAAAGCAGTAGATTCTTTTGGCTGGACGATTAGTTATTTTCTGTATATGAGCACCAATGACTAGTGTCAGGATGATGAGGATAACTGATAAGGATAACCGATTGGTTGTCTAGTTTTTTTTTTGTAATATGCGTTGCGCTCTCCGCACATGATTTTCTGTATTTTGCAGGTTCCGGAGTTTCTTCTCCATCTGCTTCTTGCGCGTGAGTCTGCCTGACTCTCTAGCTCGCTTTGGAGCTTTCTTAGGGAGACGGGGACGTTTTCTGTTCTGTCGCTCGTCAATCCGACGCCTTCCTTCGCAAGTACATCCGCGGTCTCGTTGCCATTGATGCCCTGGTGGATGGGAACCCAATAGATCCGCACTGACGTTGTCGTGCGTAGGGTATCTAGTGCTTCCCCGCTTGCCAGTACATTTTTGGAGCAGACCTCCGGCGATTGCATGTATTTGATCGCCGCTTGACTGTCTACGAACATGTTTACCGCCTCACGTGGGCGGTCTATTCTCTGCGCAAGCTCTGCCGCCTTTCAAACTGCGAAGACTTCCGCCTGGAATATGCTGCATTGGCTTGGTAGCTTATACGACAGCCTTATCTCAGGGTCTGTGCAGTATATGCCTGCTCCTACCCCTCTTTCCATCTTTGAGCCGTCAGTGTATATGTTGAGGTATCGAGTATGGTCATGAGCCGATTTCCAGTCTTCCGGTCCCATGAGTATTGTTATTTCGACATCCGGGCAGGTTCAGGGTATCATGTAGTCAGATGAACTGCTCATGTCTCGGCCAATTGAACTGTCCCGAATCCTTGTGGATTTCCTGATGCTACTAGGCGTTGTGCGACCTTTCCTGCAGGCAGTTGAGTATGAATATCTAGGGGGTCGATTCCGATTATGACTTCGGGTGCTTTTGTTGGGGTTGACCTCAGCGCCCCTGATATGCAGAGCAGTGCCTGCTGTTCTTTCCTTTAGCTTGTTGTATGTTTTCTTTTCCGTGGCTCGGACGTACCACCGATATGTAGACCCAGTGCATCAGAGTAGGCAAGAGACCCCATGTGCTGCTAAGCATCTTCTTGGATGCGTATAGCGCTATGGTGGCCTTTTCCCCCTTTCTAGTACATTGGGTTTCTATGCCAGCTTGCTGTCTAGGACAGTGCTGACTTATTTGATTTGCTCCGGGCAATGTTGGACCCTGGGTAGATTTTTCTACGGGGATTTGCGGACCTAAAGAATTGGGCTGCGCATCGGACACAACGGACAACGCGGAAATTGCTGACTGAGCGGCTTTCGATACCTCAACGACCGATTCGGTTACCGAATCTCTGATCGTTCCTGATCTCAGAACCATTGGAACGGGGACCAGAAGCTGTGGCGACGGAGAGTGGCAGGAAATTGGTTGCTGTGTCTCACACAGAAGCTGAGTTTTTGCGTTTTGGCGATTCATTTAATAGCTTCATACTATAAAATTAAGCGTCTAGCGTGGAGAACAGATCATTCGCTTTGCGAAAAGTGGCCATTATCTTAAAAAATCCGCTCCTGGTCTTACGCATGAAGGATGATATTTCCTTCTCAACCGGTCAACAGACCTCACAGCAATAACGCAGGCCCTTTTTGCTGGACACTGCGTCAGCCATTCGACCTGTCATCTCGATACGCTTAGCCTCACAAAGCCAGCAATGGAGACTGGTCTGGTCTGCCAAAACAATTTTTTTGGCAATTCTTTATAACACAGACAATATTCTGGGACATTTTCACCAACCCAAGAAACACTGTGTACACTTTCAGTACCAAAGAATCAAAGAGAGGGAGAGAGAACGAAAGAGCGCAAGAGTTAGAATTTAAGCAACAGAAATCACAATAGCGATGAGAACTATGAACAGCTTAGATGCAGCTTAAAATAAAAAAATAAATAAAAAATATAAAAATAAAAAGGGGAAAAGAAGAAAGAGGAAAAATAAGATAAGATAATCGTCTAAGCACAAAACTAAAAAGTGAATATTAATGCAAATTAATTATCAATGCACGCGCGGTAGCAAAACGGTATATAATTATAGGTATTGGTGAAAAATGTAGAGGAAACCCCGTTGGTTTAAAGTCAAAAGTAACACAAAAGTCGAAGCGCAAAACAAAAACACTACCGTCCGCTATGAAGAGAAAGAACGAATTTTGGGCCGCTGGAGCGTCCATGGTGGCGCTTTCTGTTGAGCGTTGTCTTTTGCTGGCAAGCAACTCCTCCACCTTGTTGGCAAATCCGCCCGTTGACGACATGTGTCGGCCTTGACTAGCTTTGACTTCTCCTCTTAGGAGAGACTCGCTTAATCCCGGAGCCGGCTTTGGATCACGAGGGCAGCTTTATTCTGCGCGTTCGCCTTTCTGCCCTCGCTTGACCGTTGGTCCGCTCTCCTCCTTGTTTTTATTGAGCTTATCGCCGTTCAGGCCCGTCACTGAGTAGTTTTTGTGGCAGTAGTGGTACAACTAGCGCGACATGCTTTCGTTCGCGACGTGGGATTTTTCCTCTGGGCCTTCTTTCGCTTCCTGGATATATTTTTGCGGCACAAGCGCCCCTCTTCACATTTTGGTCCTTCGTGCCGGATTTTTTTGTGGATTCTCTACCAGCAGTTCCCAGCATTGGTCCGCCAAAAAGATAAATACAACATTTCTCCGTCTTCGTCTCGCTGCCGGTCTTCAGCAGTGGTCCGAACATTAAATTTCGTTCACACTGCTGTAAGATTTGTTTTTCCTTCCGTGTCAGCTCCAAGTCCGAGTTTTTTCGACACAACGGCAGTAATTTCTATTATTCATTTTTTCTATTCTACTTCGCCTTCAATCTCTGAAAAATTTTCCATCCGTCTTCGTTTTGTGTGCGCCATATTCCTCACCGTTTTCGGTCTCCCCGTTATCCATTCGCTTGCCGGCGGTCGAGGCATATGTGCATCCATACATACATACACATATACACTCATGACAATTGCGCACAAATATATATTTTTTTTGGTGCAATTAATCCGCGAAAGATTCGCAAACAGTGAACAGTGAAATTGTGCGGTGAATAAAAAAGGCATAATTAATATTGGCCAGCCGGTGTGCATTAGTTCCGTAAATTCGCCGAACAGTCCGCCGCTGTCGCAATATTTTTTTGTGGTCCAATCAGTGTAATTTTTTCACCGCATAACCCTCCGTTTCCCCAGTTACATACATACATATATACAATCCACTTATGACCGCTCCGCTGTGAATGCATGCCCATACATACATATATTCCAATATATTTTCTGCCTCCGATTTAAGAAATTGACACATATGCATATATGTACATATCTCCGTATAAAATAAATGCTCCTATATATTCTCATATATTTTCTGCCTCCGATTTCAGATATAAATAAAGCTAATATTAAACCTACGAATTATATTCACTTAAAATCCGTGTTCCAAAAAATTTAACTCAGCCGCCGCAGCTCCGTGAGTTTTTTTTGTGGGGTTGCTATTTTATTATATTTTGCCTTTAGTGACTTACGCACTGCGCTGCCGTCGGCGTAACCCAGTGAACTTTTTTCCCGCTACAACCACAACGCATTTAATTATTAATTTTTGCGATCGGGAAGAAGCCAAAGCTTTTATTCCACTTTTCCGGCCACATAATAATTAAATTAGAAAATTATTAATTAATTATTTATTAGTTCTCCATCCGAACAAGAGGCCAAGGTTTCAATTCCACTCTTCCGGCTCCAGAATTATTAAATCCGACAACAATTAGTCAGAAAAGACGGTTAATTATTATTAAGTATTTATTTATTTTTTTTTTTTGTGTCAAATTCAAGCCAAGGTCAATTCCACCTTTCCGGCTCCGCAACATTTAATTTCGAAAATAATTGAGGCTTCAATTATACCTATAAACACCTAAGCAATTAATATTATTGCGAAAAACAAAAATTCAGCTATTCGAAGGCCCCTCTAAATCCGAGTCAGTTAAGGATACACTATATACATACGTGTCATAGATTTCTACATACATAATTTTACAGACATTGATTGTCATCCACTTGGTTCTGAACGAGCACGGACTTTCCGATACTTTTTCATTTGCCGTGTCTCCAACACTGTTTCTACTCCGCATCAGGCACCATCCGCCTGCAATCACACCAAACCGCTTTGCCTTTTGGGTTTTGGGTTCCTACTGTTTCTGTGTCCTCCACTTACGGTTCGTGCCGAACACGACCGGTCTTTCAACGTCTGCACCGAGTTGCTAACGAAATCCTTGTAAGCATTGCATCCGCGATCTCGCTATTCTCAGCACATTAGTGTGAGCGGCCACCGCTTCGGACGAGGCACTAATTGCGCAAGTCAGTCGACAAGCGCTGACCAGCGAGCTCTTTTCTGAGAATACCAAAGGGTGAAGACCAGAGCCCGCGTCCTATACCATCCATTCGTCTGGACAGATCTAAATCCGCATCTCCGCGGGCGCCTTTTCTAAAGCCTAGGGCTACCAGTGCATTTCAAGGGCAAAGGGCGACGAATCCGTCAATAAAACCCCCTGTCCTTCACAGAGGCAGACCCGCTCCGTGGCAAGAATGGCTCAAAGTGCGGTCGACGTGGCACTGAAAAAGTTCATCGCCACAACAGATCGGATCAGTCAATTTGAGGCTAACATAAATACTCCGGGCGCCCCAGAAACGCAATGCTCCCAGTACATGTTGGAAGTCCATCGGGACCAAATTCGGGCCCTGTGGGAGAAGCCATCATCCACCAAGCCACCATTCAGAGTTGTCTGACAGCTCTAGAGATGTCCTCTATCAATGTTGAGGCTTGGGACTGTCTCCTGGTGTTTATGATTTCCTCAAAGCTCCCCAAACTCACACTTTCCATGTGGGAGCAATCCGTACATAATAAGTCCGAAATTCCAACATGGAAGGAGTTGGATAACTTCATGACGGAGCGGCATCGCACTCTGGAGGCCATCGACGACGTCAAGCCTAATGGCTCCGGGCAAGTTCCGCCACGGTCGGTACCCCCCCCCCCCCCCGGTCCAGCTCGGAGGCTCAATTCGTACGAGACACTTGTGGTTCTGAGCCAGAGGGGTTGCGATCTCAGTTCGAGTGAGAACCATTCGCTTATGTCCGCGCTTCCTGGACATGGATGTAAATGGGCGCTCCGATTGCATGAAGAGGAAGCAGCTTTGTCTCAACTGTTTTGCCCGAGGGCACCAGCAGCGGGACTGCACGAGTGCCCATAGCTGCTTCACATGCCACAGCCGACACCACACCCTCCTGCACCGCGGCAATCCGTTCGCTACTGCTCCGAGTCCGCCTACGGCATCAGGGGCTCGACCCACACAGACTTACAGAAGCACGACCGGCTCAGGGGACCAGTCGGATGTGCAGGTGTGTTTCGCTTCCGGGTCAGGAGCCGTCCTACTGGGCACGGCCCTTATTGACGTGTGCCATTTGGCAGCTTCCAGGCACGAGCGCTGATAGATTCAGGGTCCGAAGCGACTTTCATAACGGAACGACTGTTCAACCTCGTCAAGCTTCCCTTCAAGACGGTTCAAGCCCAAGTTTCCGGTCTTAATCAGACCATTTCCGCACAGTCTACTAAATTGTGCCATTTCTCCATCCGATCGCCGTCTAGACCCGGGCTACAATTACAGACTGCGGCTTACGTTCTTCCGCAGCTGGCAGGAAATCTGCCCTCATATCCGATTCCGCGGAATCTTCTTAAGGGGTTGCCCGACATTCCACTGGCGGACCCCAAGTTCTTTGAGAGCTCCCAAGTCGATGTGTTAATAGGAGCTGACATTCTTCCGTCTATTCTCCTCGGTAATTCCAAGGCTAACATTTGCGGGTCGCTTCTCGGTCAGGAGACCATTTTTGGATGGGTGCTGACAGGGCCATTATCTACGGCCAGCCCCCGCAGCGTGTCCGTTTTTTCCACACGAATTGCACGCAGCCTAGATGACTCATTGGATCAGCTCCTCACCAAATTCTGGGAGGTGGAAGATTTGCCCGCATAGGTCAACTCGGAATCGGATTCAGTCTGCGAGCACAATTTTGTCCAGACGACAAGAAGAGACGAGTGTGACAAATACGTTTTGACGCTCCCCTTACGCGACCCCGAGCAGAAGGGTTCCGAGCTAGCGTCTTCGCAGTCCTTTGCTCTTGCTCAGTTCCTGCGTAATGAGCAGCGCCTGAAGAGGGATCCGCCCCTTAAGGCTCGCTATGACTCGGTAATTCAGGAGTACATCGACTTAGGCCACATGACCGAGGTCTCTCACGCAAGCAGTTCCGCTACCTACTACCTTCCACATCATGCCGTTGTCAAGCCAGAAAGCACGACTACCAAGGTACGGGTAGTCTTCAACGCTTCTAGCCCGTCCGCGAACGGGGTCAGTCTAAACGACATTCTGTTCGCGGGGCCGGTCTTGCAATCCGACCTAACGATTCAGATCCTAAAGTGGCGATGCTTTAGGTTCGTCTTTAACGCCGACATCGAGAAGATGTATCGGCAAATTTGGATCGACCCCGAGCATACTTCGTTCCAACGTATTCTGTTTCGCAATCTTGATGGGAATATCCGCGACTACGAATTAAAAACGGTCACCTTCGGAGTCAATTGTGCTCCGTTCTTAGCGATCCGCATCCTGCAACAGCTTGCGGACGGCGAAAAGGTATCCGCAAGCAAGCCGAATTATCCGTCAGTTTATGTATGTGGATGACGTTCTCGCCGGGGCCGACTCCAAAGCCGATGCCCAAGTTGCGATTCGGGAGTTAAAGGGGGCTCTAGAGTCAGCAGGGTTCCCACTTAGGAAGTGGACGTCTAATAGCAAGGCGATTCTAGCCGACATTCCGAGCGATCACCTCCTTCGTGCTGACTTTCTCGAAATCGATGCAGAGAGCACGGCCAAGACACTCGGCGTGCGGTGGAAGGCGACGACTGACGAGTTCTTTTTTATTCCGCCAGAATTGGGTTCTGGCTCGTCTTTTACGAAGCGCCAATTCCTGTCCCAAATTGCCAAATTGTTCGATCCGGCCTGCGATGCCTTTCATCGTCCGTGCGAAGATGTTCATGCAGGACATCTGGCTCTTGGATCTAGGGTGGGACGACGCCCTCCCTCAAGATTTCTGTCAGCGATGGGTTGACTTTCTGAAGAACTATTCCGTGCTCGATCAGATCCGTATTCCTCGTTGGGTCGCGTTCCGTCCGCACCTGGGTTTTGCGACGCTTCACAGAAGGCGTACGGAGCCGCCATTTACGTCCGTGTCGAGGTTGGGTCGACGGTAATAGTGAACCTGCTAACCGCAAAGACGCGAGTGGCCCCGGTTAAAACGGTGTCGCTCCCGCGGCTAGAGTTGTGCGGGGCCTTGTTGTTGTCGGAGATGGCCACCGCCGTTCTTCCAAAGCTGCCAGGGGCCGCAGCCGCCCTATACTGTTGGACGGACTCGACTATTGTCCTCGCTTGGCTGCAGAAGCCAGCGTGTCAGTGGACAACCTTCGTGGCCAACCGGGTGACCAAGATCATCCAGTTCACCGACGTGCAGAAGTGGGCACATGTCCGCTCCGAGCAGAACCCTGCGGATCTCGCTAGCCGGGGGGTGGCTCTCCAAGACCTGGCAGATAGCCAGCTGTGGTGGCACGGTCCTGCTGGGTTGCAAAGGCCTCGCGGCGATTGGCCCACTCAGGGCAATGACGCCCTCGTGACTGAAGTCGAGAAGCGAGTAGTCAAGGTCCATTTTGCAAAGGCGCCCGCCGAAGATATTCTTGAGCGTTTCTCCACACTTGACAAGGCGTTGCGAGTCCTTGCTTATGTTTATCGCTTCATCCAGCGCGCGCGGAAGTTTCAATCTCCGTTTGAAGAGCACCTGACAGCTAATGAGATTACGGCGGCCGAACGCATCTTAATTTCCGTCACTCAGCACAGACACTTCGTCTCTGAGATGGGCTGCTTAAGCCAAAAGCGGCCTCTGAACTTCTCCAATATGACGAACGGCATCCTATAATCCTTCCGTACGACTGCCATCTGTCCCGACTCCTCGTCCAGTTTACGCATCGCATCACGCTGCACGGTGGCAATCAGCTGATGATCCGCCTAATCCGGGCCAAATTCTGGGTTCCAAGTTTGAGGAACTTGGTGAAGTCCGTCATCTATTCATGCAAGGTATGCGTCATCCACAAGAAGAAGTTGCAGACGCAACTCATGGGGGAGCTACCGAAGGAACGGACGTCCTTCTCTCGCCCGTTCACGCATACTGGTGTGGATTATGCCGATCCCTTCGAAATTAAAAACTATACGGGACGAGCCTGTCTCATCACGAAGGGGTATGTGTTGGTGTTCGTGTGCTTTTCTACAAAGGCCATCCATTTAGAGCCTACATCGGACCTTACGACCGAGAAGTTTCTGGCGGCTTTCGCTCGGTTCGTGTCAAGGAGAGGGTGCCCCCGTCAAGTGCAGTCGGACAACGGGAAGACCTTTGTGGGGGCAGCTGCCCTGCTATCCCGCGATTTTCTCCAAAGCCTAAAGGGGGCGGTGACGGGTGCCTATAACCACCAGCAGCTGCTCTGGCATTTCATTCCTCCGGGAGCCCCCCACATGGGGGGTCTGTGGGAGGAAGGCGTCAAGAGCTTCAAGACCTTGTTTTACAAGTCCACAGCCACGCGGAAATATACTCTTCTGGCAAAGATAGAGGCGTGCCCAAATTCGCGGCCGCTCGCTCCAATGTCCGAAGACCCCGCTGATCTGTTGGCGCTTGCACCCGGGCACTTTCTTGTGGGAGGCCCACTTCTTGCTACAGTGGAACACGAGATGAAGGGGAATACCGCGTCCATGATTAACCGCTGGCAACACCTAAAGGCTCTTCAGCAGCAATTTCGACTGCGCTGGAAGGAAGAGTACCTTAAGGAGCTCCATAAACGGAATAAGTGGCGAGCCCCTACAAGAGATCTCCGCGTTGGGGATATGGTGGTCATCAAGGAGGACAACCTTCCGTCCAATGAGTGGCGATTAGGCAGGGTTGACGCGGTGTTTCCGGGATCCGATGGCCATGTCCGCGTGGTCGACATCCGCACCGCGCGAGGCCTCATCAAGAGGCCCGAAGCTAAGGTCGTGCTGCTTCCTATGGAAGAGTCCACCCGACCACAATAACAATGCGTTCTTCCGCTCCGATGTTCCTGTCCACTGTGCCGTATCGTAGCTCTGACCGTAGTTCCTAGTTGTACTTCACACCATTATTAATAACGTTGTTTTGTTTCTCCGTCATATTTCCGCCAGTCGCATTCACCACGATGACGCCACGTCCACGCAACGCCCAATCCCTGGAGAGCAGATGTACTCGAGGTACGCAGTCCTACCGATGCCGAGTCTGCAATGGGATCCACCCACTGAAGAAGTGCCGTCGCTTTCTGCGGTTCCGGGCGGTTCTCGTCAACCGGTATTGCTCCAGTTGCTTGGCCCACGAGCACTCCGACGGGGCGTGTCGGCGAGGGGACTGCTGCAAGACGTGTGGTCAGGATCACCATCATCGGCTGCTTCTCGGCATTCTTCCGCCGCTGGCCGGCAGTCTTCAGACGCTCCACGGCCGTCGTCCGCCACTCATTGGGCGCCGTCCACTGTTCGTCCGCCCGCGCCAGCTGCGCCTAGCCAAGCTTCCGCCTCTCGGCAAGGGCCCCCGCAGAATGCGGCCGCTGCGCTAACCCTGTCGTCGCTGCTGCAGCGAAATAGTGTCAATGTGTTGCCGACTGCGCTTGTGCGGATTGACACCGGGACCCGGATCTTCGACACGGGGGCCCTCATTGACCCGTGCACGCCCTCTAGCTGCATTGATGCTTCGCTAGCGGCGTGTTTCCGTCTGCCCACTACTAGCGTGGGGGACGTACAAGTTTGTTCGGCCACCGTGGGGTCTAAAACCGACGAGAGCGTGCGACTGGATGTCATGTTTAAGATCGAGCCTCACGTCCGCGTTCGTACGCCGTCCCGAGAGCTGAGCGATGCGGTGCGTGCCCACTTCCGAGGCATTACTCTGGCTGACGAGCAGTTCTATTTGCCAGCCACGATTTCCGTCGTCTTGGGCGCGGACATGTATCCGCGCATTATTCAGCCGGGCTTCCTGAAGATTCAGGACGGGCTACCGGTGGCCCAAAGCACCGTTTTTGGATGGGTCGTGTCCGGAGCCTGCCACCAGCCATAACGACGTGGGACCAATGGCAACCAGAGTGATTGCAAGGGGGGCGGGATGTTTAGGTGAGGGGCCGCCGCTGTGCCGCCTTGGCTCACCGAAACTTAAGAGCACACCCGCGCTAGCCCCTTTTGTGCCCAGGCCCTCGGGTCGGCCATCGCTGCTCTCGCTCTCGTGCGTTGCTGCCCGCCACTCGGGCCGCTCCCGTGCTGTTAAGCTGAGCTTATCGGTCGGGAGCGCGGCCCTTATGTTAATTTAGTTTTAGTCTTATGCATGAAGCCAAATAAAGCTGACACGACCAGCCCATTGAATTTACCCACGACGCCCCCAACTCTTCATTTTGAGCCTCCGGTTTATTTTCGTTCGCGACGTGGGATTTTTCCTCTGGGCCTTCTTTCGCTTCCTGGATATCTTTTTGCGGCACAAGCGCCCCTCTTCACAGTATTTAATATTTCGAAAAAAAAATTTGAAATGTTTAAAAATATATTTTTTTTTAGAGATTATAAAATTACCAAATGCACTTTATTATACCCTGTACCAAAAGGTACACAGGTATTATAGTTTTGTGCGAATGCAATTTTCTGTAACAAGCACAAGGAGGCGGGTCAGACCCCCAAAAGTTACCTAAATATTGATCAGGACCACTAAAGGAGTCGATATAGCCATGTCCGTCTGTTCGTCCGTCCGTCTGTGCGTCCCTCCGTCTGTCCGTCTTGGCATTTAAACTTCTTATATCTGCACGCAGATCAAGTTTTTGGGGGGGAAAATAAAAAAAATACGTATTTCTCCCAAATTTATAAAGTTAAGTAAATCATATTCAAAACCTTTATATATTTTATCAAAATACACAGATTGTCCAAATTTAATTGCGATCGTGCCATAAATAGAGGAGATATGATCGTTTTACTTTATACATATTATGTATACCAGAGGCAGCGCAGGCAGAGGGCTCCAAATAAATCAAAACGTTAAAAACATTTTTATGAAATTAAGATTACTGATTTCGGGTTGGTTGATGGTGGAGCTGACTAAGCTGAAGTCTACTCGAAGTTGCTTTTTTTTTAAATAAAATTAATTGCCACGGGTTCGATTCCTGTCGGCGAAGAGTCAAACTGTTTATTTTTTTTTTAATTTTTAACTGTAATATAATTATAGAATTTTATACTAAAAAAAAAATTTAAATGACTATACTAATTTATTTAAAATAACAACATTTTTTTGAGCCTTGCGGCAGAATGGAATCCAGGCCTATTGCTTACAAAAAAGCATGTGCAGTTTTATCCACTGAGCTATCGACTCTGCTTTTGGTTTAGCTGACATTTGCATTATACTATATGTCAATTTGTTTTTTAGTTTTTGGATGGACTGTATGTCCATCTTGTTTTTTATTTAAAAAGTGTTAGATTTACTTGAGGTATATTTTAGATATTTTTAGAATAGGTCAAGAATACATTAAGAAAATGAATTTAAAAATTTTATTATTTATTAGTTATTATTTATTTTATTTTTTATTTATTATAAATTATCAATTAATTTAACCGAGCTATTAACAAAGTTCCGCTAGAAAGGCCATTATGCGGTGGTAGCAGTCACGCCTTCTATTTTCTGTAATATGATTCCAAAGTGCTTAAACTATTTTATGGCAAATATTTTGCTCGACCCTTTGCTAATTTATAATAGTTAAAATGAAATGATTTTTAAAGACTATTCTTCTGGAAAGCAAACAACTCAAAAACGAAAGACCAACCGCCCGGTCAGTAAAGCCCACGGAGGTACCTGTACTAGACATTTGCATGGCATAATTTACAACATTTTAAACAGAATGTATTCGAATTAGAGGTCTGCACGAAGTGTAGACACAGTAGGCTGTTTTCAATATACTGACTATTTGAGGCTAAACACCTTATTTTGCAGTTCCATTGGCTGATTTCTATATGTGTTTCGGCAACCTATCTCGGGCCTCTAATTCTAAACCATATTGTTTAAACAAAGATCTGACCCACCCAAAAAATTTTATGGGTTGACTTAATAATAAATATAAACTCACCGGTTCTCAAGCTGCTGCTTTGTAGTGCTCAAGCTGCTGCTTTGTAGTGCTCTGTCAATCTTTACAATGCTTAACGCTCTGTGTTATATATATTATTTGACTCGTTTTAAAGTTCAGTTCGCGCAGGACCCAAAACAGTTTTATAAATTTGTTAAACCAAATTTATATCCCTCTTCGCTTTTCTTCAGTAAATTCTGATCGATCTGCGTCGATCTTCTTCTGCGTTTTTCAAAATCATACATTCACCCTCAACCATCTCAAATCAGATATATTCTTTCGCTATGCCCAATTCGAACTAAATATTCAGTCCTATCTAAAATGAATACTCTCTTACTATAGAAATTCAATGCACAAGGACATGATGAAATACCGGGCTCCGTGATTAGATATTGTGCTGAGGCTCTATGTAACACCCTTCTTAAATTGTTTATCTTCTCTTTAAAATCCTCAGGATTTCCCCTTAATTGGAGGGAATTATTTGTTTTTCCTCTCCATAAAAAGATAGCAAATAAAATATCTGTAACTATATGGTGGTCTTTAAATTATCGAGAAACCCTAAACACTTCGAGAATGTAATCACTCCTCTTCTCACATCATGTAAATCCATAATTTTTCCATATCAGCATGGTGTTTTAAGACGTCAGCCTCAGTGACACATCTAGCATGACGTTAAACTATGCTTGCAGTATAGAGACAGCTCATGTCAGTCAGATTTACTTTATCTTAACAAATTTTAAGCGTGGTGTCATGCTAACTCTACGATCTGGGTGTCCGCCCAATTTCTAAACTTTTGTTCTCCGAACATATTAATTGCATGGCTATCAAAGCCAGGCTTGCATTTATTCAAATGTGGTCGAAGGGATTGGATTCTTTTAATGTAACAAAGACTCTTTTTACTTCGTTCTTGTCTAGTGTCCGAAATCAGAGTCCATAGAAACCGCATTTAATCTGTCCCAATCTCAATCTGACTCTTTGCTTTGCTCTTTGCATCAAGAAATGAAGCTGTACATTTGCCCAGACTTAGCACCAATTGTTTGAACTATTTTAATGCATGGTCCACAAGACAAACATGCCCACAGTACAAAAAATGTGGTATCTCCAAATTACCGTAACTGGAACGGCTGAAAGATTAATAAGGCATATTGATTTTAAAAAAGAAAACTACTTGAGCGCATCGGTAGTATTGGTTGACAGCAATTCTCATCATGTTGCAGACACGATTCTCAATCGTTACCTGCACCAGCACACAAACAGTGACGGTCTGAAGTTATTGAAGGAGTTGTATATTACAACTATCGAATCTAGGGACTACGCATCAATATATATAGTTGGGATACAATTTTATATCTTTATACATCATTCCTGAAGCCGCGAATTCGAGTACTGGGAACAGAAAAAAGAGGACAATAATCAAAAAGGAAGCAGAAAATTGTACTGTCCATTCTTCAAACGGAATCATTAGCTATATAAATGTGATGATTTCCGCAACAAAACCATACATGATCGAATCAAATGGGTACAAAAACAAACAATGGCCACTTTTTAAGCTTCGTTAGATTCCAAACCAAATCCAACAGAGTAAATATTCTTATGAAATCTATGTATTATGTCTAGACTCAATCATTAGCAGCTTTTGTGGTGCCACACATCATAGCTGATCAACCGGCTCAATTCAAGTTCTCAAATCTACTCCCAAATAACATTGCCCTACCTGATACAAGCTTTGACAAGCCAGGAAACCAAAGGTCGATCACCAGCAAAAGCTCATTGCGGAAATCATTTCGTACGAAATGTACACGTTGTAGATGAAGAGTTTATTGTAATGTTTAACAATCTACCGCTTGGGTCATCCGTGCTCAAGGATGACTTTTGCGACTGTCTCCCAGGAGCACACAGTAGTCCTGTTTTTCCGTTCGCTTATTGGTTTATTTGTAAACCAGAACAATCATAGATTTAATATCAATATCATAAAACTGGTGGTGTAATGCGGTTTAGAATTCGCAAAACGGGTTTCGCTGAAACAGAACGTGGTGAGCGTCCTCATTCATTACAGCGCACAATAGCTCCTTTTCTCATTTTAGCTTGCAAAAATCATAGCTTTACAGCCAAAAAAGAAAAATTTTTTACAGCATTTGAAATGTTAATGTTGTATAATGAATATATGTATGTATGTGAAAATGTACCAGGGATACCGATTCGCCTTTTTATAGAGTATCAAAGTAAACTATTTTTTCACTATGCTATACTTTTCTCATAGAAAACGATTTTTAAAAATAATAACTGAAAAAAAATATTTACCAAACTTTATTTTTTTTTTGTATTTTGATTTTATATAATTTAGACTGCCTTTACTAAAAATAAACCCATATTGCGGGAAAATTCCCGCAAATATACAATACAAATGTATAGATTGAGAATTTCTGGACTATATTCAATTTATTTTATATCTTTTCGCAACCTTACATTACCCTGAAATGCCATTAATAAAGAAAATATTAACAGATTCAAGGTATTAACGCTCTAAACGGACTTGCACGCCACAGATACCAGAAGCATTATTATAGATTGTTCTGGTTTTTTGACCCTGCTTTACAAGTTATACAGCCATTTGCTTAGCTTTCCACATTGTCATAGGGCTTCCCTCTCTTATAAAGCAAGCGAAGCTGGCGTTTTTTCCCCACACAGGAAAGTGTTCTGGTCGTAAGGCTGCGTTAAAGATCATAACCAGGAATAGGAATGCTTGATCTGATAGAAGCTTCGCCATCCGATTGGAGATCCCATCCGGGCCAATACTCTTCCGGGTTTTTTGCCTTTGTATCCTTTCCTTCACTTCCACAAATCTGATTTGAGGGATTGGCAGAGAGAGGGATTGGCTCTGCCAGCCGAAATGGTCAGAAAGGGACAGAATCTGTTTTTCAGGCTGCTTGCAAAGGCTTCAGATAGACAGACCGACATGGCTAGATCGACTCGGTTGTTGACACTGATCAAGAATATACTTTATACTTTATACTTTATAGGGTCGGAGATACCTCTTTCTACCTTTACATACATTTCCTGCCGGCACAAAGTTATAATACCCTTTTACCCTATGGGTAGCGGGTATAACAATACTATAGAAATTTTGATAGATAAAAACAAGAAAGGAAGCAAACTTCGGCTCACCGAAGTTTGTATGCCCTTGCAGAATTTAAACAACAAATTAAAACGGAAATTCTGGAATAATAATTTGTTGCCAAATCTCAAATTTGATGAAAATGGTTTGAAAATCGGTTAAATTATGTTTTTTTTTTCTAATTGTTCCTATGGAAACTATAGGATAGAGTCAACCCATTTTCACGAAATTAAAAACGAACTTCAGAAATAATATAAAACGGCTAAATCTCAACTTTAATGAAAACGTGTTGAAAACTGACAAAGTTATGGTTTTTATACCCTGTACCAAAAGTACAAAGCTATTATAGTTTTGTGCGAGTTAAATTTTCTGTAACAGGCAGAAGGAGGCGTGGCAGACCCCCAAAAGTTACCTAAATATTGATCAGGACCACTAAAGGAATCGATATAGGCATGTCCGTCTGTCCGTCCGTCCGTCTGTCTGTCTGTCTGTCTGTATGAACGCCAAGATCTCAGAGACTATAAGAGCAGGAGACACGAAACTTGGGATTTAGACTTCTTATATCTGCACGCAGATCAAGTTTGTTTTAAATTTTTGCTGCTCCCCTTTTTGGTGGAGCTATTTGAAAAAAAAAAACATATATCCCCCATATTTATAAAGCTATGTAAACCATATTCAAAACCTTGATTTATTTTATCAAAATGCACAGATTGCCCAAATTTCATTGCGATCGTGCCATAAATAGCGGAGATATAGGCTTTTTACTATATACAAGAGGCAGCCCAGGCAGAGGGCTCCAAATAAATCAAAACGTTCATTATACATTTTAGTTATGTTCACACTATTATGAAATTAAGAATATCAATTTCAAATTGGTTAGTGGTGCAGCTGTCTAAGCTGCAGTCTACCCGAAACCATTTTTCTTAACAAAAATGTTGTTGTCATGAGTTCGAATACCGTCTGCGACAAGTAAAAATTTTTTTTTTATACTTTTAGCAAATTTTTTTTTAATGTTTCCTTGTAAAACAAAATATTTACAGTATTTAATAATAAGAAATAAAAAAATGTAAGCAAAGGACTATACTTAATTTTTTAAAAATATTTTCTTATACCTTGCGCGGCAGGAATCGAACCCAGGTCATTTGGTTACACGCAAAACACGTGCAGCTTAACCCACTAAGCTATCGACTTTGCTCTGAAGATTGAAGACATTTGCATTACATGTAAATTTTTCTCCGTTTTTAATTTTTTATTTTCCGTCTTTTATATAATTTTGGCACGCGCGTTTTAATGGTACAGGGTCTTCTACGTTCGGGACACCCGACTGTATGTCCATCTTGTTTCTTTTATTTTCCTGATTGTTCCTATGGATGCTATAGGAAATAGGCTACAGATTTTCTCGAAATTAAAACCGAAATTCAGGAATAATATAAAACGGCTAAATCTAAACTTTGATGAAAATATGTTAAAAACTGACAAAGTTAAATTTTCCTAAACATTTTCCGATTGTTCCTATGGCACCTATATGATATAGTCGTCCGATCCGGCTCGTTCCGACATATGTATGAGTGAGAGTATATAGAAGACTAACTAGTTTCATTCAGATAGCTTTAAAACTAAGGGACTAGTTGGCGTAGAAACGGACAGACGGACATGGCTAAATCGACTCGGCTGTTGATCCTGATCAAGAATATATATACTTTATAGGGTCAGAGATGTTTTCTTCACTGCGTTGCAAATTTCTGACTGAAATTATAATACCCTGCAAGGGTATATAAATGGGCTTGGCATTTTCGTGGGCGCCAAAATTAAAAAAAAGTGCATTTTAAAACATAAAAATTTAAAAAAATATTTACAAAATTTTAAGAGAATTTTAAACAATTTCATATTTTTTGTTGTAATTTTTAACATTAAAAAAGTATTATGTTTTTTAATTTGGAGACAATTTTTTTTTAATTTTGTGTGAAATTTGTGGTTTTGATATAGGCTTTTTAGCTCTACCTTCATAAGTCAAGCCATTTAAAGCTAGGACTTATATTAAACGTAATTGACTGAGAAAGAAAAAAAACTTACGTTAAAATTATTATTTTATTTTAATAAAAAAAATTTAATAATATCATTTTATAAAGAAATTTTACAGCACTTTTGACCGTCAAGCTTATTTGATTCAAATTTGGGTCAGAGCTATTCACCGTATCACTGTCATCGTATCGATCTTAAGACAATAGTTGGGCACATTTTCTGAAAGCTCTTAGTGCCTTTACGGTGGTGCTAAAAAAATTTTTAATATATCGTATGATATCAGTAGCACCTCCCTAAGATCACCATTCGTATGTACACGCGAAGTTTTCATTAAAAACTTGCATTGGCTTTATCTTTCCAAAATCTTCGAAATCTGTTTGGAAATTCAAAACATAGTTTTGAAATATGTTATTAAATTATAAAATTACGAAATGTCATGACCAAACGCCATCACTGACTTTTCTACACGTGAATTTTGCTTAAACCTCCAAAAATTTCGCACGTGTTATTTCACATATTTTTAAATTTCAGGCATTAGTGCAAAATATGAGCAAGATTTTATTTTTGAAACTGGTTCTATATTAATTGCTGCAAATGGGGTAATTTCTGGTGTAATAGAATTGGATAGAATTATTTAAGTTTTCTTCCACCAAAAATCGGAAACATGATAAAAACCCTTTTTTTCGCTATTTTTTTACAACAAAAAAATTTTAGAGTTAGAAAAAATATTTTTGTTATTGAAAATAGATAATAAATCGATAAATTAATATAATAAAAATAATTTTATGCTGCACCCACTAATTACGCGATGCAATTGAAAAGACTAAACTTTGTCAACAGATGCTCGCTGCCCAATACGAGTTTGCATGCATTTCTAACTTTCTACTTTAAAAATCGTTATCTTCAAAGCAAAAATTTAAAATTTTCTTTGGATTGTAATTTCCTCATAATTGAACATTTCTAAAGCGCATCGACGCCAAAAATATTTTTTTTTTAATAAAGGCGCTCTAGATTGGCAAAATCTTACAGAGTGCGATGTTACCTATATTGGCGTTCCCTTAGACAGGAGGCTTACCTTGAAAAAGAATATCGCAGCTAAGAAGCCTTTACTGGTATTTACTCTATTATTCCAGCTTTAAGTCAATATGGAACTCTTGTTCAGAACGCTTGGAAAATATATTTATCGAATAAAATAAATAAATGATTCTGCGGACACTAACGGGAGTCCCGTTACACACTCAAAGCAAACATACAAAGAAACGTAGTTATAAATCACTTAAATTATTAAAGTGTATTTTAAAAAATATATATGAATCCAGACTATTATATATATGGACGATGATGCACTACGTTCAGTACACTCAAGTGGCCCTTATGAAACCAGGAACGTGCCTGTTGGGGTAAGGTATTAGTAGACGCGATGGCAAATATAGAAAAGAATGCGAGGAAATAAACTATCGGCGAGCTGCCTGAATGTTTGCATGCATGCGATCTAAGTTGGTAAGGATTACAGCTTCTAGTTTAGGAAGACTATCAAGATGTCAGATTACCGAATACAAATCATTATAACTTGCACACAGTACTCTAAAGGGTTTATGCAGTTCATATGAGGGTCTACAATGGCGTATTTCTACTCGAAACGTGGAAAGTGAGCTGGCCTAACAAGTCAGTACTTTCCACATCACTGTGAATAAGGTTATAAATAAAGGTAATGCCTAGCATAGTTCTACGATTGGCTAAGGAGGATAAGTTAAATTGGAGAAGTCAGTCACCGTTTAATAAATTCCAGCATACCCCTGGCTTTATTCACCATGCACGAAATAGGATCGATGAAGTCAAGTTTGGGATCCAGGCGGACACCCAAGTCATCAACTGAGTTAATTCTTTCCAAAGAGCACCAGTTCAGCGTGTAAGTTGCAAGCTTGGGAACGACACGAGAGAATGTCATTAGCTTGCATTTAGAGCCATTGAAGTTTAGTGGGTTTTTGCGGCACCAGGTTAAAAGCTATCAAGTTCTGTTTGTAAATCAGACTGGTAAGCGACGTCCTTGTATTGCATACAAAGCTTGACATCATCAGCGTACATGAGTTTTCTAGAATTTGTCAAAACTTCGGCTACACTAGATAAATTATTCTTAAAGACGACTTTTTGCGTCCTGTCAGTCAGATAACTAAAGATCCACCTTAGAAGATCAATTGGAAATCTCATTAAGTCGAGTTTCCTAAAAAGACGGGAATTATTAACGGATTCAAATGTTTTGCTGAAGTCAGTATAAATTACATCCGTTTGAAGGTGATTATGAAAACCCCTTATAATGAAGGAAGTGAACTCCAAAAGGTTAGTATTTATTGATCTTCGCTTAACAAATCCATGCTGACATGGAGAAATTACTAATCTACAATGGTGCTGCAAATGTGGAGTAATAATGTTTTCAAAAAGCTTAGGGATGGCCGAAAGCTTAGAGATTCCTCTATAATTATTAACCTCCGATTTGTAACCTTTTTTGTGCAGAGGAATAATATATGATTCCTTCCAAATAAGGGGAAAGTGACAGGTTTCTAAGGAACAGGTAAACAATTTCAGAAGGGGTGAGCACAGGGCATCGGCACTATACCTAATACCTACCTACGCAGCCCGGTATTCCGTCGGGACCTAGCAGATAAACTGGCTTTACACGATGAAGATCTAAAAACATGGACAAGAAATTAGGATCGTTTTGGGCAGTGTCTGGCTTAGGACAGTTGAAGTAGAGTATGTTGTTTGAAAAAACTGGGCAAAAAGATCGGCAATTGCCTTATCGCCTTTCGCAGTTGCGTTTTGAAAAGAAAGCAAGGAAGGATCTTCAGGTTGTGTCAGCGGCGTACCCTCGCTAAACTGACACTCGTCGGATCAGAGACAAAACAAAGATTAATCAACCGCTCTATGGAATTTCGTACATGGTTGACTTGAGACAGCGAAATGTCGAACAAGCCAGCAATAGAATTATGTTGTGTTGAGGATTGAAGTGTGTTAGAGGTTTTATTTAGGGACCAAATAGCCCCAGGCATATTAAAATCACCGAAGACTACTAAATGATCTCTATCAGAAAGCATATTGGAAACCATCCGAATGACGGAAAGGTGGTTTCAAAAAATGGGAAGTTCCGAAAATAGAGGAACGTAGGAACATGTAATAAAAGAAAAGCTTCCATTAAATAATAGCTTCACACAAAGGAATTCAACATCGTTGCTTTCCTCGAAAGTTAATAATTCTGACGTGAGAGTAGAGTTAACCGCTATGAGGACACCACCTCCGCTCCTGACAGGCCGATCCAGCCGATATGTCGTGAACGCAGCTGGGAAAACTTCGGAGCTAAGAATCTCCGGCTTTAACCATAGTTCTGTGAACACAATAACACGGGAGGCGAATGCTAAACTATCAGAATACAATTTAGGGAGCTTTCCACGCAAGCCTCATTAGATAGGAAATTCATAGAGAGGTATTTCGTTTTTTTGGACAGAGTCGGAGAATGTAGAGGGCACAGTGGGCAGATCGGGCTTTGGAAGAGTTATCCCAACAGGCCGTTTCTTTTCCATAGCTTCATATTCTTTAAAGACAACATACTTAGGCCAGAATTTGGTTGGGCATATCGCGCCAAAGAATTCCATAACCTATCTTAAGAAAATTTGAATTTTTCCACCTTTAATTTTAAATTTTTAGCTCTTCAATTTTGCCTTGTATAAAGGCAATGACATCTTCAGATGGTCAAACAGGGGTGAGCAGCGAAACAAATATCTGTTTTGTAGGTGGGATAGCTATGAGGGCTTGTGTTAAGACAGACTGAGTGCCTGCCGTGCTCATATCGGCCGGTAGTTCCTGGGGGGATATACACTGCGCGTCACCAGATTAGCGCACCCCTTAGTAGCTTGTTTTGAAGTGAAATATTTTCTAAACCATTAAAGATAGAACAGTACAATTTTTTTCCAAAATACCTTGGTAAATTCCCTAACTTAAAACATATAATAGAATTCAGTTGGACTTTGTATGGGTTTTTAATAAATTAAAAACTAAAAAAACCGATTTTTTCGTCCGCTAAAACTGCGTCATCAGAATAGCGCACCCAAACATTATTTTAAATATCTTTATTAATTTGCTTAGCACAGCAACCAAATTTTTTTTGCTGTTTAATTAAACTATTTTCTTTTAATTGATATACAATATGGGCAGAGGATTAATCTTATCTCCGCAGGAAAAATCGGAAATCGGTTTGCGAACTTTATTTTCACAAAATCGCCGAAAAAATGGAACAACATCGCAAAACCATTGCTAATTTTCTTTTAAATACATAATCTAATGGAAAACCTTCCAAAAAAGTAAAAACCGTGTTATTAGTTAAGCAGATCGCAGAGCTATACTTCGACAGGATACCGACTCCCACGAGCCGACTGGCAAAATAATACAAAAAACTAGTGTTAAGGCAAGCAAATTGATTGTTAGAAGGTTGATCTAGAAAGCTGAACTCTTAAAGAAGCTAAAAATATAAAACAAACCACCTATTAACCAAGTCCGAACGGAGACTCGCCCTAGGTGTGGTCAAATGCATATGACGTAGGCGAATGAGGTGCAATTTGGATTACGTCATATGCGTTTGACCAAACGAAGCTATCAGGTGGAAAAACGCAACAAATAGTAATGGCTTGTGGTCCGCTGAACATACTGACCGCCATTAACACGGCCAACCTAGGAATGCCACTGTAGGCATACCTCAGTCAGAGGGAGTTGCTCTTAGACACTGCGTCTCAGAACGTACAAACTGACAGCCAGTGTCTTTCAGGCCTGCATTGAGGGCGATCTATGACGACACTCTTTTGGGGTAAAGTTACCTAGAGTAAACTTGCAGATGGCGATGACCAAATAGGTGAACCAGGAAGCTATAAGCTCCTCCTTAAAGCTACCATCGATCAGAGACTTCTAACTTTCATAGGCACTTTGTGGGCATAGCTTTTTCTGAAGTAAAATTAATTGCTTCGGTCACAATACGATGAACAGATGTCTAGAGTGCAGATTTAAAATTGTGGCGGAAACTCGGCTCTTTTTTTTAATGTCGCCGACTAGGCCAGGACCACCAAACACTTGATCAAACTAATAACTGGGAAAACTAATCACCAGACTGATCCTAGAGCGGGAAGTGGAAGCGCCGCTGATATGCGAAAGAAGGGTTCGACCGAGCGAACGAATTTATTTATTACGAATTAGTCATAAAATAGCCAATAAAACCATCCCTTTTTCAGTCAAAGGTATAATAGACATTTATACCTTTGACTGAAAAAGGGATGCTTTTTAATGGTGTTCTCCGACTCACATCAGGTGAGCAGAGGCAAGACAAATTTGTAGATTCACGATTTCATCGTGCTTCGAATGTGCTTATGGGTCTCACCACCACTCTGTAGAGCCGTATTATGGTATTAGGGTGTATGCCTCAGTATTCTCCAAAAATCTTTCTGAATGAGTAAAATACTATACTCGTTCGCTGATGTTGTTTTTCCATAGTTTTGTATCCAGTATCACTTCCAAGTATTTAGCTTGTTGTGATAGTTATTTGTCTATACCATCTGACTGTGGTTTTGTGATCATGGGGATCTTTTCGAAAAGAGCATAAGTTCCGTTCTGCTCAGGTTAATGCCTACTCCGCCGGCTTCATTATTTCGCTGATGACGTCTGGGAAAGGACCTAAGTAAGTTGGACTCTGTCGTCCGCATATGCTTTAACTTTTACTCCATCGCTATGAAGTTCTTTCAATATGTCGTCCATGTTAATCATCCAGAACAGTGGAGGTAGAAGTAGCCCTGATGTGTGCTCCTCTTCACAAACCTGATGTGTTATCTTCCTGCTTCGAGGCTTCCTCCAACTCCATTTACGTTGTTAAACGTGCCCTCTATATATAAAAAAGGTTTCCAAACTGTAGTTTTTGAATAGCAACGAATTTTCTATATATCGTAGCGCGGTTCTCTGTATGCATGCTGTGCTTCCGAAAGGGTTTTCTCCGTTCTACCTCTGATATGGATATGGAGTATCCGTTCCATTGTGTTCGTGAGGGATGAGGTCTGGCTAATCGGCCTATAACACAGTGCGACAAAATTCAACTTTTTGTCTGTATCTGGAATGAGACACACCTTTTCTTATAGATTTTTGGTTGCAGAATCCGAATCTGTAATCAGAAGTTGTCTATCACGTAACAAAAACAAATGACCAAGTGGTCATTCATCGGATACATTTTTAATTGATGAATGATATGCAATTGAATAAGGCGCGCGTGCGCCCCTTATTGCTGCTGTAACATCCTGGACAAGGCGCGCGCGCGCGCGTTATTCATTTGCATATAATTTGTCTATTAAAAATGTATCCGTTGAATGACCACTTGGTCATCATTATAGAAGTATTTAGCTATATTTTGCGAAAAGAACGAAGTTTCTAGCACATTTTGAAACCGAGTTATATTAACGTAAAGTAGGGCAAAAACAGCGTTTTTGGCAACTTAAAAATGTTACGTGATAGACAAATTCTGATTACAGATTCGGATTCAGCAACCAAAAATCTAATAGAAAAGGTTTGTCTCATTCCAGATACAGAAATCGTGTTGCACTTTGTAATCCTTGGCTTGGATGTGCCCTCTTCTTCCTGGCGTGGGCATGAAAACTACTCTAGCTTCCTTCCATGGATGCGGTATGTGCGCGACTTGTAAACATGCTTGGGAGATTGCTTGCAACCAGTTCCATCATCGTTTGCAGCATTGCTGGCATGATACCGTCCGGACCTGGACTCTTGTACTTGTCGTCTATCGCTTGAGTCTATCGCCCGGTAGATTAATTTCCTTGTGGCGATCTCTTCGACTTGTGGCTGTTGGAATGCCCTTAGGGTATCCGTTACTGTGGGTTCTATTCTTTGATTTTCTGAGAAGTGAGTGTCCAGCAGGATATCTTGTGATTCTTCGGCTGACGTCGTTCCTGTGCCGTCAGGTCTATTTATAAGTGTAGGGCATGCTTGCCCTCTTGCTAGTATTTTGCTCAACCTAGCCATGTCATTTGTTTCTTCTAGCGATTAGCAGTAGTTGCTACAAGACTCTTTCTCGGCTGCGTGTATGGCATTTTTGTATTCTTTATGTATTTCTTAGTACGGTTCCAGTTTTTGGTTGCGTAGTTGCTATTAAAGGTCTTCCTGACCTTACATCTGAGCTCGGTTAGTTCTGTGCTCCACCACTGTGGGTACTTTTTCTTAAGTACGTGAGTCTAACCTTGATCCTGCTGTTTTTTGTCTTTGCTTGTAAATTTTTTCCAAATTTGTTCAAATCTTTGTTGCGAGGGTTGCGTTTCGGTGTCGTCTCGCGCGTCGGCATCGAGATTTCAAGGAAGATGACAGCATCTGGGGATGCACGTTCGTCGTGGGCCATATAGCCGGTCCCTGGTCAATGGTTCCTGTATAAGGCCTGTATAATGTCCTTCCCCCGGAGAAGGAAGCCAGGTGCGCTGAAGCGTGGGAGCACCACTTCAGGTTAATCTGAACCACTGTCGGCATTGTTGAGGCGTTCTGTTTGGTGTGACTTCGTCGATGATCAGGTCATCTAACAGCCTGTTGGAATCATCAACGTCGTCTTCGAGGGCTTCGTCCGGTTCGGCCAGAAAGACCTAAAGGGGCCCATCCGCAGTAGAACATGTTGGACGAGCATGTTAAGTTCGAAGAAATTTTCATCGTTATTGGTAGTGCTCGCGTACAAATTTCGTGTTCGCCGAGCCGCTCGAACGAAATAGAAATCATTCTATCTTGCTTGTGTTGGCAACAACAGGCTCGACAATGGATGGCAACGCTCGCACGAACGTCACTTGAAGCAAACGTTTGTAGCGACAACATGTTTTAGCGTAGCTTTACAATGCCTAAGAAATTTATGCAAGATTTTATTTTTTGCTTGCAAAATGAGCCATCTTTGTGGAACGCAAAAAGTGGTTCATATAAGAATAAAATTTAAGAAACGCTGCGTGGGAAGTGCTTCTAGAGAAATACCAAAAGTGCAATTACAGCGGCGCTATCGTTTTCCGTCGCCATGTTCACTGCTCAAAGATTTGCCGGCAACTGATGTTTGCAAGCATGTTGGCACTAGTTGGTGGACAACAAAATTTTTGCTCGACGAGCGGATGTGCCGCTTTAATCTTGACCTTTCTTATCCTGTACCGAAACTTGTGGTCGGATTTCTCAAGCTGCTCAAGTCATCGGTGGTTGATGAGAAACATGAGCGGCTGGCTTGTTTTCATCTCCTTTCATCTCCGCCTGGAATAGGGCATTGTCCTCTTTGTCCCACAGGTCAGCTTTGCCCTCCTCCTCATTCTTGGCTATTTTTGCCAGAATAAAGCGAGCCTTGTCGACCTGCGCCTTCATCTGTTGGTGGGTAAACGATTTTGGCTTTTCCTTGGCAATGCTCGCCATGGTTATATGGTTGTGGAGTTTGAGGAGTGCTTGACTTGGCACTTCCCACCGAACTCGACGGAATCAGTGTCTCGTCATCCGAGCGCAGCAACTCATCTGCGTCGATTTCGGAGATGGATCGGGGTTTTACCTCCCCCATGAGGTCCGAAACTGGTTGTTTTGTTGTTTCCATATTTATAAACGCCCGGGTTGCTCGACGAGGCGTGCGCGGCGGGACCAAGGATTTTAGGGCTTTGAAGATGTCGATCGTGGCTTCATTCCTAAGCCACAGAAATTTAGTTTCCGACCCAGGGTTGCCCGGCCCTGGGAATGCTCCATCCAAACACAGCCGATTTACCCCTCAGCGGCGAACCTTAAAGTCAGGGGGAACGGCCCAGTCGGACCTCGCATCATGTCGTGAGCTGCTCACCATGGAAAACTGTATGAAGCATGGCATGTTATATGATCCCTAGTTCTATATGTCGGTTCATGTACCGGGGATTTCCCTTTCGAGATATTTTTTTTATTACGACAAAGTGCGCTGATGAAATAGCGCATATCGGCGTCATAGCTTCAGATGGCTAAGTATCGCGTTGTGTAAGCAGCCGGTCTGAGAAACACAGAAAATTAAAAATTTATCTAAATTTCGATTGAAATTTAAATAAATTATAAAAAAAACAAAATTCATAAAAAAAAATCTTTTTTTGATTAAAAACAAAAAATCGCTATAGAGTGGAGACGAACATTCAAACAAGTTACATTGGTCTAATAACAATTTCCAATTTTGTTTCTTAATTACTTCCCTTATAAGAATTTTCATAAATATATTGTAACTATTAAGAAAACAAATAATACAAACATAAAATCGTTTAATTAATGTGTTCTTATATTTTAAAGGATGGAAAAATATCTAATCAGGAGTTTAAGGATGCTGTAAAAAAAACATGCGTCGGAAAAAATTATGATGAATTTCCGCAGGTAAGAATAGTTTAAATTAATTAACCTTTGCATTGCTTGACTCATAATTATGATCCTTAAGAATGCCGAGGGTAATCTTGGGTCAATACAAAATGTTTTGCCTTTATTTTTTTTAAGGTTTTGGTATGTGTACAAGAATTTCAAAACGACTTGGGTACAATTAAAACATGATATACAAATTCTGACACCGGGGATTCGGACTCTACGCACCAAATTCTTTTGCAAATAAATCCAACCTTTTTAACAATGAAACCATGTTGAAACCATCATAAAAAAAATTTTAATAAAAAATAAAATTCCAATATAAAGATTACTTTTGATATTTTTTTTTGTTGCTCAAATTAAAATTTAAAAATAAATCATCATTATCATTAATCATTATATTTTTGTATAAGGACCGCGAAGCAAAATGTTTAAATTTATTGCGGCAAGGTAATAGTTTGCCGACAAATAAGGTCTGCTGTGTCAAACAGTAGCTATTTACAGCGGGTGTTAATTTTAAAAACGTTGAAAGAGCGCTTTCGGTAATACAAATTATATTCAAGGCCCAAAACAACAACTCATTTACAAGTACACTTCTTGTTAAATAAAATAATACTTATTACACAGTTCCACAATATTTAAATTTTTTTAGACGGAGATTGATCGCGACAGATTTTTGTTGTACATTGCCATTTTGAAAAGAAAATGTTTCCATCACATATAAATTCGCGATTTTTGGATGTAGCTGCTGACGATTGCATGGATCTTACCGCCGCTTGACTGGGTACGAACTTATTTACCCCCACTTTCTTGATGGCGAATACTTCCGCATGAAATATGCTGTATTCGATATGCCAGCTCCTACTCCTCCTTCTATCTTGAAGCCGTCGGTATACATGCTGAGGTGTTGTACATAGGCCTGACCCGTTTTCCAGTTATCAGGTCCCATTAGTGTTGTTTGAACGTCTGGGTGTTATGTAACCGGATATACTAATCGTGTCACGACCAATTAAGCTATGCCCGAATCCTTGCGTTGACATATTTTTTGATGCAATTAGGTGTTGGCTTCACTTATGGTTTCGAGTGCTTTTAAGGGCTTTTCTTATGCACAGTAATGCCTGCCACTTAGTTTTATCGATAAGCTTTTTATATGTCTTCTTTTCCATGGCTTGTCACCATACTAAGACCCCATACAGCATGGCTGGACGCATCACCGAGATGTAAATCCTGTGCATTAAAGCGGGTGACAGGCCCCTTGTACTACTTAGCATCTTCTTGGATGCATATCAACCAAAGAAACAGATATTTGTTTCGCGGCACTCCCCAGCTCGAACATCTGAAGATGTCAATGCCTTTATATGAGGCAAAATGAAAAATTAAAAGTGAAAAATTTTAAATTTTCTTACGCTACACAGTGGATCCGCTTGTATGAAAGAGCGGCCAAAAATTCTAATAATGGTCATAACGTGTTGAATTTTATAACAATAATTTAGCAAATTTGTCTAAACATATAGCAAAAAAAAATCGGATATATAGAACGGCTATATCCTATAGCTCCCATAGAAACAATTGATACCCAATGATAAAAACATATTTGTTTAATCTAATTTATTACGATTTTGGTATGGAAGATATTTTTCGTAGTTATACATATTCTTAAAAAAAATAAAATAAAAATCAGCAAACAAAATATTAATGAAACAAAAATTATAAAGCATCATCAAGTAATTCGAAGACAGATGTAAGCAAACTCGACCTATCTTTTTTAGGAAGTTGTCTCTGTTCTGTTAAAAATGGATCTGAACGCAATAATGAGTAGTTCATGACATCAGTGTTTGTTAAAGTACGAGATACTTTCCGACTGTGTTGAAGTCTAAATATTTTTAGTTCCTTGTTATTGGACTCTGCTGCTTCTTCTGAAAGCTTTCCTATCGACACTAATGCATGCTCTATTACAGCTGAACCATGAATTATGACTTTATGGACGGTAGCCGGTAAATAGTACCATGGATATGCAGCTATTAGATATTTAGCTGTATCCAGCGCATAATTTTCAAATTTCTCCTCATTAATTTTGAATCCCGAAACCATGGCTTAAAATAATGTTGCACATCTGTGAATCAAAGATGCATCGATTCCTGTTATTTCGGAGCTTAAATCTGCATTACAAAAGAATTTCCTTGCGATATTTCCGTCGTTTGAAAATCCTCTACCTCCATCTCTAGGTTTGTCCACTATTATCCCCATTTTTTCCCATTTATGAAATATGTAAAAAGTATTCAAAGAAGCGTATATATGAATGTAGTGGAGATAAGCCAAGTTCGTAAAATCTTGGGCGAACTTCTTTACTCAAACATTTTAGTATATTGTTAATTTCTGTTGGCTTTGCTCCACATATATAACACGTTGCCGAGGATGATTCGCTGACTGCGTTGCACACCTTTCCATCAACCATTGTAAGATGCAAGCTATGGGTAATAACAACTTTTTTATTAGAGACGCTTAATTCCTTTGGCTTTAATTGTTTAATTTTTGCGTCAAAATATTCTGCTTCGGCTTTCGACACTTTCGCGGTCTCTTTCTTAAATTGAAATTTTATTGGTCGACAGTAACGAGTCGATGATGGCCGGGGGTTTTTCCATATTATTGTGTTTTCTATTTGAATAACCAGTTGAAGAGGTACATACGTTGGATGTTACAAAGAAGCTTCTGTCGGCCAAATCACCGATTGAAAACTTTTGATTATACTCGCTATGCCCTGTACTACCATCAAAGCCCCATTTTCCAATTAAAGTTCAATTCGTAACAATATTTTCAGATATAGTTTCAATAATGTTATTTTGAAGCTCTATTATACTAGATGCCGTATTGTCTAGTAAGCTTTGGAGTTCGACTCCCGCACGAGGTTCGTCTATATAAATACCATCAGGGTATCTTATTTTTTTAAGACTTAGTACTCTTTGGTAACTGGGAAAAAATGCAAAGGATATTTTGCTTTTTACAAAGTTTCTTCTTATCAGCAAATATTGGTGCTTCGTCATGGAGGTCTCCATTAAAAGCGAAATAACTTCCATGGGATCTGCCTGCAGGAAATTTTGATTTCGATCATCATTGCGTAGAGAAGAAACAGCGGATTCATTTATTTTAATGAGCTGACCTACACGTCGTCGCATTGTTCTCTCTCCTCAAAATCAAGTTAAGGACGGCCCCGATGAGCACTTTCCTCTACTTGATTTGATTTGCAATAGGGGCGTTTTGTTGAAATTCATTCTTTTTTACTAAGCCATCCAGATTGATATTGAATAACTGCAGATTTTTTCCGTTTGTAATTTTTCCAAAAAGTTACAATTGTTTTGCAGAGGTTCTCAATTTTATTTGGATACTTCGCTCAACTCTGGAATAATGTAGCCGTTGTTTTCAATGTCCGCTTACACATCGGAAATCAATTTCTTCATTTTTTCTGCGTTGGTTCCATTACCAGTGGAAAAACACATTTTTGCGATGCACCTACCAAAATCCAAAATCAAAATTTATATAATAATTTACAAATTAATATTTTTGCAAAAACACAAACCACTAAAGACGAAGACAAAGCAACAGTGCAAAAGCGCAATAGCACAATAAGCAAAGACTCACCCTGCTTTAGTAATTTTAGTGGTAAACACACATCTGCAAGCTTCTGCAGCTTATTTTAAAATATTTAGTAACCCAAAAGTAAGACGATCACAAAAACATACATACCAAGTTCTAGGTTTTCTAGGAACATAACTAAAAGTTTAACTAAACATAAAATATACTCACAAAAAATACAAAAAAAAAGGTCAAAGGTCAAACAGTCAAAAACAACGAAGTTGAATTCCTTCGTGTGAAGCTATCATTTAATGGTAGCTTTGTTTTTATTACATGTTCCTACATTCCTCCATTGTCGGAACTTCCTATTTTTTAGAACCACCTTTCCGCCATTCGGATGGTTTCCAATATGCTTTCTGATAGAGATCATTTAGAAGTCTTGGGTGATTTTAATATCCCTGGGGCTATTTGGTCCCTAAATAACCCCTCTAACACACTTCTATCCTAAACACAACATGATTTTATTGCTGGCATGTTTGACATTTCGCTGTCTCAAGTTAACCATGTACGAAATTCCTTAGAGCGCTAGCTGGATCTTTGTTTTGTCTCTGATCCGGCGAGTGTCAGTTTAGCAAGGGTGGGGCCTCTGACGCAACTTGAAGATGCCTAACTGATGCCGTAAACATTTTTTACAATGCGATGAATTCATTATTCTCTGAATGTGTTCCGTTATACTATCCCTCTTTTTCAAATAAACCACCTTGGTTTACTGAAGAATTGAGTCGCTTGAAAAATGTAAAGTCAAGGCTGTACACGAAATTTAAAAAAAAAACGGTCCTCGTTCTGACCTCTCTAACTATATATCGGCTTGGTTACAAAAACTATTTGACTCGTTGCAGGGTCCAATTTTCTCAGGATCCTAAACAGTTTTACAATTTGGTTAATACTAAACGTAAGGCGGTTACTCATCCTTTACAGCTTTCTTTTGAAAACGTAACTTTGAAGGGCGATTTGGCAATTGCCGATCTTTTTGCCCAGTTTTTTCAAACAACATACTCTACTTCAACTGACCTAAATCAGACGTATTCTTATAGCTTGCATAAATCGAACCTAATTTCTTGTCCACATGTAAACAAAAGCTCTCTTCTTTTAGATCTTCATCGTGTAAAGCCAGTTTATCTGCCAGGTTCGGACGGAATACCAGGCTGCGTACTTAGGTATTGTGCCGATGCCCTGTGCTCGCCCCTTCTGAAATTGTTTACTTTATCGTTAGAAACCTTGGACTTTTCCCATATTTGGAAGGAATCACAAAAAAGGTAACAAATCGGAGGCCAATAACTATAGAGGAATCTCAAAGCTTTCGGCCAACTTTAATTTAAGACTAAACTGAGAGCCGAAGAGCCCGGGACCGCGGAGTGGTGGGATTCAGCTTTGGAAACAAATCTGATCCCAACGCGAGGGAAATGGACGATGGGCGATGGAAGAAGAAGTTGTGGTGGTCACCTCCACACGTTTTGCAGCCCTCGGTGGGCTGCCGAGGGACCCTCGGCAGGTCCCTCCTGAGTGCTCATGAGCAAGGCAGTTCGAGCAGTACTTATTAATAAGTATTGCCCGAAGGCTCTTTTCAGCGCTCAGTTTGTGAAACCTCTTGCACTTCCGAAGAGGATGGATGCCCCGGCAGACTCGGCAGCGGTAGGATTGAATACCGCGGGTACGTCTGCTATCAAGATTTTTGGGCGGTACGAGGACGCGGCACCATAATGTCGAAGTTGCTCTGCGAGGAAAAGAGAGAACAAAAATTCGCTTAGTATAGGACCTCGCAAACGGATATATATTAATTGCAGGAAACCGCTAGTTCCTTGCTCTCCACAGGGAGAAGGATGACCTTATGCACGGGCCGTTTTATTGTACCGCGCGCTGTACAGACTTCGACTACTCGAACTCGGCCTCGGCCATCGGTCGAGGGAAAACAGCAACGATTCTGCCGAGCCGCCATTCGTTCGAGGGCAAATTGTCCTCCGTGACTACCACCAAATCGTCGATTTGGATGTTTCGGGTCGAAAAATGCCATTTCTTGCGTTTGTGGAGTTCTTTGAGATACTCCTAGTGTTGGGCCTTTAAATGTTGCCAGCGATTGATTATCGACTTGGCTTCGCCTTTTATCTCAGGTTCAGCCGTGGAAAGCAACGGCCCGCCAATCAGGAAATGGCCAGGCGTGAGGGCTAGCTGATCGGAGGGATCTTCAGACATCGGGGAGAGGGGTCTGGAGTTGAGGCAGGCTTCGATCTTGGCTAGAAGCATCGCAAGTTCCTCCAAGGTATACTTGCGGGTAGCTTTGTAGAAAAGAGTTTTGAAACTTTTCACCCCTGCTTCCCACAGACCCCTATATGTGGAGCCCCGGGCAGGATGAAACGCCATTCAAGTCCCTGATGGCTGTATACATCAGTCGCGAACTCTTTGACGGATTGAAGGAAGGCCCGAGAAAGTAGTGAAGCTGCCCCCACAAATGTCTTGCCATTATCAGAATACATCCGCTGAGGGCACCCGCGCCTAGCTAACGAGCAAGGGCTTCTAGGAACTTTACGGCGGTGAAATCGGATGTCGGCTCTAAATGGATAGCCTTCGTGAAAAAACACACAAAAACACATACATATCTCTTGGCAATGAGACACGCTCTTCCGGTATAACTTTTAATCTTGAATGGGCCGGCATAATCAACGTATATGGAAGATCGCCCATCAGCTGTGTTTGCAGTCTCTTCTTGTAAATCGTGCAGATCTTACACGGATTCACCACAGCCTTGACCAGAGCCTTGTTATTCAGAATCCAATACATGATCGGATCAGGCGTACGATCAACTGACTACCGCCGTGAAGAGTAATCTGGTGGGTGAATTGGATGAGAAGGCGAGACAGTCTACAGCCGTAGGGCAGAAGGGCTCTAAAAGCAGTGACACGACCACACGCCCTTAGGAGGCCGAGTTGGTCCGTGAACGAAAATGAATTTAAAATTGGACTTGCTCCCGGAAAGTGATTCTCCTCTGCCAAGTGCTTAAACTCTTGGACGTATGCTCTGCGCTGCGCAATGGAAATCAGCGCTCGTTATGCCTCTCTGATTTCCTCACTCGTGGGTCGTGAAGTCGAGGAGATTGAGCCGCCGAGCATACACCAGGATTCGCAGTGTTTTGTCCAGCTTAGAGAATTGTTCTAGAAATTCGTCGGAGGGGCCTTGGCTGAAAAGCACTTTCACCGGACGCATCGTAAAAACCGTGATACGCGACTTTGATTTCAGGCTGAAAACAGACCCATCTCGGAACGCGGATCTGGTTGAGGTCGGAATACTCATGGAGAAACGCCTGCCACATCTGACTCATTTCGCTGGGAAGATTAGCATCCCAGCTTAAATCTTGCAGCCAAATCTCTTGAATGAAAATTTTGGAACGTATTATAAACGTAGCGAGCTATCCGGATGGATCAAACAACCTCGCGATTTGGGATAACACCTCGCGCTTTGTGTCCACCACTATTTCTGGCGGCACAAAATAGAATTCGTCGCACTTAGCCCTCCATCGAATCCCGAGCGTTTTGGCAGTGCTTTCGGTATTGATATCGAGGAACTCGCTATGAAGGATGTGTTCGGCTGGAATATTTTTTAAGTATGCTTGTGTGGTTTGAAGACTACTTTCTCAAAGGGAAACCAGCAGAGATAAGAGCTGCTCGTAGCTGTTGGATCGAACTATGGACCTCTTTGATGGAATAAGCCCCTGCCAGAAGGTCATCGACGTACATATGTTTAATAAATTGGGCTGGCTTTTGGAAACGGCCTTTGGACATCCTCTGTTAGCTGCTGCAGCACTCGAATAGCGAGGAAGGTAACTTCCTGAAGGTAACTGTTTTCAACTCAAAGCTCGGATATCACCCTCCTTATTTCGGAACAGGATTCTTTGAAAGGGTGTATGCTTCGGATCGACCCAGATCTGACGGTACATCTTTGTAATGTCCGCGCTGAACACATATTGAAAATATCGCCACTTAAGAATTTGAATGGTCAGATGGGATTGCAGTACTGGACCAGCATGAAGAATATCATTTAAGCTGGTTCAATTCGCAGACGGACTTGAGGCGTTAAATACAAAGCGTAGCTTTGGGCTTGATTACCGCGTGATGTGGAAAATAGTTGGGGAACTATGAGTTGATGGAACTTCTTTCATATGACCCAGATCCAGATACTCCTGAATCACGTTGTCATATTACTCTTTTAAAGGAAAGTCACTTTTTAAACGATTCTCGTTTCGATGAAACTGAGCTAACGCAATGGACCTTAAGTATCCTAAATTGGACCCCGAGTTTTCGGGTTCACAGAATGGGAGCGTAACCACGTACCTCCCGCTTGCGTCTCTCTTGGTAGTCTGGAGGAATTTCCTTTCGCAGTAGGAATCGGCCTCTTTGAGCATGTGGACTGGTAGATCCTCCACCTCCCAGAACTTGCTTAGAAGCGAGTTTGAGGAATATTCATTTCTGTAATATACTTGAGTCGTGAAGGATGCGACTCTGTTTGCCTTAGTATTGGAGATCGGCCCTGTAAAATCGGCCACTCGAAAATGGTCTCTTGGCATAGGAGTGAGCCACAAATGTTTCTCCGAGTGCCCTGCATCACCCCCGACTGTAAAATATCAGCGCCGATCAGTTTATCGATTTGAGAACTTTCAAAGAAATTTGGGTCTGCTCATTGGAGATCGCGCAGGTCTTGTAAAGAATTTCTGGAAACAGGATGGGAGGGCAGCTTACCCGCTAATTCCGGAAGGACGTAGGCTGCGGTATTTAAGTGTAGAGCCGGCTTAGCAAGGGAGCGGATTACAAGCAGGCAGAGTTTCGTTGACTCTGCAGAATCCGATTGGTTTAGCTCTGAGACTTGTGTCTGTATTTTGCGGAATGGCAACTTGGGGAGGTTGAAAAAAACGTTCGGAAATGAACGTCACCTCAGATCCCAAGTCGAATAAAGCTCAGGCTCGGTAACTCGTGCCCAAATGGCACACTTCAATAATTGCCGTGCTCAGCAGGACGACTGTTGTGCCTGAGGCGAAATAATTTTGCGCCGTTGAGGTGCTCGTGGATGCATTCCGGCTGGAGGGTCTCGGGGACGGTTGCGTAGAGGGCGCCGAGTTTGGGGAACTTGCGTTTAAGGAACTACACTTGTGTGGGCTCATGCAATCACGTAGCTGATGGCCTCTCGCGGAACAATTCCTGCTTCTTATTGATGTAGCAGGAACGCGCGTCGACAGACATCTGGAGAAAGCGCGGGCACAATCTAATCGGATGATTTTTCTTAGAGCATAAGAGCTGTCCTTGGCCTGGAAGGATTGCAGCTTTTTGGGAATTGACTGAGTCCGCTTCATATCCTCGATAGCCTCCAGTGTCCGTTACCTTTCGTTCAGGAAGGTGTTCATCTCCTCCCAAGCCGGAATTTCAGACTTCGATGTGAGGGACTGTTCCCATATGTTCCCATAAGGAAAGGGTTAGCTTTGGCAGTTTGCTTGCGCACAGGAAGACCAGCAGACAATCCTAGTTGTCAGTGGATATATAGGAATATGGTAGCGCTATAAATCACCCCTTAATCGTGGACTGCAGCTTCTTTAGAGCCTGTCCAGATTCTTGACATATGAAACTCAAGTTTAACAGGAGCTTGAGTTGGCTGTTGACTAAAAGTCTTTTATTTTGGAAACTGTCTTGAAGCGCTTCCCACGCTGACGCGAAACCGTCATTGGTAAGCGGGGATTTGGACACTATGGCCTTGGCCTCGCCACTACTTATGGTGAGGAGATGGAAAACCTTCTCGACCGGTGTCAGCCTCGGGTTGTTGACATAAACTGCCGTGAACAGGTCCCGGAAAGTGGGCCATCGGAAATAGTCCCCATCGAAACCCTCTGTATCGCAGGGCGGTAGTGTTTCGCTTATCTGTAATGCACATGTCTCGTATACGGAGTAGCAATAGTCATATTTTGCCTGCAAGAGAGGTAAGGTGCTGAGGGATCCTTCCTGGGCAATTAGGTCAGAGCATATTTCATACTCTTTTTCGACCTTATCCAACAAGGCCCGCACTTGGTGCAAACGGACTTGCAATGTGTGTAGAGATTGCGAGTAATAATCCTGTCTTCGAAAACGCTGACGCGATCGCCCACGGCGATGAATTTGTTAGAAAATAGCTAGAAAAATAGCTAAATATAGCCGATAAATACGGCGAAAACAGCTGAACGCTCCTTGGTTAAAAATAGCTAAGTTTAGCTAAAGGTTCCGATACAATAGCTGAATAGCTCACTGAAAAAATTGGTTATAATAGCTAAAGGTTCTGAAAAAAGTTGAGTACTCAATGGAAAAAATAGCTAAATATAGCTGAGCCGAACCTTAATCCAAAACGAATAAAAACGGAATAGCTGAACAAATAACCAAAAAAATAGCTAACCCCAATTGCTAGGACGCGCTAATGTAATGGTGAACTGGAAAATTATTAGCCACTTATTCAGCTAATCGACACGATTTTTTCTTGTTCAGGAATACGCCAAATCGTAGAACCGATGAAAAAAGAACGACAAAACCAACCGCCAGAAAAATACGAATATCCATGCCAAAAAATTCAATAGCCAGAGAAAATAAATGGCTTAAAACGATAGCCTAGGAGTCTAGCAGAATTATTTGATTTCGATCTGAAATTCTCTGGCTAGATTTTTTAGAAACACAACAAAAGCTGTACGGCACAAAAAAAAAAGAAGCCAAAAAACTAGCTGGAAAGGACTCTAAGAAAGCTATCGACTTTGGAAATATTCTTTGACGATGATTCAACAATTATTCGAAAAATATTAATTTTTAATTTCTGGGATAGATTTTGTATTACGGTATATGTGGAAGATTTTTGTATGACCGGCACTGTATATGGCTTGGTACTAAGGAATCGTATGAGTGCAGGTGCTTGTTTATGAACAAAACGGAGACGAAATTAAAATTGCCCAATTTTGTTTGTCTATTTTTTATTCTTTATTGAAATTGGCCAGAAATTATATATTATAAATTTCGTATATTAAATATTATCGTATATAAATTTGTATATGTTTAAACAAGTAATATAATAAATACAATAAATTTCGGACTTAAATTTATATTTAATGTGGTATATGTTTTCTTCGGGTGAATATTTTATATGTGTATAAATTTATACAAATTGAGTGTAAATTTGGTTTTAATATTTTTTTTTAATATTTGTATGTGTCTTTGGAACAATATTTATCAATGTGTATTTGTATATTTAGATCTGTATAAATATTATCATTTATTTATTTTTGGTATAATTTGTGGGTGTATATATTTAAAGTTTTGGACATGCAGTTTAGTGCCGGCCGTGGACATAGATATGGACACATATATAAATCTACACTAGCGGATCACAGTGAAAACTAGGTAGAGGGCCAATATTGGCAAAGCACTTTTGCACTTTAAAATAGAAAAAAATTCACTGCGGCTAGGCGTATGTATTTATACCTATAGATTTTTGTATATAAGCACATATATATATATATAACTTCTTACTTTTCATTTGGAGCGATTTGGAATCGGAAGGAAAGTAAGGAAAACCGCTGATGGAAAAGGAATATGGCGACCACAAACGAATGGTTCACAAATAAGGCCGGCTTTCTTAGGGATGGTCGTCGGTGGCCTGTGGCTTGGGCTGGATGTCATGGTGGCTGCTGGAGTGTATAAAACCAAGTCAAAAAAAAAAGAAGAAGGGCGGCGCTTTCCACTTCACAAGGATAGTTTGTTTTAGTGGCACAAACTTCAATTTAGAGAGCGGGAGTGCATGCTCTAGTGCAGCGCTCGCTCCTACACAGGCGATCAGAACTAACAATACTTTTATTTACATTTTTTTTTATTTATATTTTCTTTATATTTTTTTTACACCACTGTTCATCAAGCAATACAACTGCATATTATTCACTGAGCTGAGTTTAGTAGCAGTTTAAACAGAGTCCTCTGTTTCCGGAGGGCTGACTATCAGAGGCTAAGCTCTTTAATAGCAGAATTTGATTGGTCTAATCTTTACACGAGCTCTGACATGGCATCCGCCGTTGACATTTTTTACAATGGCATGAATTCATTTTTCTCTTTATGTGTTCCTATATGCTACCCGTCGGTCTCTAATAAACCACTTTGGTTTACCAAGGAGCTGACGCGTCTAAAAAACGTAAAATCTAGGCTTTATAATAAATATAAACTCACTGGTTCAAAAACGGCTTTCTCATCTTATCTCAGTGCTCAATCTGACTTTACCGTGCTTAACGCTCAGTGTTATAAAAATTATTTGACTCGTTGTAAGGTCCAGTTCACGCAGGACCCTAAACAGTTTTATAACTTTGTTAACTCTAAACGTAAACCCACGTTATACCCTCCCTCGCTGTCTTTTAAGAATACTACAGTAAATTCTGATCAAGCGATTGCTAATCCCTTTGCTGAGTTTTTTAAAACGACATATTCGCCCTCAACATCTTCAGATCATACATTTTCTACAGCTATGCCCAGTTCGTCCGTAATCTTCAGTCCTATTTTAAACGAAAGCTCACTTATTCTTGATCTTCAACGTGTTAAGCCAGTTTATTCGCCAGGTCCCGATGGTATACCTGGCTCTGTGCTTAGGTATTGCTCCGAGGCGCTGTGTAACCCCCTTCTTAAATTGTTTACCTTATCTTTAGAATCCTCAGAATTTCCCCTTATTTGGAGGGAATCATTTGTTATTCCTCTCCACAAAAAAGGTAGCAAATCGGATGCCAGTAACTATAGGGGTATCTCTAAGTTATCGGCTATCCCCAAACTTTTCGAGAATGTAATCACTCCTCACTTGCAACATCTATGCAGATCCATGCCAGCATGGTTTTATGAGGCGAAGATCAACCACGACCAATCTTCTGGAACTTACCTCTTTCGTTATTAGGGGCTACCAACAAAACTTTCAAACCGATGTTATTTACACGGACTTTAGTAAAGCTTTCGACTCGGTTAATCATTCTCTTCTGGTTAGGAAACTCGATTCAATGGGGTTTCCTAGTGATCTCCTTAAATGGATTTCGAGTTATCTAAGTGATAGGACCCAAAAGGTTCTGTTCAGAAACGTTCAATCCAATAGCCTCAGGGTCACATCTGGCGTCCCACAAGGTAGTCACCTTGGACCACTTCTATTCACATTGTTTATCAATGATTTGCCGCAGGTTCTAACCAAATCCAGAGTACTCATGTACGCTGATGACGTTAAACTTTGCTTGCAGTATAGGGACAGTTCGTGCCAATCAGACCTACAATCGGATCTTGATAACTTCCAAGCATGGTGTCATGCTAACGATTTACATCTCAACAGCTCAAAATGCAAACTTATGACATTTTCACGTGTTACTCCCCTGTATGCTTAACGACTGCTCTTTGGAAAGAATTTCTATTGTTGATGATCTGGGTGTCCGCCTGGATCCTAAACTTTCGTTCTCTGAACATATTTCTTGTATGGTTAACAAAGCCAGAGGCATGCTGGGATTCATTAAAAGGTGGGCGACGGAATTCGATTCTCCTTACGTAACGAAGACTCTCTTTACTTCGTTGGTTCGCCCTATATTGGAGTATGGTTCGTGCGTCTGGAGTCCTCATTTCGGGGTCCATAGTAGCCGCATTGAATTTGTCCAAAAAAACTTTTTGCTTTTTGCCCTTCGTGGCCTACCCTGGGATGCAAACCTTAGATTACCGTCTTACGCTAGTAGACTTCTCCTACTTAATCTACCTTCTTTAGCTAACCGTAGGACGATGCTTGGCGTCGTCTTTTTACATAAACTTATTAACGGTGATGTGGAGAGCCCCTTCCTTCTAGGCCAGCTCAATTTCCATGTTCCCCGTCTTTCTTCTAGAACTTTTATACCACTAGTAGTTAACCACTGTAGGCGTGAGTTTGAAGTACATGAGCCCTTTAGGGTTTTATGTACTGATTACAATCGTCTTTTTAGTAGCATTGAAGGCATTGAAAGCCTTCAAAAACTAAAAACTGTATTGCTTGTAGTACTATCCCGTAGTGTATCCTAATTTTTCCTCGTTCTATTCTATTTTTTTCTTCTCTCGCGTCTATCTAGTAAGCGTTTTGTGCCGTACGTCACACGGCTGCGCCCCTCGGTCGGTTGGGCGGGAGGTGGGCGTGGGACCCCGCGCGAAACAAAAAAAAAAAAAACAAGATGAATAGATATTAAAAAGGTAAATTATTGAGAAATTCAGACTTGGACGTTTTCCTCACTAAGCGCCATCGCACAATGGAGGCCATCGTCGACGTGAAGCCTAGTGACCTTGCCTCCTTTCACCAAGTTCGTCAAATGCCCACCAATCTGCGCAGGATCCATTTCATACTGCGTGCCTTGCAAATCCAGAACCCGCGCCTACCTCGAGAAGCGCTGTCACTCCTGACGAACACTCGAATGTGCAAGTATGTTTTGCGTCCTTCTCGGCACAGAAATTCTTAATATTAATTATCTCGGCCGCGTCTTCCAAGCTTATTCTCTAATTGATTAGGGTTCCAAGGGAACGCTTATTACCTTATCAACCATCCGTTTGGCACAGTCCAGTTCTAAGTTTCCGTTCTTAATCAGACAGTTTCGAGGCACTGCACGAAGGTATAAAAGTTCTTCATTCGATCTCCCGGGCAACAGTTAAAAGCGAAAAGTTAGCCTACATTTTTTTGCCTACCCAATTCCGGGAGATCTTCTAAGCGAGCTTTCTAATATCCTTTTAGCAGATCCAACGTCCCATCAGTTTTTCTGGACGGCTCTTAGAGCTCTCTAGCTGTGGGCTGTCTTCTAAATTGGAGTGGACGGATCGAGTCCAAGAATAAGCTGGTGTCGCTGTGGTCGTCGCTTGCCGCTGGGCTTTGGCTGGAATCTTGGCGGCTGCTGCTGTAAAAATCCCAAGACCCGAAGAGAAGTAGAAGGGGCGGCGATCATGCGTACGATTTAATTGGAGTGCTTCCGCTCTTGGCTGTAAGCTCTAAGCTGTGCAATGGAAATCAGCGCTCGTTCTGCTTCTCGGATTTCCTCACTTGTGTTCCGTAAAGTAGAGGAGATTGAGCCCTTGCGGCAGCGACTAAGGAATCGTCGAACATACGCCAGAATGTCAAGTTTCGAGAAACGTTCTAGAAATTTATCAGAGAGAGCCTGGCTAAAATACACTTTGACTGCGCGCTGATCTATGTCTTCGCTTTTTTTGGGATCGTCCACATAATTGATCCTGTTGTGGCATCTAAAGCAAGCCCAGAGTCTTAATACTATATTATTGTACTGTTTTGTCTAGTTTGTCTGTCTGCTGTGAGACAACGTCAAAGTAAAAGTCCAAGTGTATAATATTTATTCAATGACTTATTGCTTGTCGTTTTACAGAAAACAGTGGTGCGAGATGAAGTAGTGATCAGATGGTATGTGTGTGGGATGCACCAGTTTCATGTGCCCAAGTCCTACATATTCCTCCGTGATGTCTACAAAGCCCTCCCAGATTTCGGGTGACGTCCGTCGCTCTAAAGCTAGGAATCTACTTGTTATTGCCGTCTAAAAAGCACCAGGGTTGACGTTTTTTCAGAAAATGGAAGTTTTTACCATCTATTGCAACCTGTAGATTCCCTACGAATTGTGTTTTGCAATGAGCTTCTACCGGAGGTCGAGTCTTCTCCTTGGTGTCTAAAAGGACTCAATAGTTGTAATATACAACTCCGTAAATATATGGACGCAGATGCACTACGGTCAGTACACTCAAGTGGCCCTCATGAAACCAGGCACGTGCCTGTTAGGGTTAGGTATTAGTAGACGCGATGGAAAATATAGAAAAGAATGCGAGGAATGCATGCATGCGATCTAAGTGGGTGAGGATTAAAGTTTTTAGTTTAGGAAGACTATCAAAATGTGAGATCACCGAATACAAATCATTATAACTTGCACACAGCACTCTAAAGGGATCATGGAGTTCATAGGAGGTTCTACAATGGCGCAAAACTAAGGGTATGTACGATCTAGTATTTGTACTCGGAACGTGGACATTGAGCTGACTTAACAAGTCAGTACTTTCCACATCGCTGTGAATAAGGTTATAAATAAAGGTAATACCAAGCATAGTTCTACGATTAGCCAAGGAGGGTAAGTTAATTAGGAGAAGTCTACTATAATAGGAGGGTAATCTCTGTTCAGCATCCCAGTTTAAGCCGCGTAAAGCGAAAAGCAAAAAGTTCTTTTGAACCGATTCGATGCGTTTACTGTGGACCCCATACTGGGAGCTCCAAACGCAGGATTCAAGGATTCTAAGATAGGACGAACTAGTGAAATATATAAGGGTTTTGTTACATAGAGGTCATCGAATTTATTCGGCCACCGTTTAATAAATCCCAGCATACCTCTTTATTCACCATGCACGAAATATGACCGATAAAGTCAAGTTTGGGATCCAGGCGGTCACCCAAGTCATCAACTGAGCTAATTCTTTCCAAAAAGCAACAGTTAAGCGTGTAAATTGAAAGCTTGGGAACGACACGAGAGAATGTCATAAGCTTACATTTAGAGCCATTTAAGTTTAGTAGGTTTATGCAGCACCAGGTTTGGAAGCTATCAAGATCTGTTTGTAAATCAGACTGGTAAGCAACGTCCTTATATTGCACGCAAAGCTTGACATCATCAGCGTACATTAGTACTCTAAAATTTGTCAAAACTTCGGGCAGAACATTTATAAATAAGGTAAACAACAAAGGACCCAGGTGACTCCCTTGCGGGACACCTGAGGTGACTTGGAGTACATTAGATCAATTAATTTTAAAGAGGAATTTTTGCGTCCTGCCAGTCAGATAACTAGAGATCCACCTAAGAAGATCAATTGGAAAACCCATTAAGGCGAGTTTCCTGAGGAGAAGGGAATGATTAACGGAATCAAATGCTTAACTGAAGTCAGTATAAATAACATCCGTTTGAAGGTTATTCTGGAAACCCTTTATAATGAAGGAAGTGAGCTCCAGAAGGTTTGTAGTTGTTGATCTTCGCTTAACAAATCCATGCTGACATGGAGAAATTACTGATCTACAAAGGTGCTGCAAATGAGGAGTAATAATGTTCTCAAAAAGTTTAGGGATGGCCGAAAGCTTAGAGATTCCTCTATAGTTATTGGCCTCCGATTTCTTACATTTTTTGTGGAAAGGAATGAATGATTCCTTCCAAATAAGGGGAAAGTGCGAGGATTCTAAGGATAAGGTAAACAATTTCAGAAGGGGCGAGCACAGGGCATCAGCACAATACCTAAGCACACAGCCAGGTATTCCGTGGCGACCTGGCAGATAAACAGGCTTTACACGATGAAATCTAAAAGGAGGGAGCTTTTGTTTAAACATGGACTGAAAATTAAGTTCGATCTGGGCAAGCTATAAGAATACGTCTGATTTAGGTCAGTGGAAGTGGAGTATGTTGTTTGAAAAAATTGGGCAAAAACATCGGCAATTGTCTGATCGCACTTCAAAGTTGCGTTTCCAAAAGAAAGTGATGAAGGATGTGTTACCGCCTTACGTTTAGTATTAACCAAATTATAAAACTGTTCAGAATTCTGAGAAAATTGAACCCTGTAACGAGTCAAATAGTTTTTATAACACTGTGCGTTCAGTACTGTGAAGTTTGACCGAGCCGATATATAGTTAGAGAGGTCAAAACGAGAACCGGGTTTTTTTAAATTTCGTGCTCAGCCTTGACTTTACATTTTTCAAGCGACTTAATTCTTTAGTAAACCAAGGTGGTTTATTTAAAATAGAGGGATAGTATAACGGAATACATTTAGAGAAGATTGAATTCATCGCATTGTAAAAAATGTCCACGGCATCAGCCATGTCAGTGCATTTGTATAAATCAGACCAGTTAAATTCCGAAATAAAATTATGCAGGCGGTTGAAATCAGACTTGCGAAAGCAAGGCTGGTCTATCAGATTTCTGCAGTATATCAGCGTATCAGTGTGTCAGTGTGTTAGAGGAGCTATTTAGGGACCAAATAGCCCCAGGGATATTAAAATCACCCAAGACTACTAAATGATCTCTATCAGAAAGCATATTGAAAACAGTCCGAATGGCGGAAAGGTAGTTCCAAAAAATAGGTCGTTCCGACAATGGAGGAATGTAGGAACATGTAATAAAAACAAAGCTACCATTAAATGATAGATTTACACAAAGGAATTCAACTTCGTTGCTTTCCTCGAAAGTTACTAATTCTGACGTGAGAGTGGAGTTGACCGCTATGAGAACCACACCCCCGCGCCTGAAAGGCTGATCTAGCCGATAAATCGTGAACGCAGCTGGGAAAATTTCGGAGCTCAGAATCTCCGCCTTTAACCAGGTTTCTTTGAACACAATAACATGGGAGGAGAATGCAAAACTATCAGAATATAACTTAGGCAGCTTACTACGGAATCCTCTTGCATTCTGATAGGAGATTAACAGACAAGTATTTATTTTTTTTGAACAGAATCAGAGGGTGTAGAGGGCACAGTGGTCAGATCGGGCTTAGGGAGAGTAATCCCGACAGGCAGTTTCTTTTTCTTAGCTTCATATTCTTTGACGACAACATACTCAGGCCAGAAGTTGGATGAGCATATCGTGCCAAAGAATTCATTTGGGACATTTATTTTGAAAGATGAAATATCCCTAGAGTAGAAAAATTTGAATTTTTCCACCTTTAATTTTAAATTTTGAGCTCTGACTTTGCCTTGTATAAAGGCAATTACATCTTCAGATGTTTGACCAGGGGTGAGCCGCGAAACAAATATCTGTTTCGTAGGTGGGATAGCGATGAGGGCTTGAGGGGAGACAGACGGAGTGCCTGGAGTGCCCATATTGGCCGGTAGTTCCTGCGGGGATAAATTTACGGGGCTATGGGGGGTCAAAATGTGTATCCTATAGGAGAAGAAAATGAAATTAGCGGTGGGACGTTTAGTCCCACAGCACCTTCAGATTCCGCCTCTTTCCTAACACTTGACCTCAGAATTCTGGGATTTGATTCTGAGGTCGAAGGCAGTGTCAAAGGCGGCTGCTGTTGAGAGCCCGCCGCAGGTAGTTGGGATCCGTCGCCCTGCTGCACTCCAGCTGCAGTTTTTTTGCGCCTTGGAGACTCATTTAATAGCGTAAGGCTATTAAATTCTTTATCAAGCGCTAAGAAGAAACTCGATAACAACTCCTTAAAACCGCCCTTGGTTTGCCGTATGAAAGACATCATTTCCCTTTCAACGTCACGACAGGCATCGCAACAGTAGCGCAAGCCGATGTTTTTTCTCACATCATCAACAGTCCGGCCGGCAACCCCAATGCACTTTGCGTGCAAAATGTTGTCGCACAGCCAGCAGCCGATGGTAAGATCACTTGACAAAACTGCCTTTTTGTTTTGGAGAAGCAGACGATATCGGAAGACATTATTTTGGACTTACCACTGTACTTGAAGTAATAGATGAAGGGGCGAAATATATGAGAGGAAAAGTGCACCTGCACCGAGAGAGTTGAAGCGCTAGAGAGCAGGGGAGTGTCAGAGTAAGCGAGCTTAGAGAACGTTTAGCTGTCGCGACAGAGCAACAACGGCTAAACGAGAGAGGTGTAAAGAGGAAATGCAAGAAACCCAAGAAGAGCAAACACTGGCAGCACACTTAAGTTGTGAAATCAAGGTATTAAATAAATTAATAAAGTTTATAAAGTTGCATGCACACGCGAAGTGAACGGGAACTATGTATATAGAACACAAAGTAGAAGTTTTAAACAAACCCCGGCGGTTTGAACGTAAAGAATTTTACAAAAACGAGCGCAAGAAAAAAACACGATCGTTCACTTAGAAGCGAGAAAGATAAAGATAACGAGTTCGGATCGTCACTGTTCGGACAACGCTGTAAGAGTCAATTTAGAATCGTGTCTCCTATATGTGCTCATATAATGTTCTTTTTTGATATTAATATGCCTTATTAATCTTTCAGATTCTCCAGTTACTATGGTTTTGAGCTACCACATCTTTCGTACTGCAGGCATAATGGTGTCTTGACCCATGCATGTCAGCTATCGCTCTTTGTCGGCGAAATGCTGATATCAGCTTGCTCGAAGTTTGAGTCATTGCCTCGGTTATGATTGTTCTGTACTTGTCGTATGATTCACAGCAGTCATTGTAGAACTTAATGTAATCTGAGTGTCTGGGGCCGCTGATCGTTGCCTTGACCCGCGGATCCTTGTAGAAGAGAATAAGAGAGTTCCAGCGCGCACGACTCAACTGGGACTGCGCCTTAGCGTATCGACCCGGTAAACCGGCGAGCAAGAATAACCGACGAGCTGAGCTACAAAGTAGCTAGCAAACCAGACCGAGGGATCGGGTTTGCACCAAAAACGACTTCGCTTGCTGACTACTTGGGTTTGTGCTACTAATAGGCTTACCAAATTTCAATCGCTGTCAGCTGTCGGCTGATTTTCCTAGGCCTCGTGGCCCGCATTATATATGTACATAGTTCCTGGCGTGGTTCAGAGTGCCTACCGCGATCGGCCCCACTTGCCTTCGTGTGACTAGTTTCCTCGTTTCAGTGTGACCCTTCCTCCGGCGCTAGTGTGATCTTCTTCACATACCACTTTCCGCGCGCGCTCATAAAAAGTAAAACGTTCTTCCTCTCTTCCCTTTTATTTGATTTCATTTATTCTATGTTTGCTTTGACAGCTAGATACCTTTCTATTCGCAGCAGTTGTTTGGCCGAAGGATTCAACAATATTCATGAAGGTTCCCAAGAGGTACTAAAATTTTCCTGTCAAGTGGGTGTGTTCAGAAGGATTCCCAAGAGTTACGGAATCTTTCTGTGAGTCGGGGTCACCTAAATGTGTATGACGCGGCTTAGTTGCCTTTTTTAATAAAACCTAACAGTATTTATAGTTTGACATGGTATAACTAAAGTGCTTACATTAACAAAAATAGTATGTGGGTTACAGTGTCTTTTTGCTAGCGCCAGGTGGAACTGAGACCATTGCCTTGCTCAAATGTATGTTGCTGCGATATTATATACATTAAACAATATTTGTTTTGTCGGAAATATTATTGCTTATAATTCAGGTATGCAAATTTGTATTTGTATTTATTATGAAAATCTCCGCTCTTTCATTTTTTAACTTTATTCTGAGGTCAGTGTTCTTAAAATATGTGCTGCAACTTGTAATTTATTTAGTTCTGGCTATGCCAAAGAACAAGATTTGCACTGAGACCTATAACTTGAATATCCACGCCATGCTGTATCGAGGATACTAAAACGACTCATAACCACCTGCCTAGAAATAGCTGAGTACCAACTTTGGCTAGCGGAGGTTACAATGTTATATTTTCTACGAAAAAGTGTAACTTCGGCTGCCCATACTTCTGCCAAAGGTATTGGTGCGATAAAAGACAATAAAAAGCTTCTCTGCCATAAAGCAACTTTTGGTGAAATCTTAAAAATGGTTTGGCTGGATTTGGTAAGAACAAATGCAGAAGTCTGTGTCGAGTTGTTAGAAACAATGACTCATCGAAGTCGCAGATAAACTTTACTCAGTAGTTTTTCCGACTCACTGAAACACCAACCATGTAAAATAAAATACAATTAACAGCTGCTAGTTGCCGTGGCAAGCGGTCAGATCGCACCTAACCCAATAAAAGATATATTGGGAATTGTCATTTTGACAAGATACATCGCCTTAAAAGGCTTTAGTTCAGGAATGGGATCTAATTAGCCCTACAACTATATAAAACTTGGTAACCTCAATGCCAAACGGAATAAATCAAATATTTACTACAAATGGAGAACATATTGACAATTAAAAAATTAATAAATAATATATATACCAATAATATTTGAATTTTTTTTAGGATTTCCTATAAAGTTCAACTTGCTTATTGATTTTAAGTTACCGTTAGAGATAATTATATTAACTATATATGGTAATATTGTTTTGTTAACCTGTTGATAGACATATGTAATTTAAAAAAAAATCAAAAACATAGGACGCCGTATTAAAGAAACATTAAAGCATATATAATTTTTTTCCAAAAGGTATAACATTGTTGTTTGATTTTCAGGATTGGATCCAAAAATGTGAAAAAAAATTTTAAGTCTCAAATTAAATGCACGTTTTATTTTGAGCAAAAAAATTAAGAATAATAAGTTATCATTGGAAAAGTGTTGGGGCCGGATCCCAAAGAAAACAGTTTTTTGGGTAGGTGGGCGGTGGGACGGTCATCTTCTTTTGGGGTTTCATTTTGAGTGAAGTATCAATGGAAAAAATATGACAGCTCCGATAATGTCTTTCACCTAGCGGGATTCCCTTGTTTAACATGAACAATAATTATTTTTTAATTGAATTTTTGTGTAACAAAATTAATATTTGTTTGAAATTTAAATTTTTATTTTATTGATTTTCTTCGAAGATAGAAAACATAAATATAAAAATTTCTGGTTGCGAAATTCGCCAGAAAACGTTTCGCCAAAAGTCCAGTTGAGGACTCAGATAATGGATCCTCATATATGGTTGTTCAGCATCAACAGCCGATTCGATCGATCTATATATATCTCTTCGTCTGTCCGACCGTCTGTTCGTCTGGCCGTCCATCTATCCGTTTCTACGAAAACAGTCTCTCAGTTTTAAATCTATTTGAACTTTGTAAATAGTCCTATTTATACCAAATTTATAGAATTTTTATAGAATTGAACGGGTCGTATATATTTCAATACGAATATATAGAGAACTATCTGCAAAGATTCATTCAGATAGCTTTTAAAGTTATAGATGTTAGGCGTTCTATAAAATAAAAACCGTCCTATGGGTCAAATAACTATAATTTCTTGTTACAGGCAATGCGTGCTTTCATTGAATCCAACTTTAAGCTGCTGGATATAGACAGTGATGGCATTGTTGGCGTGAAGGAATACCGCTATAACTGCATAACTAGAGTAGCCATTGACGACATTGCACCTATTGACAAAGCTTTCGAAACACTGTTAAACGTGAGTATCATTAATTTTTTGAGTTGCAAAAAATTATTTTATCTTCTTTGTTGCAGGATGAAGATCGGAAACGTGGCGGGCTATCACTAGACCGTTACAAAGAGCTGTATGGCCAATTTTTGGGCAATACAGCCGATAATCATCCAGCGGTGAATCTGTTTGGGCCATTATAAATCTTTTTTTTTTTACACTTAATTGTCTTCGCTGTTGTTCAACTACTATTTTATTTAGACTTATTTGTAATTACTATGACTTTAAATTTATTACCATATAGACATAAAACATTCAACTCATTTTGTGTAGAATCGTCAGAAGAACAGTTCGTTATTTTTAAAGTTTTATAATAAGTTAAGTACATTTGCTCTCAGAAGTGTAAAATAAGTTAAGATGTTGACTCTCTCCCTTTAAATGGCTCTTAAGTAATGCACCTCTCTCAATACCTGCAAGATTTCGATTACTTGTTATGTTATATAAAAGTTGTACTAAACATAATTGACAAAATAAATTAGTATTCAAACTATTACAATACCATAATATGTTGTAAAGCTTAGAGATGGAATGTTCGATGTTGGATAGCAGAAATTTTATCCAATCAAATTGACTCACAAAATCAGAGGTTAACATAAATTTTTAAGAAAATGTTAGAGTCATACTGGATACAGGTTTGAACCTGAGGATTGTATGTAAATACATTTTTCGAAATATATATGATATACTTTTCCATGAAATATTTATAAGGCTTGAAGCTGGATTTGGAATTTGGGAAACAATTGGAATCGGAATATGTACTCTGCAGAATTTTAATTTGCGAATTTTATTAGGTGTTCAATATAGCTCAATTATTCAGCTCCATCGGGAAATACGTCCACACTAATGCAAAAGTGGAAGGGAATAGAATTTTCTAACTAAATTTATCTGTTGAAATTTGATTGACTTATGTGGCTGTCCGCTGCTAAATATGTCGCGGTACTGTTTTTGGAGACTATGCGTTTGTGTGATTATGCTTGTTGGAAAATGCCAAAGATCGGACCGCCGACTAATCAGCGATTCTGCATATGTAATCAAATGTATGTTTATATTTCTTTATTTATTTATTAAAATATATCAAATAACTGCTATATAAAGCCACTACCCTTACCTCTGACCGAAGGAAGGGAGTGTTTTTTAAGGATGTGCTCCAACTCACATCAGGTGGGCAGAGGTAAGGATAGGTTTCGTTGTACAGAGTTTGCATTAAAATCTAAGGACATCTCAACATGTAACAAATAATAATATTCATTGAAAAAAGAACATAAAACACGAAAAGACCCATGAATCTCGAAATTAGACTTACAAATATCTAGGGCAATGGGACGAAAATGACGGGAAGGCCTAGTAGGGACCGACAGCCTAACGAGTTTAAGAAGGTAACTAGATGAAATATGACCGTGTACGAGTTTATGCATGAACATCACGCCATGGCGGGTCCGACGGTCCATGTAAGACGGTAGACGACGGTTTGGATCCCAGTTTAAGCCGCGAAGAGCAAACAAAAGGAATTGTTTCTGTACCGATTCAATAAGGTTCTGATACTTCGCTTACTGGGGAGACCATACGCACGAGCAGTATTCGAGAATGGGCTGAACAAGACAGATGAATAGGAGCTTAGTGGTATAGGGATCGTCGAAATCTTGAGACCAGCGCTTAACAAGGAAAAGGCGCCATTAGCTTTGCCAACAATTACGTTGATATGATCATTGAAGTTTAAATTGTGGGTGAACAAAACTCCAAGGTCTGTAACTAAATGCGTTCAAGACCGCCTGTCCCTAGAGAGTAATTGGCGAGAAAGCAGTTTTTCCAACAAAAAAGACATGGATTTGCATTTTGCGTTGTTGAGAATTAACAAATTGTTGGAGAACCAAGATACCATGTTGTTCAGATCAGTTTGTAGAAGCGTATGTGACGCAGAGTTTGTTAGAGGCAAGCATAATTTTATATCATCGGCGTACATCATCACCTGGGTATGAGCAATAACATCAGGCAAGTCGTTAATAAAAAGTACAAAAAGATGAGGTCCGAGATGGCTCCCTTGCGGAACGCCAGAAGAAACGTGCACAATATCGGAAAACTCACCCTTAAACGCAACTTGCTGAGTGCAGTTAGAAAGATATGTTGCAATCCTGTAAGACAACAAAGAAGGGAATCCCAATACAGACAGTTTTTCCAGTAATAACTGGTGAGTCAAACGTGTGTCTGGGTATTGTCTCTAAAGGAATTTCTAATAACGGCACAGAACTCTAGAAGGTTTGTTGTGGTAGATCTCTGTTTTATAAGACCATGCTGCGAGGAGGACATAAGTGAGCTGCATTGGTGTTGTAGTTGAGCAGTAATTAGGAGTTCGAAAAGCTTCGGAATCGCACTAAGTTTAGCAATGCCTCTATAATTCTCAATATTTGACTTATTTCCTTTTTTATGAAGGGGAATTATAAATGATTCTTTCCAATTGTTAGGAAAGAACGATAACTTCAGAGACAATTAAAAAAGCCTTGACAAAGGACTACACAACGCATTGGCTCAGTTTCTTAAAACACAACTAGGCACAAAATCGGGACCAGAAGAAAAGGATGGCTTGAGGGATCTCAGGTTCCGAAGAACATCGTCCGCTCTGCTTGTGGGCATAAAAATGCAGTTGGAATGCGGAAGAGAATACTCGTATAAGGATGTAGAATCCAAACAGGCAGAAGAATACGTAGACTGGAAAAAATTTTCGAATAGGTTAGCGATATCAAGTTCAGAGGAAGTAGACTCAGATTTAAGATGAAGGCGGGAAGGATAAAGGTGCGATTTACGCTTTGAATTCACGAAAGCGTAAAATTCACTTCTGCATCGATTCAAGTGGTCCTTATAGCATTCGGTGTTATGAGGCAAGAAGTCAGAGCGAGCTACCAAATACCTGGCATGGTCGGCTTTTAGTCCAGTTCGTCTGCATTTTTTAAAAAGTCTGGATTTAAAATTTTTTAAATACGAAAGACGGCGTGTAAACCAGGGAGGCTTGTGTAAAGTAACAGGAGAGGGAAATGATGAGACAAACAAATCAAAACAAGAATATAAAATGTCATAGAAGCGTTCAATCAAGTTAAGGGGATCGTCAGTATTATCCAAAAAGGTACAGTCAATTAAAGATAAGTGTGCATTCATGTCAGTAAAGTTGTTTTTGCGGAAGCAGCGAAACGTTACTGGCTCTGCAGCAGCACAAGGCAATTAAGGGGCCGAGGCTTCAAGTATTATCTCTATGGTAGGGTGGTAAACGTCTTCGGGACAAGAGAGGGGACCAATTCGAGAGACAGTGGCGAAGTCAGAAACAAAAATGAGGTCTACGATTTTGTCACAACTGTTCTTGCCATAGTTTAATTGACCTAAAGAAAGGTCAATAAGTTCGTGAATGAAGTCATGAGGGACAGAGGGAATGAGAACATTAGAGTCAGGTGAGTGTATCCAGGATATGAGAGGGAGATTAAAGTCCCCTAAAACGATAAGGTGGTCATATGCACTCAGAGTCGAGTGGATGTTCTAAATTAAAGATAGGTGCTGATTGTAAATGTCGAAGTCAGAACTAGATGGGATGTACGAGCGTGAAACATAGACAACGTAGTTAAAGACTTGAATGCGAACAGCAACAAACTCCAAAATGAAGTCAAGATCAATTACACAGTGCAACACGATTTCTGTATCTGGAATGAGACAAACCTTTTCTTATAGATCTTTGGACGCTTAATCCGAATCTGTAATCAGAATTTGTCTATCTCGTAACATTTTTGCAAACAACGCGTTTAAAGTTGCCAAAAACGCTGTTTTTGCCCTACTTTAAAGTAATATAACGTTCTTTTCGCAAAATATAGCTAAATACTTCTATAATGATGACCAAGTGGTCATTCATCGGATACATTTTTAATTGATGAATGATATGCAATTGAATAAGGCGCGCGCGCGCCTTGTCCAGGATGTTACCGCAGCAATATGGTAACATCCTGGACAAGGCGCGCGCGCGCGCGTTATTCAATTGCATATCATTTGTCTATTATAAATGTATCCGATGAATGACCATCATTAAGAAAAGGTTTGTCTCATTCTAGATACAGACAAAAAGTTGAATTTTGTCGCACTGTGTTATCGGAGCCAAATTTGAGGCAAGGCTCGATTTGATGGCGATGAGAACACCACCGCCGATGCGCGATAGACGGTCGTGCCTGTAGACAACGTAGTTGCCAGCAAAGATTTCAGAATAACGGACAGAGGAGTTAAGCCACGTGTCCGAAAAAACATTTACGTCAGCATCAAAAGAGTAACTATTAACGTGTAATTTACTAAGTTTCCCCAGCAAACTACGAACATTTTGACAGTGGATGGAAAACGAGTCGATCAGTTTTTTGAAGGCAAAGCTGAGGGAGTCTGAGGCGCACGAGCCCGACGATTAATTTTGTTTACGAATTCATAAACTATGGCGTGTTCAGGCCATACGGAGGGATCAAGGACCGTATCCAAAAGACCATCAGAAAGTGCAATTTTAAACGAAGATATATCACGTCTCTCTTTAAAATTGAACTTTGAGACGGTTAATTCGGTACTAGAAACAGTCAACTTGCTGCTCAAATGGGACTTAACATCATTTTCAGAAGCACCAGGGTTAGGGCGGGAAACAAAGACAAACTTCCTAGGATCGACGCCGGCCAATGGTGTCGGTTTTCGCTGACCAACTCCAGAGATTGTAGATCGTTGTAGTCCGGGCGAGGAGATTGGAGACGACGAGATTGATACCGCCGGTATTCTAAGAGCGTCTCTGTTGTTATCCTCCGCCAAGACACTAACGGCGGCAGCACGCGACGTGGAAGCCAGGTCAGCATAGACAGGCTGTTGAGTTGAGGGTGCAGCGACGTCAGTGAGTAGAGCGCCCAGAGCCGCAGTATGAGTTGGCTCAGATGAGGCTGCATCGCAGGAGACATCAGTCACAGCCGATGTGATATCACTGGACAGGTTTGAGGGCTGAACTGCATAAGGGGGGTTGCAGGGTCTGGAACTTGCAAAGAAGCATTAGGCAGAGTACACAAGTAGCTATTAGGCGAAGAACTTAGCAATTTTAGATTTTTAAGTGGGACTCAGCCTTATGGAAGCGACTGGAGTGTTCCCTGAATCCGGCCGAAAGGGACGGAAACTCAAGATGTGTTTGCCGCATAAAAGTTCCCATATCGGATTTGCTATGCAGGCAGCTCGGGCACGTCCAATCCAATCCGGCGTGATCGCGTAAGCGGTCCGCAATAAGTGGGCCAATATGTCCAAGATCAGCATAGCCAGGGTGGTCGATATTGTCGCAGCGCCAACAAAACACAGTCCCCTGCCGCGAAGTTATTTTGCCGCAAGCAAATTTTCGAAGAAAAAAACACAAGGGGATGTATTGAATTCCCGCGGCGAAGGAAACGATCAAAACAAAGATCGAGAGAGAATAAATAAGAGCTTTTATCTAAGCGCCACAAACACAGTAGGTTGTGTGATTGTTCGCGGTATGCAGAACGCTTGCACCAACAACAATGTTGAGCCGCGTGCAGCTATAAGCAGTAATCGCACAGCACAGAAGAAAAGGCAAGGTGGATGGAAACATAATTAAAACCAAATTCTTTATCAGAGATTAAAGTGACTGTCTTTATTTGAAATGATTTTGATGTTATTGGTAAATAACGAGCACCAAAACACTGATCAATTACCAGAAAATTGGATTTTGCGGATTAAGATTTTACGCTGAAAACTTCGAGTAAAGGTGGAGCGATAGGAAACACGTCCGATTCAAAGCTTCGCAACTCGCATGCATTGTATGTTTCTGTGTGAACCCTTGTACTCTTAAATATATGAGCCCTTTTATTTTATTATTTACAAAGAAATAGCAAATGTCTGCCATTCTAAAACCATACCCTGCACGACAAAAGGAAGTGTTTTTAATGATATGCTCCAGCTTATATACGGTGGGCAGAGGAAAGGATACTTTCCTCTCTTGTTTACTCTTTTTTACTCTTATTTACTCTTATTTACTCGGATAGTGCACCTGCGTTGAAAGACAATTCCAACAGGTTATGGGCCCAGGACGCCCAGTATCGAAGAGACAATATTAAATAAGTGCAGTGGTGGAATAGGAGACGCTGTGAAGAAAAAATGGCGGGTACATATGATATATGCGGATCGAACCATTAATCGCGGAGAACTATGATACATCGAAGTTGCAAATGTGTGCTATACTCGTGAAAAACGATTTGTGGCCATACGTGAACGGTACAAAAGAGTGTCCCAATGATGAAAAAGATCTGGCAGAATGGTCCATAAAGGACGAGAAAGCTAAAGCAGATATACTTTTATCTATAAGTACATCTTAGTTAGGTCTAATCGAGGATTGTACTACATCGAGAGAGTATTCGTTAAAATTGCAAACTACGTTCCAATCAAAGGGGCCGGTGATAAACGCCAGCCTGTTAAAACGCGTCGCGAATGAGTGAGGGAGACGTCGCACGTCTCCATATCAACGGGTTTTTTGACGCGGTGAAAAAGTTAAACGAAATTGGAGTAATAATAGGAGACGATGTGCTAGCGATTTTTCAACTATATAGTTCTCCGTATGAGACTTTTAGGTGCGCAATTGAGATTCGAGATGATCTACCAAGTCCAGAGGTACTTCGTGAAAAAATATTGGAAGAATCGGAGGCAAGAAAGACAAAAAGTGAACGTGAAGAACAGAATGCTTTGTACGCAAACCGAAAAAGAATCGGAAAAGAAAGTAAAGCTAAAAAGGAGGGAAGAAAATGCTTCGTATGTAACAAAGTTGGACATATAGTGCGAAATTGCCGAATGAAACCAAAAGAAAATGTTAGCGCGAAAAGCGAAAACGAAAATCGGTACAAAACGGAAATGACAATGAACGTAAATAAACACGCTAACATATCCGAAGAAGGTAGTAATATGTGGGGTCTGGACAGTTGTTCGGCACATATGAGTTCAAATAAGAATTTGTTCAGCTGAATAATGAGAGTCGAAAAAACATTGCATTTGGCCGACAGTAACACCACAAAAGTAAAGTGTTAGTGATGTAAAAGTTAAGATAGAAGGAAAGAAATTACTCTTAAAGAAGTTTTGTTTGTTTCTAACCTTTGCCAGAACTTACTTTCTGGTTCAAAAATAACCGCAAAAGGTAATGAAGTGCGTTTTCGTAAAGAAGAAGCTATAATTATGAAAAATAAAAATGAAGTTTGTCTTTTGAACGCCGGAAAAAATTAAGCAAACAAAGTGAACGTAGAACAAAAGAGATTTGAGTAAAATGGCGTTAGGCGGAAAAGTTTACGAAATTAACTTAAAAAACTAGACAAGCTCTCGTAGTGTGAAATTTGCATCACTGAAAAGCAAACAGCTAATAGATACAAAAGTTTTTCGAAAAAGAGACCAGACAAAACTGTAGAAATTGTGCACAGTGACGTGTGTGGTGGATGCAAATATTTTGTAATCTTCATAGATGACTATTCGCGATTTTTTTAAGAAAAAATCGGAGGCGCTAAACGCTTTTAAATCCTTCAAAGCAAAAAATGTAGCGGGGAACATAATTACCGAATTCCTGAATAAGGAATCCAACGAATTCTTGCGACAAAACGGGATTAGCCGGCGCTTGTCTGCTTCGCACACTCCACAACAAAACGGCGTGGCAGAGAGGCACAACTGCACACTGGTAGAAATGGCCAGGTGCATGATGAAAAAGCGGGGGCTCCGCCGTCATTCTGGGCAGAAGCTATAAGCATAGCTTGCTATCTACGGAACAGGTGCCCAACGAAGGCTTTATTCGGAGAGTTACCTATTGGACATGAAAAATTCCCACTATGCATTAATAAAAGGCACAAATAAAGAAAAGTTTGAGTCGCGATCAGAGGTAATGCATATTATTAGGTTATGCTGCTAAATCGAAGGCATACTTCTTATTCTCTCCTCAGAGAAAATCTATAGTGGTGAGTAAGGACGTAAAGTTTCTAAATAATCTGGTTTTAAGAGTAAACAATCTTTTTCTCTTGCAAGTTGTGACGAAGTCACTCGTCTTTGTATATAAAAATTAGGGAAAGATTAGGCTAACTTTGTAAATAATAGGGAGTAGGAGTAAGGAATAGGGACGTAGGCGGTGGCCGGCCACACACACACTGGCCACACACCGGCCACACACACACCGGCCACACACACATCGGCCACACATACACACTGGCCACACACCGGCAACATCTCCGGCAACATCGCCGGCAACATGATCGGCAACATTGCCAAGGAAAGCCGGCCAGGGGAGCTGGACGGAACGGCCCGCATCACAGAGGACCGGAACGGGAGCCGCGGACCAGCGAGCGGAGAGCGTTCGGGGGCAGAGGCCTACGACGCGGGCGCCGGCAGAGCAGTGGAATTCGGATCCGCCACCTGCTCGCTCAGGAGAGAGCGAGAGGTGAACAGTGTCGGCAGAAGAACGCCTGGAACCCGGAACGGCGCGTGCCAACGATCGCGGCAGCGCTGCCGCCAGCGATGAGTTGAAATTAGGTCAAGGCGAATTTCGCAATCAAATTGGCATTCACTCGCGATTTGGCCTCAGCAAGATTTGGAAGTGAAAATTTGACAAGTGTGTGTGTGCAAAGTAGTGCAAAGGAGAAGGAAGAGAAGCAGCAACGGAGATAAATTGTTGGAAGTTTTATATTGGGTAAGCGAGGCAAGCCGCCCTATATTTTATATATTACGCCAAGATTTCGGGGTGTGTACTAGCTAGAAGAAAAGGAGTGGGGAAAACAGAACTAAGAAATGGTTAATAATTAAGGCACAGCGCAATGAAAATAAATCCACAATGAAGATATCCGTTCTCGACTATTTTCTTACCCCATTCATAGCAAATTACATCACCCTCTGCTCCCCTCCTCCCCATCTTGGCTGCCGTTGGGTAATTCCAGGCGCCGAATTGGGCAGGACGGGAACAGGAGCGCCCCGCTGCTGAGATTAATTCCGGGCGCGGGCGGCGGCTGTTGGGTTTCCCCAAGCCGCCTGTCCAATCTTAGAGTGCGCCGTTGGGATTAGCCCAGGCGCCCTCGGGCGATCGCGAGTCACGGGGAATTTTTTTGGGAAGGGGGCGACGGCCCGCCGTTGGATAATTCCAGGCGGAGCCGCAGTGCCGCGGCCGTTGGGTTCGGACCAGGCCGTGGGGTTAGGTTTGGGTTGTGGGCGCGGGAGCAGGCTGCTGGGCGATCCCGAGTCGGTTCCAGTCTCGGCCGGTAGAAATTTGTCCCGCCCAGCGTGGGCAATTGGAAGTCGCAATTTTCTAAGCCAAAACCCACCCCTAAAAATCCTCCTTCATGTTCTGGCGTTTTCAAAATATAAATTATTCTGGACGGGACTCTGGGCCCCTGAGTTCTTATCTCGGTCTTTGCATCCTTACAGATGGCGCCCGAGCAGGGACTCGTCAGGACATGGTGAGATGTAGGAATTCTTACTAAGGTGGATTAAAGCCCCGCGAACCGAACAAGAGATTTTTAGCGGTGAAAAACATATACATACATACGCACATACATGCATATGCAAAGGCTAGAAATTGCCAGAAACTTCCAAAATTGCGACGCACATGCAGCCGCCACAACGGCGCCTCGTTTTTTTGGGGCCGTTAACGAAAGACAAGGGGAAGAGGAGAAAACGATAGAAAAATTCCATTTAGAAAATAATAGTACAGCTTCGCCAAAAACAGGGCGCAAAAGTTACATTTTTAGGCAATAAGAAAAATTCATGTCGCTGCCTGCGCCGACGTCGGCAGAGCAGAGAAAACCGCCGCTGCACGTGCAGATCGTAAAATAAAGGAAATAAATTAATAAAAATAAACTCAGAGTACACTGGGAGAAAATAAAACACACAAAGGCTGGATACACCCTAAAATAAATTAAAAAAGAAAATAAATTGAATAAATAAAGTAAAACGAGGAAATCATAAAGAAAGTTAACGGCTACACTGGAAAAAAAGGAGGACAAATAATAAGCAAAATCAACAAAACGAAAGGGAAGAAATAAGGGTAAAATTAAACGAGGAAAAGCGGCAAGGCTAAAGGAAGAGAAAATATACACGGAAAAAAAATAAAGTAAATATTAAATACAAAATAAAATATAATAAATAGTAAAATATAATAAATGAATAATAAAAATAAATATATATAGAATGTACAATATAAATAATAAAATACAATAAATATTAAATAAATGAAATATTAAATAAATAAATAAGAATAAATAGGGTATGTTCAGCCACGGCAGCATTTATTCATAAGCTATAACATTTAGAATACGACATAATAATTCTTTAGTCGCAGCCACATGCATTTGTCGTTAATAAAGTATCAGTTACCAGGTCAAGCGAATATGCATAGCTGGCGCACATGACGAAAGCGAAATAAAGCAATAAGTGTCAGGTCATATAGCTGACAATAACCACATACACAGTAGCAATAAGTGTCAGGTCATATATCTGACAATAACCCACATACACAGTAACCCACATTCACAGTAACCCACATTATTTTGTTATATGATATTTGTTACCATAAGCATTTTGTACCTATATATACTGTTAAGTTTTCATTAATAAAGTCAGTAAGAGTTCAACCTCACAACAGAGCTTTTATTCATGCACGTATGCCCGACACCATAGCCGTGTCTTTCATGCCCCAACCAAACCTCATCTCATCCAACCAATCAATCATACCCAAACACAATTCGAACCGTCCAACTAGTTCCAAGTGCTAGTTGCGACAACTGTAGGCAATAGTTCATGCACTATTTGCCAGGCATCTAAGCCTCAACCCAACATTTGGTGACCCCGACATTTTTACCAACAAAAGGAAATATCCGTAACTCTTGGGATTTTCCGACATTTTTAACAACAAAAGGAAATATCCGTAACTCTTGGGATTTTCCGACATTTTATCAACAAAAGGAAATATGCGTAATATCATGCCCCAACCAAACCTCATCTCATCCAACCAATCAATCACACCCAAACACAATTCGAACCGTCCAACTAGTTCCAAGTGCTAGTTGCGACAACTGTAGGCAATAGTTCATGCACTATTTGCCAGGCATCTAAGCCTCAACCCAACATTTGGTGACCCCGACATTTTTACCAACAAAAGGAAATATCCGGAACTCTTGGGATTTTCCGACATTTTTAACAACAAAAGGAAATATCCCTAACTCATGGGATTTTCCGATTTTTTATCATCAAAAGGAAAAATCCGTAACTCTTGGGATTTTCCGACTTTTATCAACAAAGGAAAAATCCGTAACTCTTGGGATTTTCCGACATTTTTATCATCAAAAGGAAAAATCCGTAACTCTTGGGATTTTTCGATTTTTTATCATCAAAAGGAAAAATTTGTAACTCTTGGGATTTTCCGACATTTTTATCAACAAAGGAAAAATCCGTAACTCATGGGATTTTTCGACAACTTTGACTAAAATCCTTTTTTAGAAACTCTAAATTCTAAAAATCCCCCAAGTCTATTGAACATTTGTTGTTTCCTTCGACCACATCACGATTGCGAATAGGAGCGTATCCAGCTGTCAAAGCAAATAAAACACTCCCAACAGTGAGGAACTAAAACACTTTTCATTATGTCTAATAAGGAGGAACAAGCAGTCACAGAGGCGTTAGACTTGCAGGAAGAAATCAGTCAAGAAATATCGAAGCTGATCCGCAATTTTAAAAAATACCCTGCGGAAAGAAAGCTAAATCCAACGTATTACAAATCAAAGTTGGCCGCAATCGATGAAGCATGGAATCAATTTGCAGATGATGACAAAAATATTCCAGCGGAATATAGAACCGCAGAATATTTAAAGTTCTACGTAGACTGTCGTGAGTCATACGACAAATATAGAACGATAATAACCGATGCAATGGCTCAAACCTCGAGCAATGCCCCCGGAAATTCAACCTCGATCAATGCTTCGAAAAATACAGACGTTGCAAGCTTTACGCAACCTGCAAGCAAGCTGATATTAGCTTGTCGGCGACAAAGGGCGATTGCTGAATCAATCAAACGTGCCCTGAATGAATTTTCCGAAACCGGAAGGGCCATAACAAGGGATTCGATAACCTCATTATGGTCCCTATATCAGAATGTCCACTTCGCTGTTCCCGAAACTTAACGAAACTACTCCAGGTGGCAACCACTCATGTGGAAATCCACCCGCGGGAGATCCCGCGGCTAGGGCACGGAGTCTGGAGGCCCTAAGAAACATTCCCCAACGCACTGATGTGGCGGTGGCTGACTTGGCCGCCACTCAAGTTATTACGTCAAGCCATGAAGAAAACGAGAGAAACGACGGTCCGCTGGCCTTCAGGAGGAGCAGCAGGACAATGAGATCCCCGATCCGCCCTGCCTGCCAAGCTGCAGAGCCGATTGGGCTCGGAAACGCTGACTCCCAAACCCCGAAAAGGACGAGGGACGCAGTCAGCCCGGCGGGCTCCCAGCGAAAAACCCCGCCGAAGAGAAGCAAGGCTTCTCAATGCCTTGGAAATATTTCCGAGATGGGCAGGATTTTGGACGAAGTCCTTGCCGAGATAAACGAGAAGCAGGTCCGACACATCACACTAGCGACGAAGACGAAGCTAGGGCGACTGAAGGACCTCCAAGTGGACATCGGCGATTGGCTGAATTCCGCTCGGGAAACTGAGGAGACTGAAGGCCTGGAGAGGGAAGCAGTGGGCTCAAATTGCCCAAATTGCTCAGCCAACGGTGGAAAGGTGGCACCGAGCGCCCGGAGCCAGCAGGACAAGGAGCAGCAGACTCCGAAAGTTTGGAGCAAAGAGTGCGCCTCGCAGACGGAGCCCTCGGCTACCCCGACTATCCCGGAGAAGGAGCCATCCAGGGCCGGGAGCAGCTCAGCGAGCATTAAGCCCCGGGGACGCGTTCCAGCGCCCGCTGCAGCAGCGGAGAGACCCCCCGCCACGCCAGGGAAAACCTCACGCCCGCCCAAAGCCAGGGCAAACGATGCGCCTCCGTCTACGGCGGTCCCGAAAGGATGCCAGGAGCGAAGCGCCTGGAGCACCGTAACCAGGAAGCGGGAACGGAAGCGAAAGGCTTTCCCGACACGGTCTCGCCCGGACGCAGTGATTGTCTCGGCGTCTGGGAAGACCTACAGCGAAATCCTTGCATTGGTTACCAGGAGGGAGGACCAACAGCTAGCAGCCCTGGGGAGCTGCGTGAAGAAGGTGAGCCGCACCGCAAACGGCAACCTGCTTCTGGAGGTGGCCAAGACTAGCTCCGAGAGCGCGCAGTCCATGCGGACGTGCATAGCGCAGGTGCTGGGCGATGCGGCGGAGGTCAGGGCCATGACCGAGGACTCCAAGGTGTCCATACTGGAGATTCGGGAGCTGGATGCACTGGCCAAGGAGCCAGAGTTGGTGGCAGCGATCGCCGACCAGTTCAAGATCGACAGGGGAAAGGTCAAGGTGCGGAGCATCCGCCCTGGCTATGCTGCATCGCAGACGGCTGTGATCAGCCTTCCGTGCAGCCAGGCCAAGACGGTGCTCAAGAGCGGCGTGCTTCGCCTAGGCTGGTCCCCGTGCCCGATTAGGGAACGAAGCGGCCCACCACGGTGCTACAGATGCCTGGAGCAAGGGCACTTGGCAAGCAATTGCAAAAGTGCAATTGACAGAAGCGGGTGCTGCATAAAATGCGGCGAGCGGGGGCACAAGGCTCTCAAGTGCCCCAACGCAGCGAAGTGCTACATTTGCGCTTCGTCCGGCAATAAGGACACGAATCACCTGGCTGGCGGCAAGAGTTGCCCGTCCAGGTGTAGCAGCAGCTGGACCGAACCGCACAAAAGAGCATGCAATTGATTCAGCTTAACCTGAACCATTGCAGGGCTGCGCAGGACCTGCTCATGCAGACCGTGCGTGATATTAATGCAGAGGTGGCGGTGCTCAGCGAGCCTTACAGGGCTGCTAGCACACACGGATGGGCCTCTGATCTCACTGGAAAGGCGGCCCTATGGGTATGTGGCGGAGGATCCGTCCAGCTGTCCGATGTCAGGTCGGCGAACGGCTTCGTCCGCGGAAAACTGGGCAGGACGTGGGTGTACAGCTGCTACCTGGCCCCCAGTCTCACCCTAGAGGCGTTCAGCAGAATCATCGAAGAGCTCGCCAGTGACATCAGAGGAAGAGACAGCGTCGTTGTTGGCGGTGACTTCAACGCCTGGGCCCAAGACTGGGGCTCACCGACGACAAATCCAAGAGGTCGCATCGTCGTGGAGTCCTTCGCGTCATTGGACATCGTGCTGCTCAACGATGGCACGCAGGAAACGTTCAACCGAGCGGGGGCGGGGTCAATCATCGACCTTACCTACGCGAGCAGCACATTAGCTCGCCAGGCAACTTGGAGGATCGGCGACCTTTATACCACCAGCGACCATGAGGCCATCTTGGTCACCCTCGCCGGGAGGGCGCTGGGGCGAACGGTGCCGCTCAGCTCTCAGCTAGCATTCAGGCAGGATACCTTCCGAGCACAAGCGTTTGCGAGCGCCCTTGACGGGCTGTGCATTGAGGATGCAGTAGGCGCAAACGAGGCTGCGGACACTCTGGCAAGTGCCGTGGAACAAGCGTGCAACGCCAGCATGCAGAGGAGGAGAGTCTACCACAGACACCACGCTCCCGTCTTCTGGTGGAGCGAAAACATTGCGGCGCTGCGCACAGCCTGCCTCCGAGCCCGAAGGCAGGTCCAGAGAGCACGCAATTCGTCGAACCTGCAGCCTTGCAGCGACGCGTATCGGGCTGCGAGGAAGGCTCTTAAAAAGGCTATTCGCCTGAGCAAAAAGGAGTGCTTCCTAAAATTATGCGACGACGTGGAGCATGACCCGTGGGGCGGCGCATACAGGAAAGTAGTAAAACGGGTAAGCGCAGGCAACGGCACGCCATCGGACCCGGAGGTCCTCGAAGGCATTGTCCGAGCTCTCTTCCCAGAAGGGCAGCCTCTCACCTCCCCGTCGAGCATCGCCTCCGGGGAGATCTGCCCGGTCAATGAGCAAGAGGTCCTCGGGATAGCGAGGAGCCTGCACAACAGGAAAGCGCCAGGCCCAGACGCGATTCCGAACAGTGCAATCAAGCTGCTGCTAGCGTTGCACCCGAAGTCGATTGCTGACTTGCTCAGCAAATGCCTCCAGGAGGGTACTTTTCCCACCAGGTGGAAGCGCCAGAAGCTGCTGCTCCTGCCCAAGCCGGGCAAGCCGGCAGGTGAACCCTCTTCCTACCGTCCCATCTGTCTGTTGGACACTATTGGGACTGGCGACAAACCAGTTTGGCTTCCGCAAAAAGATGTCGACTCTGGACGCTATCGAAAGGGTCAAAAGCATAGCTGAAAGCGCCATCGCTGGCACGAGATGGAGGAACGGGGCCAAGAAGTACTGCCTAGTGGTGACCTTGGACGTCCGGAACGCCTTCAATTCGGCAGATTGGAGAAGGACGCTGGAGGCGCTGGAGGCTTTCAACATCCCCGGATACCTGCTGCGAATTATCCGGGGGTACTTCAGTGAGAGGATCCTCATCCTGGATACTGCCCGGGGTTCCAGAACGCACGCGGTCTCAGCCGGAGTCCCGCAGGGCTCCGTCCTGGGCCCACTGCTCTGGAACACAATGTACAACGGTGTGTTGAACCTTCCGCTACCAACGAACACCTCTATTGTCGGCTTCGCAGACGATGTTGCGCTGGTGGTGACCGAAAAGGAGCTGGCCGCTACTGAGGCAGCTGCTAACAGAGCAGTTCTGGCTGTCGAATCGTGGCTCGCCGTTGCCGGTCTGGAGCTCGCCTCGCATAAGACCGAAGCGGTGCTGATCTCGAGCAGGAAGCGGAATCCGGTACCTGGGGGTCCTTCTGGACACCCGCCTCTCATTCAGAGAGCATCTTGCGTATGTGAGCGAGAAGGCCAGCCACACAGCCAGGGCGCTATCGAGGATCCTGCTGAATACTCGTGGCCCCAAGCAGTGGAAGAGGAAGCTGCTGTCAAACGTGGTCACGTCCCAGCTCCTTTACGCAGCCCCTGTTTGGGCGGAGGCGAGCAGAGTGAGGAGCTACATGCGAGGCGCGGAAGCCACTTACCGCCTGTGTGCGCTGAGGGTAGCTTGCGCCTTCAGGACGGTCTCTGACGACGCGGCGCTGGTCATTGCGGGGCTGGTCCCGCTGGGCGAGTTAGCTCAGGAGGCGAGAGAAACGCGTCTCACTCGGGCCGACCCAGGATCAACCAGCCGCGAGGCTAGACGGGCTGCTAGACGCAGGAGCATCATCAGGTGGCAAGCAATGTGGGACAGTTCAACTAAAGGACGCTGGACCCACCGACTAATCCCCGACATCAGTAGCTGGGTAAACCGAAGGCACGGGGAGGTAGACTTCTACCTGACCCAAGTACTGAGCGGACATGGGTGCTTCCGGAGCTACCTCAAGCGTTTCGGGCACGAAGATGAGGACAATTGTCCGGCCTGCGGCGCCGGAATTGTGGAGGACGCTCATCACGTCCTCTTTGAATGCTTCCGGTTCCACCACGAGCGGGAGGAGCTGGAAGCCGGCGTGGGAAAGGTACTCACGGCTGAGAACCTCGTGCCGACAATGCTCGGAAGTGAGGAGGGCTGGGACGCGATAGCGAAATTCGCTGCTAGCGTACTTAAATCGCTGCGGTCCCTGGAAAGGACGAGACGGACAAGTGCGGAGTAGGAGGCCTGCCGCTCGCGCGAAGCAATGCTTGGCGGCGGTACCGCGCGACTCGGGTTTTCTCTCTGTATCCCCCCCCCCTTATTTATTTATTGTTATTTTTTTTAGTTAAATAAATCGAATACAAAAAAAAACCTCTTGATATAGTCGGAAATGTAGCGAATTCATTATTTGGCGTTTTGGACTCAAAGTACACCGACGACATGTCTAAAATGATAAACAACGTCAAGTCTAACGAAGACGCATTAATGATGCTCTTGAAAAATCAAACATCAATTCTGGACTCTACGATAATTATAGTTAGAAAAAAAGCAGCTCAGCCATCAACAATCGGATCAAAACGCTAGAGTACCAGATAGGTGCAATCAATCAAGAAAGAGGCAAGTACCAAGGCGACCACTTGCAGCAAGCGTTTATGGTTCTGACAGCTCAGCTAACTCTGGTTGCAACGGGAATGCAGCGGATGCAGAGTGAAATAGCTAACGTGCTTACTGACGTTCGCCATCGAACGATTAGTCCGATGCTAGTATCCCCCAAGCAACTCAGGGAGCAACTAGATCAAATGCGGGAACTTATCCCACCGGATCAACGGCTTCCAGTATCATCTGATAATGTTATCCAACTCTACAAAATTATGCATGCCAAAGGCACCACAACGAGCAACCACGTCATCTTCAAGATATCGTTACCTCTGGTGTCTGTAACAGAACAGGAAGTGTTCAGCCTATCCCAATATGGAAGGCCGGAAGCTGGCAGCGATTTCGGCTAAGAACCGAAATCATAGCCGTCAATGCCCATAGAGACCAGTTCATGGGTTTGACTAATGACGAGTTCAACCAATGTATGGAGCTGCCAAATGACGAGCACATATGTTTCAACCACCAAGCCACATTCAGCGTGGATAATCGGTGTGAGTTTCAATTATTTAATAACAAAACTGAGACTATATGTGAGGTCTTTCAGTCAAGATCCGAGCTGTTGTGGCTGGCAACGCATCAGCGAAACAGATGGATGTTTGCCACCCGCAGTCTCATAGAACTTCAAGCGGTGTGAAAAGGAATCGCTTCTACAGTGCAACTTAACGGAACGGCCTTATTGTCATTGGCCCCAGGTTGCACTGCACGCAATTCAAAAATTAGGGTGAGCACATTCAGCACTGTGGTCAGCGAAACGTAGGCTACATATATTCGATTTGGCAATATCTCAAAAATTGACTGTAAGAATCCACCTGAGCCACTCCAAGGAACGGCATCCAAGGAAGTCAGCTTGGAGGAGCTGGGCGCTTTGCAACGCCAGTTAGTCAAATTGACCTGGAAGGATCAACTTGTCGCTCCTCAACATCATCAAGTAGCTGCCTATGTGGCCCTAGCGATGTCAATCCTGTTAGGCATTGTATGGGCTCTTAGCCGGACGGTCGGTAAATGGACACCACGACGTCGGATATTTCTACGCCAAACACCCGAATCCAAGCAGAGCACGGAACAACCAGCACCAGAACCTACCCCACGAAGTTTTTCGTTCGACCTTTCGGAAGGTTGAACACCTGTTCAACGGCCGGGAGAATGTTCAGTCACGGCAGCATTTATTCATAAGCAATAACATTTAAAATACGACATAATAATTCTTTAGTCGCAGCCACATGCATTTGTCGTTAATAAAGTATCAGTTACCAGGTCAAGCGAATATGCATAGCTGGCGGACATGAGGGAAACGAAATAGAGCAATAAGTGTCAGGTCATATAGCTGACAATACCTACATACACAGTAACCCACATTCACAGTAACCCACATTATTTTGTTATACGATATTTGTTACCATAAGCATTTTGTACCTATATATACTGTATAAGTTTTCATTAATAAAGTCAGTAAAAGTTCTACCTCACAACAGCTTTTATTCATGCACATGTGCCCGACACCATAGCCGTGTCTTTCATGCCCCAACCAAACCTCATCCAACCAATCAATCAAACCAATAAACCACACCCAAACACAATTCGAACCGTCCAACTAGTTCCAAGTGCTAGTTGCGACAACTGTAGGCAATAGTTCATGCACTATTTGCCAGGCATCTAAGCCTCAACCCAACAGGGTAGATAAAGAAATAAGATAGGCAAGCGAAGAAATGGAAAATATAATGAACGGATTAAATTAAATGGAATAAAAATAAAATTAAGAAAGAAATTTAATTAAGACCAGCGGAAAACGAATAAGAAAAAGAATACAGCGAGAAAAAAAGAAATAAAAGAAAAGAAAACAACGAAGCTATCGAAGGAAAAGGAATACAGCGGAACGCATGGAAAAATCGAAGGCAAGGAAAATCGAACACACTGAGGAAAATAAATAGAGGAAGAAAGTCAAGTAAATAAAACAGCGAAAATAAAGGAGGTAAAAGGAAAAGAAGGCAAATCAACGGCGAAGAAAAAAATAATAGGGAAAGGAATATTAAATATTAATAAACAGAGAGAATAAAATAATTATAAATTAATAATATGATAATAATAAAATAACAAAAAAAAAGAAAAGGTTAAGGTAATAGAATAAACAAATAAAGATAAATAAGAAATAAAAAAAAAACAATTCAAATAAGGAGTAGAGTAACCAGGCTATAAATCGAACAGTAGAATAAAATATAAAAAAAAATATATACATATATATATATAATAAATAATATAATAAATAATAAAATATAAATATTAATAATAATACAACAAGAAAAAAAAAACAAGAAGAGAATAAACCTAACCACGGGCGTCACCTGAATTAGCTAAAGAAAGAAGCTGGAATTGGAGACCATTCTTCTTGAATTTGATTTGGAACGCGGGGCACGGTGAAGGAGATGCGATCACGGCTGATTGCCTTTGCGCGTCAGCAGGACCATTCCGAGGCGGTACAAATCCGTCTTGAGGAATTGGAAAGGAACTTCGGGAACGCTCCCACAGGGGACGCGAAGTTGTTATCACCCATGTACTTGGATTCGGAGGCAAACTCACCAGGAGCTGCGGCGCCGACGGCACCACTGACCCTTTTGCTGCCCAGAAGTACTTCTCCGGCCGCAGGAAGACGCCTGCCGACGAAAACGGAGGAACCACCGCGTACAACGAACCACCATGGGGACCCGGAAGCCGCACTATTGGATCGGATGACCAAGTGGGGACTTTCGTTTGATGGAACGACGGATCCGCTCTGTTTTATTGAGCACATGGAAGAACGGGCCGATACTTGCCGGATCGACCAGAAGTATCTCGCCCCGGCTTTGATAGTGTTGCTGACTGGCCGAGCCGAGAGCTGGTACAGGACCAGTGGCCTACAGAACGACACTTGGACGGAGGTTCGTAGGGAGTTTTCGGATTTCTTCTTGCCACCGCGCTATTATCAACGGTTGGAGGACGAGATTAGGACACATTTCCAGAGACCCAACGAGCCTTTTAAGGAGTATTTGGTGGACCTGCTCCTGCAGATGCGCCGGGCAGGATTCAAAGCGGAGGGAGAGCTGGAATGAGTCTACGATACGAATACGAATGCCAGAATACGAATTGTTTGTTAGGAGACAGGATTTTTGCACTCTGGCGGAACTGACTCACTTAGTGGTCGACCACGATGAGACCTGCCGCAGAAGAGGAGGGGCTTAGAATCATTAGGACCCAAACCCCCGGGCACCCCCTATTTCTCTCGCCACCACGGATGCGGATCGCACGGCCCGCAGGCCGCCGACGAATCCCATGCAGAGAAATTTAGTAGAAACGCGAATACAGGTCGGGCATCGGCACCGGAGCAGGCACCAGTAAACGTGCGGGAGGCATGTAGGAACTGCGGTCAACCCGGAAATTTCTCGGCGGAATGCCGGAATCAGAGATTGATTTTCTGCTGGGACTGCGAACGACGACGAGTACGGGCATTTGAATACTGCCGACGACAGGTTTCGTGAAACGGAAACGGGCCTCGCGTAACCGGGAATCACCCGAGGGACCCAGCAAACCCGAACAATTAGTAGGAGGATCGCAGTACGCCGACCATCCTGCTGGTGATGACGGACGTTTTGGACGGGGATGGATTTTCTGTGCGGGATCGGAGCCACCATCCAGTGTGGGAGACAGGCCCTCAACTTGATGCCGGACGGGCACACCAAGCCGCCGTGGGCACGAACACGGAGGATAGAAAGGGTACAGGAGGAAGAGCGGGAAAGTCTGCAAAAGGAGCAGCGAGAAAGGTTACAAGAGGAAAAGATGCGAGAAAGGTTGCAAGAGGAAAAGACAGAAAAATTACGAGAGAAAAAACTATACGAGAAAGCCTCACGACCAGGACGAACCCCCAGGGAAGCCCTTAGCAAGCCACCAGGAGTTCGTCAAGGAGTCAGACTCCCAGGGAAGCCACGAGCGAGCCACCAGGAGCCGGATCCCAGGGAAGCCCTTAGCATGCCACCAGGAACCGGATTCCCAGGGAAGTCACAAGCGGGCCACCAGGAGCCAGACACACTCGGGCCTTCTGCGGAACGACGAGGAGTGTCGACGAGGAAACATTTAGGAGGAATAGCAGAAGAAACGCATCGAGGTTTATTTGGCACGGTTACCCAGGAGGGGCCGACTTCCACACAAGGACCAGTACCCAAGCCGCGTACTGTACAAGGACAATTGCCGATCCCTGTCCCTGTAACGAGTCGGAATTCACGCACGGAAACAGTCCTGGATACGGAGGTACCCACGACAAGTCGAGCAAGCAGCTGGAGCCATGTTTTGCCTGTGGCTAACGCCATCGCCGGGCAGCGGAATCCATTTCGCACCTACAAGAAGCGTGTCCACTTCCAGGACCACGCCGAGGAAACGCCGGAGCAGAACGCGCCCCTTTGCGGCATTGTCGACTCAGTGAACCATACATCTGAGGAACCGGACCGCCGGAGTCGGGACAAAGATACCCAGAGCCCTGGGTGGAGGAATTCCTGAAACAGGAATTGAAAAAATTTGAGGATCTGACCGGAGTATCCCACATCGCGGAGCACCGGATCATTATGCGCAACGACCGCCCGATGAAACATTTTCCCCGGAATCCGGCCATGAGAGCCGTCATCGATTAGCAGATAGATGAGATTCTGAGGGACGGCCGCATTGAGCCGTCTAAGAGCCCGCACAGTGCCCCCATTGTGATCGCGGCCAAGAAGAATGGTGACGCACGGATGTGTATAGACTACAGGCAGCTCAACAAGAACACTGTGCCGGATGCATACCCGCTGCCAAGGATCCACCAAATCTTGGAGCGACTACGGAACGCCAAGTTCATTTCGACGTTGGACTTGAAGAATGGTTACTGGCAAATTCCTGTGGCTAGGGATAGTCGGGAATGTACGGCTTTCACGGTTCCTGACCCAGGCCTATTCCATTGGCGAGTTATGCCATTTGGACTCCACTCGGCGCCAGCGACGTTTCAGCGGGCACTGGACACGGTAATCGGTCCGGACATGGAGCCGCATGCATTCACATACCTGGACGATATCATAGTCTTCGGGTCAACGCTGGAGGAACATGTAGAAAACCTTCGGGAGGTGTTTCGCCGACTACTCAGGGCCAACCTACGGCTAAATAGAAATAAATGCCATGTACTTGGGACATGTGATCAGCGAGAAAGGGATCCACACGGACCCAGACAAGGTAGCCGCGATCCGCGAGTTGCAACCGCCAACGTGCTTGAAGGAACTTCGAAGATGCCTGGGCATTGCATCCTGGTATCGTCGATTTGATAGAACCGATGACATCATTGCTGAAGAAGGGCAAGAAATGGGATTGGACACCGCGGCAGGATCAGGCATTTCAGGAGCTGAAAACGCGACTGTCTTAGTCTGCCCGGACTTTGAGCGGAAATTCGTGCTACAGACAGACGCCAGCGAATACGGCATCGAAGCCGTACTAACGCAGACCATTGACGGGCAGGAACGAGTGGTGGCCTATGCCAGCCGCCGCTTAAATAGTGCGGAAAGGAATTACTCGGTAACCGAGAAGGAGTGTCTCGCCATCGTATGGGCCGTAAGAAAGATGCGGTGTTACATCGAGGGATACCGATTCGAGGTCATAACGGACCATCAGGCCTTGAAGTGGTTGAACTCTATTGACAACCCAACTGGGAGAATCGATCGATGGGCACTCGAGCTGCAGCACTACCAATATGACGTCCACTACTGGCGGGGAGCCAAGTTCCAAGATTACAGGGAAGAAAACGGACAGCTTTATCGCCGCATTGGGCTACGGCCACAGGAGGAGGAGTACACACCCTGGAAGCTGTGTGTAGGAGCGGATTATCGCCATCGTGTTCTACAGGAGAACCACGATCTGCCGGACATTTGGGAGTCCGGAAGCCAAGCAACCGCGTGGCCAGCGATACTATTGGCCAGGACTTTTTCGCGACGTCGCCCGCTACGTACGCAACTGCCTGAGTTGCCAAAAATATATGGTCAGCCAGGAGAAACCGGCGGGACACGTGTTCACACGCCATGTGGAGGAGCCATTCCACGTTCTCTGCGCGGATTTCGTCGGTCCGCTACCGCGTTCAAAACAGGGAAATACAATGCTCTTTGTTTTCCTTGATTCTTTCAGCAAATGGGTGGAATTAATTCCACTACGCAAAGCCACGGGAACGCGCATTTCGGGAACGGATCTTGAGCCGTTTTGGAGTGCCACGAACGTTCGTCTGCGACAACGGCACACAATTCACGGGTCGATCATTCCGGAACTTCTGCAAGTCCGTAGGACTGGAGTTGCAGCACACGGCCCCATACACACTGAGGCAGAATCCGACAGAGAGAGCAAACCGGAAGAAGCAGCCGATCGCGGGGGTCACACTGAAGCACGCCAGACCCTATATAATACGGGCCGCTGGCCGTAGAAAATCACTTAGCAGCCGACAGCGATCGGGAGTGGTAAGCCTCTAGTAGAACACTCCTAGTAGTCAGCAGCCAGAATCTTAGGACCAGAATCTTAGGATTTGGGTTGCAAAATACATTGTCGAAGGACTTGCGAGTCGGCGGGCCGAATTCTCTCTCTCTCCCTCTCTGAAGACTTACGAGCCCGCCAGCCCTCTCTCTCTCTGAAGACTTACGCGTCCGCCAGCCCTCTCTCTCTGAAGACTTACGAGTCCGCCCGCCCTCTCGCTATGAAGACTTACGAGTCCGCCCGCCCTCTCTCTCTCCCGCAAACCGAAAACTTTCGAGTCCACCGCGAGTTCTCTGCGAAGACTTACGAGTCCGCTATCTCTCTCCCACTGGGAAGACTTCCGAGTCCCACACCTTCTCTCTTCTCTTTTCTCCGCAGGCTCCCGGGTCCATCGCCCCGAGGTGACCTGTCGGGGCGTTCCGAAGCGCCGACGTACCCCGGCCCGAACGGACCTGTCGAGGCGTTCCGAAGCACAGAAGACCAGGCTGCAGCGCACCCGAGATCCCGATAGTCAACTCTGTACCACGAAGCCTTGAATAAACAACGAAACCTACCTAAGTTACCGAATTCTCTCCACTGTTCTTACTGGGAATCGGGGGAATATCTCTTACAGCTACCACTCGGACTACTAGGCGGACTCTGGCCGTCCCTGAGCTATCCGGGGAATTGGGCGGCAGAACGTCACAAATTTTTTTTTTTTTTTTATTTCGCGCGGGGTCCCACGCCCACCTCCCGCCCAACCGACCGAGGGGCGCTGCCATGTGACGTACGGCACGAAACGCGTACTGGATAGACGCGAGAGAAGAAAAAAAATAGAATAGAACGAGGAAAAATTAGGATACACTACGGGATAGTACTACAAGCAATACAGTTTTTAGTTTTTGAAGGCTTTCAATGCCTTCAATGCTACTAAAAAGACGATTGTAATCAGAACATAAAACCCTAAAGGGCTCATGTACTTCAAACTCACGCCTACAGTGGTTAACTACTAGTGGTATAAAAGTTCTAGAAGAAAGACGGGGAACATGGAAATTGAGCTGGCCTAGAAGGAAGGGGCTCTCCACATCACCGTTAATAAGTTTATGTAAAAAGACGACGCCAAGCAACGTCCTACGGTTAGCTAAAGAAGGTAGATTAAGTAGGAGAAGTCTACTAGCGTAAGACGGTAATCTAAGGTTTGCATCCCAGGGTAGGCCACGAAGGGCAAAAAGCAAAAAGTTTTTTTGGACAAATTCAATGCGGCTACTATGGACCCCGAATTGAGGACTCCAGACGCACGAACCATACTCCAATATAGGGCGAACCAACGAAGTAAAGAGAGTCTTCGTTACGTAAGGAGAATCGAATTCCGTCGCCCACCTTTTAATGAATCCCAGCATGCCTCTGGCTTTGTTAACCATACAAGAAATATGTTCAGAGAACGAAAGTTTAGGATCCAGGCGGACACCCAGATCATCAACAATAGAAATTCTTTCCAAAGAGCAGTCGTTAAGCATACAGGGGAGTAACACGTGAAAATGTCATCAGTTTGCATTTTGAGCTGTTGAGATGTAAATCGTTAGCATGCCACCATGCTTGGAAGTTATCAAGATCCGATTGTAGGTCTGATTGGCACGAACTGTCCCTATACTGCAAGCAAAGTTTAACGTCATCAGCGTACATGAGTACTCTGGATTTGGTTAGAACCTGCGGCAAATCATTGATAAACAATGTGAATAGAAGTGGTCCAAGGTGACTACCTTGTGGGACGCCAGATGTGACCCTGAGGCTATTGGATTGAACGTTTCTGAACAGAACCTTTTGGGTCCTATCACTTAGATAACTCGAAATCCATTTAAGGAGATCACTAGGAAACCACATTGAATCGAGTTTCCTAACCAGAAGAGAATGATTAACCGAGTCGAAAGCTTTACTAAAGTCCGTGTAAATAACATCGGTTTGAAAGTTTTGTTGGAAGCCCCTAATAACGAAAGAGGTAAGTTCCAGAAGATTGGTCGTGGTTGATCTTCGCCTCATAAAACCATGCTGGCATGGATAAATGACGGATCTGCATAGATGTTGCAAGTGAGGAGTGATTATATTCTCGAAAAGTTTGGGGATAGCCGATAACTTAGAGATACCCCTATAGTTACTGGCATCCGATTTGCTACCTTTTTTGTGGAGAGGAATAACAAATGATTCCCTCCAAATAAGGGGAAATTCTGAGGATTCTAAAGATAAGGTAAACAATTTAAGAAGGGGGTTACACAGCGCCTCGGAGCAATACCTAAGCACAGAGCCAGGTATACCATCGGGACCTGGCGAATAAACTGGCTTAACACGTTGAAGATCAAGAATAAAAGAGCTTTCTTTTAAAATAGGACTGAAGATTAGGGACGAACTGGGCATAGCTGTAGAAAATGTATGATCTGAAGATGTAGAGGGCGAATATGTCGTTTAAAAAAACTCAGCAAAGAGATTAGCAATTGCTTGATCAGAATTTACTGTAGTATTCTTAAAAGACAGCGAGGGAGGATATAACGTGTGTTTACGTTTAGAGTTAACAAAGTTATAAAACTGTTTAGGGTCCTGCGTGAACTGGACCTTACAACGAGTCAAATAATTTTTGTAACACTGAGCGTTAAGCACGGTAAAGTTAGATCGAGCACTAAGATAAGATGAGAAAGCCGTTTTTGAACCAGTGAGTTTATATTTATTATTTTATTTATTTATTTTTTTATTTATAAGCAATGTACTGCTTTTTTCCCGATTTCAACTTCTATTACAATAATCTTAATATAAATTATAAAAAGTGAAACTATGTTGCCATACCACTAAGGAGTGTTTTTTAACGATATGCTCCTGACTCACATCGAATGGTTGACAACACAGCAAATTACAAAATATTGGAAGAGAATCACAGATTATTATAATTAGTAGAAAAGGAACTTTCAAATGATAAGACATGACACATATTGTTATAATTATCACAAAGAACTCGAAAAAGGATCATGACGGGCATAATTGGACTTACATATAGGTAGAAACAATGGCCGAAAACGACGTATTGTTCTACAAGGAACAGTCCAGTTAAGGGAATTAAGAAGTAGGGGGGAATCGACATCACCAACAACTAATTTATGCAAAAACATAACTCCCTGGCAGATTCTACGATGGTTCAGGGAGGGTAAATCCAAAAGGCGCAGTCTAGAACTATACGAGGGCAGCTGTCTACCAACATCCCAATTTAAACTTCTTAACGCGAATAACAAAAATTGTTTTTGCACAGACTCTATCATATTTCGATAAGACGATAATTGAGGTGACCATATACACGAGCAATACTCCAAAGAAGGACGGACAAGGGAAACATACAAAAGCTTTGTAGTATAAGGGTCATTAAACTCCTTAGACCAGCGCTTTGTAAACGCTAAGAGACTTCTGGCTTTGTTAGAAATTATGGAGATGTGATCCTTAAAGCTAATCTTATGGTCAAACAATACTCCAAGATCCTGCACTGAGAAAATGCGTTCGAGGGGATTATTATCAATAGAATATGAAAACAACAACGGACTACAACGATAAAAAGTCATATAGTTACATTTAGAAAAGTTAAGATATAATTTGTTGAACTGGCACCATATGAATAAGTTATCAAGGTCAGACTGAAGATAAGAGTTAGAACTTGGCTGTGTCATTGGCATACACAACTTTACATCATCTGCATACATTAGAACAGTTGCGGATTCTAAACATCTGGCAGATCATTAATCATTAGTCCAAATAACAACGGTCCGAGATGGCTACCCTGGGGCACTCCTGATGTAACTTTGATAATTTTGGAAATTTGATCATTAAACAAAACTTTTTGGGTCCTATTTGAAAGGTAAGAAAATATCCATGTTAATAATTTAGGAGAGAAACCTAAGAGAGACAGTTTGTGAATAAGAAGTTTATGGTTCACCGAATCAAACGCTTTCGAAAAATCAGTAAAAACTACATCAGTCTGATGTTGTTTAAGAAAGCCTCCATTAATAAGAGTCGTAAACTCAAGCAAGTTTGTAGTTGTTGAGCGACATCTAGTAAAACCATGTTGACATGGTGAGATAATTGAGCGGCAGTGATGCTGTAATTGAGAAGTAATTATTTTTTCAAAAAGCTTAGGAATAGCACTGAGTTTAGCGATGCCACGATAATTTGCAATGTCTGATTTGCTCCCTTTCTTAAATAAGGGTATTATAAAGGATTCCTTCCATATAGAAGGGAAGCAGCATTGATCAAGTGAAAATTGAAAATTATTGCTAGGGGGCGGGCAAGGTAGCTTGCACAGTTTTTAAGAACACAGCTTGGTATTCGGTCAGGTCCAGGAGAAAAAGAGAGTTTTACAGAAAGAAGATTCTGTAAAACATCCGATTCATTTATCACTGGGCTGAAATTGGAATTTAATTGAGGTAGTCGATAAGGATAGTCCGAAGTACTATTACTATTACATAATGTACATGTAGATTGAAAAAAGTCAGCGAATAAGTTGGATATACCATTGTCATCAGAAGAAACTTTATTGTCAAGAAAGAGAGAAGGAGGAAAGAAATTAGATTTACGTTTAGAGTTAACAAAAGAAAAAAATAGTTTTGGATTACTTTTAAAGTCAGTTTTACAACGAGCAAGATAGTTATTATAGCACACAGAATTAGACTGGATAAAATCAGATTTAGCTATAAAGCATAGATTTTACGTTTTTTAGACGCGTCAGCTCCTTGTTAAACCAACGTGGTTTATTAGAGACCGACGGGTAGCATTTAGGAATACATAAAGAAAAGAATGAATTCATGGCATTGTAAAAAATGTCAACGGCGGATGCCATGTCAGAGTTCATGTAAAGATTAGACCAATCAAATTCTGCTATTAAAGTGCTTAGCCTCTGATAGTCAGCCTTTCGGAAACAGCGGACTCTGTTTAAACTGCTATCAGGTGTAGTAGCTAAGACTGTCCCAGTGTCGATAGTCACATCGAAAGTTGGATGATAAGGATCTTCAGGTTGCGTCAATGGAGGAACTCTAATTAGGTTTACACCTGCAGGATCAGAGACAAAGCATAGATCAAGTAGGCGGTTTAAAGAGTTAAAAATATGGTTAACTTGCGATAAGGATAAATCAAGCAAGCCATTAAGGAGGTCATGCTGTGCCGCAGTGTGAAGAACATTAGACACCCCATCAGAAGACCAGTGAGCTCCGGGTATGTTGAAGTCACCCAAAGCCACTAATTGGTCCCTATCAGAAGGCCTATTGGAAACTGCCCGAATTGCCGAAAGGTGTTTCCAATAAATTGGCTCTTCCGAAGATGGAGGGATGTAAGAGCAGGTTACATAAATGAAACTACCTGTGAAAGATAGTTTAACGCAGATGAATTCGATGTCCAAAAAGTCATTAGATACCACCCGTTCCGAAATGAGGCTGGAGTCAACGGCAATTAAAACTCCGCCACCACGCTCGTGAGGACGGTCTAATCTGTAAATAGTGTACTTACATGGAAGAATTTCGGAGCAGAGAATCTCCGGCTTCAACCAGGATTCTGTAAATACAATCACCTGGGATGCGAAAGAAAGGCTATCTGAATATAATCTAGAGAGCTTACTGCGTAAGCCCCTAGTATTCTGATAGGAAAGCAGTAGGGAAGAGGTTAGTTTTTTGGGACAGAAGGTGCTTGAGTGGACACTGAAGGTTGTGACGGCTTGGGCAGTTGAACTCCCACAGGCCGATTTCTTTTCTTCCGTGCCTCGTACTCCTTGACTACAACGTACTCGGGCCAGAAGTCACCCGAGCAAATAGTGTCAAAGAGCTGGAATGAGACATTTATCTTAAATGACGAAATGTCTCTGGCATACGGAAATTTAAATTTTTCCACCTTGATATTGCCAGCTTGTGTTTTGCCTTGAATATAGGCTAGAACATCTTCCGATGCGAGATCAGGGGCAAGCCTCGAAACAAATATAGTTTTCGAAGGTGGGACTGCTGTTAGGGTCTTATGTAACGAATTGTTACCAACAACGGCCGGTATTCCGGGCAATGTTGGACCCTTGGTAGAATTTTCTACGGTTGTTTGCGGAGCCAAAGAATTGGGCTGCGCATCAGACACCACGGACGACGGTTTCCGTAGAGGAAATACCTCTACGACCGATTCGGTTACCGAATCTTTGATCGTTCCTGATCTCAGAACTATTGGAACGGGGACCAGGAGCTGTGGCGACGGAGAGTGGCAGGAAATCGGTTGCTGTGTCTCACACAGTTGCAGCCGACTAGCAGCGGATTTTTTGCGTTTCGGCGACTCATTTAATAGCTTCATACTATTAAATTGAGCGTCCAGCGCGGAGAACAGGTCATTCGCCTTGCGAAAAGTGGCCATGATCTCAGAAAATCCACTCCTTGTCTGACGCATGAAGGATGATATTTCCGTCTCAACCGGTCGACAGCCCTCACAGCAATAACGCAGGCCCTTTTTTGCTGGACACTGCGTCAGCCATTCGACGCGTCATCTCGATGCACTTAGCGTGCACAACTGCCTCGCAAAGCCAGCAATGGAAACTGGGCTGATCTGCCAAAACATTTTTTTGACAGTTCTTAATTACACAGACAATATTCTGGGACATGTTCACAAACCCTAGAACCACTGTGCACACTATCAATACCAAAAAAGTAAAGAGATAAAGAGAGAGATAAAAGAGCGCAAGAGTTAGAGTAGCAGAAAATCACAAGAGCGGTGAGAGCTATGAACAGCTTGGATGCAGCTAATAGCAAACGGCACTCGAGCGGGGGAGAGAAAAATAGAAACGGTAAAAGAGCAAAGAGGAAATATAAAATAAGATAAACCGTGTTAGCACAAAACTAACAAGTAATTATTTATGCAAATTAACTACACAGAAAAGTGCATGCACGCGCGGTAGCAAAACGGTATATCGTTATAAATATTAGGTTATAAGTTTAGATGAAACCCCGGTGGTTTAGATTCAAAATAACACAAAAGTCGGAGCGCAAAACAAAAACACGACCGTCCGCTACGAAGAGAAAGATCGAATCTCCGACACGACGGGATTCAGCCCAGCTTTCCTGGTTCAGGGAAGAGAACCTCGGCTACCTCACGCCCTTTATGACGAAGTTAATCCGGGACGTGGAATCCCCCAGGTAACCCCGACGGAACGCAGTAGGCAGCTGCACCGCATCTTCGAAGTCGCCAGGAACAATGCCGACCGAGCATCGGCTGACCAGCTACGGCATTATAATCTCCGCCGACGGGAATGGAAGCCGCCGGTGGGATCACTAGTTCTGGTACGACGCCACGCCTTGTCAAATGCCACCGAGGGATTCGCAGCAAAATTGGCAGCGAAATATGAGGGCCCGTTTAGGGTCGCCAAATTCCCTTCACCGAACATTGTGCAGCTGCATATACCGGGCAGTCGCCGACGGCGGACCGACAGTCTGAATCAGCTGAAACCGTGGAAATCACGGCGAGGAAACAGATACGGTGGAAGACGAGAACGAAAAGGCCGACCCGACCAGTGAAAACAACTCCACGCTCGGAGGACGGAGCTAGACGGTATCACCGTCGGATACCCTGACACAGGGTCAGAGCTCACGGAGTCACTTGCTGACGGGTGCGCCCGTCCAACACTCCGCCCCGCCAGGGCGATAACTACAATTTGATAGGGTCCTTTCCCATCGCGGGGAAAGCAGGTCAGGAATAGGGCCGAGTTTTAAAACACACCGTTAGGTAGGGGTCAAGATTAACACGATATTAATCCTATTTATCCCCACAGACAAACGAAGAGAAAGGAAAAAAATGGCTGGACGAGGCTTGCCCACTTTCCTGTGGCCCGAGGGACGCCCACAGACACGGGTGGCCGTAGCAGCGGAGCTGATGCTCCCACCACCGCTGACCTCGGCGCTATACCCGCGACGAGCCGGAGATCCCCCGATCCGCCGGGATCTGTCATGGCTGGCCGCGGCGGTGGAGGAAGGTTTCCAGAGCCTTCATCTGGACGAGCGCCGATGCCCAGTCCCGGGGGACGATGCCTATTTCTGCCCCAGCCATGTATATGCGGCCCCTGTACGCCGACCTGGCCCCAACCGAGGGGAGAGACCCTCGTCGGCGCCCAGGACCACCACTATTGGCGACCATGTCGGTCGCTGGGGCGCGAGAACCATCGCCACCGGAGGGCCCGGCAGGAGTGGTGGTTATCGTTAGCAGTGACGATGGACCATCACCGCCATCACCGGGGTCGCCGACACTTCTACCCTGGGAGAACCCACAAGAAGATGAGGGACCCAGGGTAGTCACCGAGGAGCAGGCGGCAGAGCTGACCGCCTGTTTTGGAGTCTGTACGCCAGAATTGCTGGCAGCATTGGTGCCAATACCAGGGCCGTGGGGTAAACATGGAGAGGCCCCGTTCAACGACCACGGGCCACCGCCGCTCGTGGAGAGGCCAGTAACGCCGCCGACGCCGGGCCTGCACTATGACCCACGGCCGCGGACGGCTATGAGGCAACGCACGTCCCGCCGCATTCGCCGAGGGACCTGGAGGAGCAGCACGCAGGGGTGCGCTACAGCCCCTCGCGGGAGGGATGGAGGCCCCAAACGCCCCAGTCACCAGCCCCGGATATTTACGGCGGCATTTTCGGGCCGGGACTGTACCAGGCCAGCCCGATGGGGATACGATGTGCGGCCAGCCGTCCGTCCGACTCCGTCGAAGCTGAAGAGAGGACACGGCGCGCCGTTCCGTGGGACGATTCCCCCACAGAATCGTTCGAGGAAGAGGAGGATTCACCGGAGCCCAGGGGCCCTCGAGCCTTGGGCGAACCCTGGATAGCGGCACCGGTGGAATGGTCAACGCCTGGAGGAAGGCTGCCGGCGCGGCTGATCACAAGAATCGAGGCACCGTTGGGTACCCGCGGACGGCGCACGCGACGGTACCTGGACGAGGAGAAAGAGCAACGGTTCCGCCTCCAGATTAGCACGTCCGGGATGGTACGGGTGTTTATTCGACCCACCGTGAAGTAGGAGGGGGGTGTGACGAAGTCACTCGTCTTTGTATGTAAAAATGTATATAGTAGGTTAAGATTAGGCTACCTTTGTAAATAATAGGGAGTAGGAGTAGGGAATAGGGACGTAGGCGGTGGCGGGCCACACACCGGCCACACACTCTGGCAACATTGCCGGCAACATCACCGACAACATCGCCGGCAACATGATCGGCAACATAGCCAAGGAACGCCGGCCAGGGGAGCTGCACGGAACAGCCCGCATCCCAGAGGACCGGAACGGGAGCCGCGGACCAGCGAGCGGCGAAAAGAGCGTTCGGGGGGCAGAGGCCTACGACGCGGGCGCCGGCAGAGCAGCGGAATTCGGATCCGCCACCTGCTCGGAACCCGGAACGGCGCGTGCCAACGATTGCGGCGCGTGCCAACTACCGCCAGCGGGAGAGCCGAAATTAGGTCAAGGCGAGTTTTGCAATCAAATTGGCATTCACTCGCGATTTGGCCTCAGCAAGATTTGGAAGTAAAAATTTGACAAGTGTGTGTGTGCAAAGTAGTGCAAAGGAGAAGGAAGAGAAGCAGCAACGGAGATAAATTGTTGGAAGTTTTATATTGGGTAAGCGAGGCAAGCCAAGATTTCGGGGTGTGTACTAGCTAGAAGAAAAGGAGTGGGGAAAACAGAACTAAGAAATGGTTAATAATTAAGGCACAGCGCAATGAAAATAAATCCACAATGAAGATATCCGTTCTCGACTATTTTCTTACCCCATTCATAGCAAATTACATCACCCTCTGCTCTCCTCCTCCCCATCTTGGCTGCCGTTGGGTAATTCCAGGCGCCGAATTGGGCAGGACGGGAACAGGAGCGCCCCGCTGCTGAGATTAATTCAGGGCGCGGGCGGCGGCTGTTGGGTTTCCCCAAGCCGCCTGTCCAATCTTAGAGTGCGCCGTAGGGATTAGCCCAGGCGCCCTCGGGCGATCGCGAGTCACGGGGAATTTTTTTGGGAAGGGGGCGACGGCCCGCCGTTGGATAATTCCAGGCGGAGCCACAGCGCCGCGGCCGTTGGGTTGGGACCAGGCCGTGGGGTTAGGTTTGGGTTGTGGGCGCGGGAGCAGGCTGCTGGGCGATCCCGAGCCGGTTCCAGTCTCGGCCGGTAGAAATTTGTCCCGCCCAGCGTGGGCAATTGGAAGTCGCAATTTTCTAAGCCAAAACCCACCCCTAAAAATCCTCGCAAACCTCGGCCTCCTTCATGTTCTGGCGTTTCCAAAATATAAATTATTCTGGAAGGGACTCTGGGCCGCTGAGTTCATATCTCGGCCGTAGTGCATCCTTACAAAGTGAACGGTCGTGTTTTTTTTATGCGCTATCGTTTTTATAAAAATCTTTACGTTAAAATCGCCGGGGTTTGCTTAAAACTTCTACTTTATGTTCTATATAGTTCCCGTTAACTTCGCGTGTGCATGCAGCTATATTAATTTATTTAATCCCTTTTATTTCACTACTTAATTGTGCTGCCAGTGTCTGTTCTTTTTGATTTTTTTGCATTTTTTCTTTATACCTCTCTCGTTTAACCGTTGTTGCTCTGTCGCGACAGCTAAATGTTTCTAAGCTCGCTTACTCTCGCACTCCCCTGCTCTCTAGCGCTTTAACACTCTAGGTGCAGCTGCACTTTTCTTCTCATATCTATCGCCCCCTCATCCTATTGCAACAAGTACAGTGGTAGGTTTTAAATAATGTCTTTCGATATCGTCTGCATTTCCAAAACTTGTAAAAAGGCAGTTTTGTCAAGTGATCTTACCATCGACTGGTGGTTGTGCCATCGACACATGACATGACATGACACAGCCATCGACCTCAGAATTAAATCCCAGAATCCTAAGATCAAGTGTTAGGAAAGAGTCGGTATCCGAAGCTGCTGTGGGACTAAACGTCCCACCGCTAATTTCATTCTCGTCTCCTATGGGAGCACAAACTTTGACCCCGTATAGCCCCGTAAATTTATCCCCCCAGGAACTACAGGCCAATATGGGCACTCCAGGCACTCAGTCTGTCTCACCACAAGCCCTCATTGCTATCCCACCTACTAAATAGATATTTGTTTCGCGACTCTCCCCTGGTCAAACATCTGAAGATGTCATTGCTTTTATACAAGGCAAAGTCAGACCTAAAAATTTTAAATTAAAGGTGGAAAAATATAAATATTTTCTTACCCTAGGGATATTTTGAACTTTCAAAATAAATGTCCCAAATAAATTTTTTGGCACGATGTGCTCAACCAAATTCTGGCCTGAGTATGTTGTCGTCAAAAAATATGAAACTAAGAAAAAGAAACGGCCTGTTGGGATAACTCTTCCTAAGCCCGATCTGACCACTGTACCCTCTACATCCTCTGACTCTGTTCAAAAAAACTAAACACTTCTCCTATCAAAATGCAAGAGTGCTTGCGTAGTGCTGACTAAAATGTATTCTGATAGTTTTGCATTCGCCTCCCATGTTTTTGTGTTCACAGAAACCTGGTTAAAGCCAGAGATTCTTAGCTCCGAAGTTTTCCTAGCTGCGTTCACGATTTATTGGCTAGACCGGCCGGTCAACTTCACTCTCACGTCAGAATTAGTAACTTAAGAGGAATTAATTTGTGTGAAGCTATCATTTCATGGTCGCTTTGTTTTTATTACATGTTCCTACATTCTTCCATTGTCGGAACTGCCTATTTTTTGGAACCACCTTTCCGCCATTCGGACGGTTTCCAATATGCTTTCTGATAGAGATCATTTAGTAGTCTTGGGTGATTTTAATATCCCTGGGGCTATTTGGTCCCTAAATAGCTCCTCTAACACACTTCAATCCTCAACACAACATGATTTTATTGCTGGCTTGTTCAACATTTCGCTGTCTGAAGTCAACCATGTACGAAATTCCTTAGAGTGCTTGCTTTATCTTTGTTTTGTCTCTGATCCGGCGAGTTGAAGAAAGCGGATGGGACTTGGGCCATGTCTCCGCTTGAACGTGCCGAGGCGTTTGCAGAGAGTTTGGAGGAGCGGTTCACTCCATTCGAAACTGCGTCGAGGGAGAGAGTCGAAAAGGTTCATGCAGCACTAGAGGAACCTCACCAGATGACGCCTCCAATGCCCCCAATCCGGCTGCCTGAAGTCCAGGCCAAGATAAGGAAGCTGAAGCACCGGAAGTCGCCAGGAGCGGATGGCATTTCCAGCCGAGTAGCAAAACTCCTTCCGGAGAAGGCTCTCCTTTTCTTGGTCCTGCTGTTCAACGCTGCACTCAGGCTGGGACATTTCCCGAAAAGCTGGAAGCATGCAAATGTTGTAATGATACACAAAAAGGGCAAGGACTCGAAGGATGTGGGCAATTATAGGCCGATTAGCCTCCTGCCGACCTTTGCTAAGGTCTATGATCGGTGCATTCTGGAAAGATTGCAAAGGATACCAGAAGTCACAAAAGCGATCCCCAGGCACCAATTCGGCTTTCTCAAAGGACATGGCACCCCCGAGCAACTTCACCGTGTAGTGGACTTCGTCGTGGATGGATTTCAAAGAAGGCAATATACGGTGGCTGCCTTCCTGGACATCCAGCAGGCCTTTGATAGGGTCTGGCACCAAGGGCTCCTATCAAAGGTCAAGGAACTTCTGCCTCCTCAACTGTTCGAGTTAGTCAGAAGCTACCTCAGCGATCGAACCTTCCAAGTGGTGCAGGATGGAGTAGCCTCAACTACCAGGAGGATAGCTGCCGGAGTTCCACAAGGTAGTGTACTGGGCCCTACACTATATAACTTGTTTGCGCACGATGCCCCACTTCATCTGAGCTCAAGAAGCGTGTGTGTAGCGACATATGCAGACGACACTGCAATCCTTGCAAGGTCCAGCTGCGTCTACAGTGCCACGGACAAACTTCAGATACTTCTGAAGAGGTTTGAGAACTGGGCCTGTAGATGGAATGTGGCCATCAACACAGACAAGTGTGCGGTGGTCACATTCGCCTTGAGGAGAGACACATGTCCAGGGGTCTTTCTTCATGGTCAGCTGTTGCCGCAACGCGAGGAGCACACATACCTGGGACTGGTCCTGGACAAGAGGCTGACGTCGCACATCAAAAAGACAAGGGCCAAGTTGGAAAACACTGCCAGGCGTCTAAGCTGGCTAACTTTCCCGAAGTCGAAGCTGAGTATTAGGTGCAAGACTCGCCTTTACCAGCCCCTGCTAGCACCGATTTGGCAATATGGAGTGGCAATATACGGCAGTGCGGCCAGGACGCATTTGAATCGAATTCAAGCGTTTCAGGCGAAATTTCTTAGACGTATCACTGGAGCGGAGTGGTACATAAGAAATGCCGACATACGCAGGGAATTGCAAGCCCCTGCAATCGGAGACGCCGTGAACACCTTAGCTGCCAGACACAGAACCAGACTTTGGAGTCACCCAAACCCGCTGGCCAGGAGGATGAGCTGGACTAGGACCAGGAGACGCCTGAAGAGGGTCATAATCCGGGAGCTACCAACCCGGCGTATAAACTAATTTTTAATTAACATTGTTACATATTCGCTACATAAAATTGTTAAATAATAATAGATATGTAGCCAAATAAGTTTAGCAGCAAACTTGCATACAACCAAATAAACAAAAAAAAAAAAAAATCCGGCGAGTGCCAGTTTAGTGAGGGTGGCGCCGCTGACGCAACCTGAAGATCCCTATCATCCTACTTTCGATGTGACACTCGACATTGGTGCTGATATACAGAAAATATCATTTCAAATAAACCACCTTGGTTTACTAAAGAATTGAGTCGCTTGAAAAATGTAAAGTCAAAATTTAAAAAAACCGGTCCTCGTTCTGATCTCTCTAACTATATATCGGCTTGGTTACAAAAACTATTTGACTCGTTGCAGGGTCCAATTTTCTCAGGATCCTAAACAGTTTTATAATTTGGTTAATACTAAACGTAAGGCGGTAACACATCCTTCATCACTTTCTTTTGCAAACGCAACTGTGAAGTGCGATCAGACAATTGCCGATCTTTTTGCCCAATTTTGTCAAACAACAAACTCCACTTCCACTGACCTAAATCAGACGTATTCTTATAGCTTGCCCAGATCGAACTTAATTTTCAGTCCACATGTAAACAAAAGCTCTCTTCTTTTAGATCTTCATCGTGTAAAGCCAGTTTATCTGCCAGGTTCCGACGGAATACCAGGCTGCGTACTTAGGTATTGTGCCGATGCCCTGTGCTCGCCCCTTCTGAAATTGTTTACTTTATCCTTAGAAACCTTGCACGTTCCCCATATTTGGAAGGAATCACAAAAACGGTAACAAATCGGAGGCCAATAACTATAGAGGAATCTCTAAGCTTTCGGCCAACTTTAATTTAAGACTAAACTAAGAGCCGAAGAGCCCGGGACCGCGGAGTGGTGGGAGAGCGGGAGTGCAAGCTCCATTGCAGCGCTCGCTCCCACACTGCCGCTGGTTGATTCAGCTTTGGAAACAAATCTGATCCCGCGAGGGAAATGGACGATGGGCGATGGAAGAAGAAGTTGTTGTGGTCACCTCCACACGTTTTGCAGTCCTCGGTGTTGCGGCAGGTCCCTCCTGAGTGCTCATGAGCAAGGCAGTTCGAGCAGTACTTATTAATAAGTATTGCCCGAAGGCTCTTTTCAGCGCTCTTGCACTTCCGAAGAGGATGGATGCCCCGGCAGACTCGGCAGCGCTATCAAGATTTTTGGGCGGTACGAGGACGCGGCACCATAATGTCGAAGTTGCTCTGCGAGGAAAAGAGAGAACAAAAATTCGCTTAGTATAGGACCTCGCAAACGGATATATATTAATTGCAGGAAACCGCTAGTTCCTTGCTCTCCACAGGGAGAAGGATGATGCATGGATGCATGGGCCGTTTTATTTTACCGCGCGCTGTACAGACTTCGACTACTCGATTCGGCCGAGCCGCCATTCGTTCGAGGGCAAATTGTCCTCCTCGTCGATTTGGATGTTTCGGGTCGGAAAATGTCATTTGTTGCGTTTGTGGAGTTCTTTGAGCTACTCCTGGTGTTGGGCCTTTAAATGTTGCCATCGATTGAGTATCGACTTGGCTGAGCCTGAGATAAAAGGCGAAGCCAAGTCGATACTCAATCGATGGAAAGCAACGGCCCGCCAATCAGGAAATGGCCAGGCGTGGGGGCTAGCAGATCGGAGGGATCTTCAGATATCGGGGAGAGGAGTCTGGAGTTGAGGCAAGCTTTGATATGGGCTAGAAGCGTCGCAAGTTCCTCCAAGGTATATTTGCGGGTAGCCGTAGCTTTGTAGAAAAGAGTTTTGAAACTTTTCACCCCTGCTTCCCACAGACCCCCATATGTGGAGCCCCGGGCGGGATGAAACTCCATTCAAGCCCCTGATGGCTGATACCTCAGTCACAGACTCTTTGATGGATTGTAGGAAGTCCCGAGAAAGTAGAGATGCTGCCCCCACAAATGTTTTGCCATTATCCGAATGGATCCGCTGAGCTACGCGCCTAGCTACGAAACGAGCAAAGGCTGCTAGGAACTTTTCGGCGGTAAGATCGGATGTCGGCTCTAAGCTCTAAGCCCTCGAGAAGGAGACTCTGTCCTTTGGAAGATCGCCTATTAGCTGTGTTTGCAGTCTCTTCTTGTAAATCGTGCAGATCTTACACGGATTCGCCACAGCCTTGACCAGAGCCTTGATTTTCGGAATCCAATACTTGATCGGATCAGGCGTAATATCAACTGACTACCGCCGTGAAGAGTAATCTGGTGGCTGAATTGGATGAGAAGGCGAGACAGTCTACAGACGTAGGGCAGAATTATTGGAGGCCGTTCATCATACTGAAAATAAAATTAAAATAAAATAAATTTAAAATAGGACTTGCTCCCGGAAGGTGCTTCTCCTCTGCCAAGTGCTTAAACTCTTGGACGTATGCTCTGCGCTGCGCAATGGAAATCAGCGCTCGTTATGCCTCTCGTATTTCCTCACTCGTGGGTCGTGAAGTCGAGGAGATTGAGCCGCCGAGCATACACCAGGATTCGCAGTGCTTTGTCCAGCTTAGAGAATTGTTCTAGAAATTCGTCGGAGGGGCCTTGGCTGAAATGCACTTTCACCGGACGCATCGTAAAAACCGTGATACGCGACTTTGATTTCAGGCTGAAAACAGACCCATCTCGGAACGCGGATCTGGTTGAGGTCGGACTACTCATGGAGAAACACCTGCCACCTCTGACTCATTTCACTGGGAAGCTTATCATCCCAGCTTAAATCTTGCAACCAATCTCTTGAATGAAAATTTTGGAACGTATTATAAACGGAGCGAGCTATCCGGATGGATCAAACAACCTCGCGATTTGGGATAACACCTCGCGCTTTGTGTAGGAGTGTTCCACCACTATTTCTGGCGGCACAAAATAGAATTCGTCGGACTTAGCCCTCCATCGAATCCCGAGCGTTTTGGCAGTGCTTTCGGTATCGATATCGAGGAACTCGCTATGAAGGATGTGTTCGGCTGGAATATTTTTTAAGTAGGCTCGTGTGGTTTGAAGACTACTTTCTTAAAGGGAAACCAGCAGAGATAAGAGCTGCTCGTAGCTCTTGGATCGAACTATGGACCTCTTTGATGGAATAAGCCCCTGCCAGAAGGTCATCGACGTACATATGTTTAATAAATTGGGCTGGCTTTTGGAAACGGCCTTTGGACATCCTCTGCTAGCTGCTGCAGCACTCGAATAGCGAGGAAGGTAACTTCCTGAAGGTAACTGTTTTCAACTCAAAGCTCGGATATCACCCTCCTTATTTCGGAACAGGATTCTTTGAAAGGGTGTATGCTTCGGATCGACCCAGATCTGACGGTACATCTTTGTAATGTCCGCGCTGAACACATATTGAAAATATCGCCACTTAAGAATTTGAATGGTCAGATGGGATTGCAGTACTGGACCAGCATGAAGAATATCATTTAAGCTGGTTCCATTCGCAGACGGACTTGAGGCGTTAAATACAAAGCGTAGCCTTGGGCTTGATTACCGCGTGATGTGGAAAATAGTTGGAGAACTATGAGTTGATGGAACTTCTTTCATATGACCCAGACCCGATACTCCTGAATCACGTTGTCATATTACTCTTTTAAAGGAAAGTCACTTTTTAAACGATTCTCGTTTCGATGAAACTGAGCTAACGCAATGGACCTTAAGTATCCTAAATTGGACACCGAGTTTTCGGGGTCACAGAATGGGAGCGTAACCACGTACCTCCCGCTTGCGTCTCTCTTGGTAGTCTGGAGGAATTTCCTTTCGCAGTAGGAATCGGCCTCTTTGAGCATGTGGACTGGTAGATCCTCCACCTCCCAGAACTTGCTGAGAAGCGAGTTTGACGAATATTCATTTCTGTAATATACTTGAGTCGTGAAGGATGCGACTTTGTTTGCCTTAGTATTGGAGATCAGCCCTGTAAAATCGGCCACTCGAAAATGGTCTCTTGGCATAGGAGTGAGCCACAAATGTTTCTCCGAGTGCCCTGCATCACCCCCGACTGTAAAATATCAGCTCCGATCAGTATATCGATTTGAGAACTTTCAAAGAAATTTGGGTCTGCTCATTGGAGATCGCGCAGGTCTTGTAAAGAATTTCTGGAAACAGGATGGGAGGGCGCTTACCCGCTAATTCCGGAAGGACGTAGGCTGCGGTACTTAAGTGCAGAGCCGCCTTAGCAAGGGAGCGGATTACAAGCAGGCAGAGTTTCGTTGACTCTGCCGAATCCGATTGGTTTAGCTCTGAGACTTGTGTCTGTATTTTGCGGAATGGCAACTTGAGGAGGTTGAACAAACGTTCGGAAATGAACGTCACCTCAGATCCCAAGTCGAATAAAGCTCAGGCTCGGTAACTCGTGCCCAAATGGCACACTTCAATAATTGCCGTGCTCAGCAGGACGACTGTTGTGCCTGAGGCGAAATAATTTTGCACCGTTGAGGTGCTCGTGGATGCATTCCGGCTGGAGGGTCTCGGGGACGGTTGCGTAGAGGGCGACGAGTTTGGGGAACTCGCGTTTAAGGAACTACACTTGTGTGGGCTCATGCAATCACGTAGCTGATGGCCTCTCGCGGAACAATTCCTGCTTTTTTTTGATGTAGCTCGTCGACGGACATCTGGAGAAAGCGCGAACACAATCTAATTGGATGATTTTCCTTAGAGCATAAGTCACACCCTTTTTGTTTGGTGCTGACCTTTGTCTGGAAGAATTGCAGTTTTTTGGTAACTGACTAAGTCCGCTTCATATCCTCGATAGCCTCCAGTGTCCGATACCTTTCGCTCAGGAAGGTGTTCATCTCCTCCCAAGCCGGAATTTCAGACATCGATGTGAGGCTGTTCCCATAATGAAAGGGTTAGCTTTGGCAGTTTGCTTGCGCACAGGAAAACCAGCAGACAATCCCAGTTGTAAGTGGATTTATAGGAATATGGTAGCGCTATAAATCACCCCTAATCGTGGACTGCAGCTTCTTTAGAGCCTGTCCAGATTCTTGACATATGAAACTCAAGTTTAACAGGAACATGAGTTGGCTGTTGACTAAAAGTCTTTTATTTTGGAAACTGTCTTGAAGCTCTTCCCACGCTGACGCGAAACCGTCATAGGTATGCGGGGACTTGGAAAAAATAGCTAAGTTTAGCTAAAGGTTCCGATACAATAGCTGAATAGCTCACTGAAAAAATTGGTAAATATAGCTAAAGGTTCTGAAAAAAGTTGAATGCTTAATGGAAAAAATAGCTTAATATAGCTGAGCCGAACCTTGATCCAAAACAAATAAAAAACGGAATAGCTGAACAAATAACCAAAAAAAAGCTAACCCCAATTGCTAGGACGCGCTAATGTAATGGTGAACTGGAAAATTATTAGCCACTTATTTAGCTAGTCGACACGATATTTTCTTGTTCAGGAATACGCCAATGAGCCGATGAAAAAAGAACAACAAAACCAACCGTGGGAAGCTTTGGAAATATTCTTTGACGATGATTCAACAATTATTTGAAAAATATTAATTTTTTATTTCTGGGATAGATTTTGTATTACGGTATAGGTGGAAGATTTTTGTATGACCGGCACTGTATATGGCTTGGTACTAAGGAATCGTATGAGTGCAGGTGCTTGTATATGAACAAAACGAAGACGAAATTAAAATTGCCCAATACATGTATGTGAAGTTAAGGAGTTCGATGCTTAGCGCAGAATAGCGGTAATCTCTTTGCATGTATATAGTTGTTGGATAATTTTGGCTGCTCGCAGAATAGCGGGAAACTTATGTATGCAGATATATGTATATGTATGTCAGAATAGCAATTAAAAACTATTATTTTGCGTATATTTATATATGACGATTAAAATTTATTTATTTCTGGAATAAAGTTTTTTAGATTTGGATGTATATTTAATTTTTTTGTCTATTTTTTATTCTTTATTAAAATTGGCCAGAAATTATATATATTATAAATTTCGTATATTAAATATTATCGTATATAAATTGGTATATGTTTAAACGAGTAATATAATAAATACAATAAATTTCGGACTTAAATTTACATTTAATGTGGGATATGTTTTCTTCGGGTGAATATTTTATATGTGTATGTATTTATAAAAATTGCGTGTAAATTTGGTTTTAATATTTTTTTTAATATTTGTATGTGTTTTTATAACAATATATTTATCAATGTGTATTTGTATATTTAGATCTGTATAAATAATATCATTTATTTATTTCTGGTATAATTTGTGGGTGTATATATTTGAATTTTTGGACATGCAGTTTAGTGCCGAACGTGGACATAAATATGGACACATATATAAATCTACACTAGCGGATCGCAGTGAAAACTACGAAGAGGGCCAATATTGGCAAAGCACTTTTGCACTTTAAAATAGAAAAAAATTCACTGCGGCTAGGCGTATGTATTTATTTCTATATATTCTTGTAAATAAGCACATATATATATATATAACTTCTTACTTTTCATTTGGAGAGATTTGGAATCGGAAGGAAAGTAAGGAAAACCGTTGATGGAAAAGGAATATGGCGACCACAAACGAATGGCTAGGAAAGCAGTCGTACTTATCTTGGAAAAAATCCGAAGAGAGGGGCGCTAATCAGGATAGATCGCAGGCGTCGAAGGACCTTCACAAATAAGGCCGGCTGTCGTGGGGATAGTTAGGTGGCCTGTGGCATGGGCTGGATGTCATGGTGGCTGCTGGAGTGTAAAAAACCAAGTCCAAAAAAAAGAAGAAGGGCGGCTCTTTACAAAGATAGTTTGTTTTATTGGCACAAACTTCAATTTAGAGAGCGGGAGTGCATGCTCTAGTGCAGCGCTCGCTCCTACACTGGCGATCAGAACTAACAATACTTTTATTTATATTTTTTTTTTAATTATATTTTCTTTATATTTTTTTAACACCACTGTTCATTAAGCAATACAACTGCATATTATTCACTGAGCTGAGTTTAGTAGCAGTTTAAACAGAGTCCGCTGTTTCCGAAAGGCTGACTATCAGAGGCTAAGCACTTTAATAGCAGAATTTGATTGGTCTAATCTTTACACGAGCTCTGACATGGCATCCGCCGTTGACATTTTTTACAATGCCATGAATTCATTTTTCTCTTTATGTGTCCCTATATGCTACCCGTCGGTCTCTAATAAACCACAACAACAAGGAGCTGACGCGTCTAAAAAACGTAAAATCTAGGCTTTATAATAAATATAAACTCACTGGTTCAAAAACGGCTTTCTCATCTTATCTCAGTGCTCGATCTGACTTTACCGTGCTTAACGCTCAGTATTATAAAAATTATTTGACTCGTTGTAAGGTCCAGTTCACGCAGGACCCTAAACAGTTTTATAACTTTGTTAACTCTAAACGTAAACCCACGTTATACCCTCCCTCGCTGTCTTTTAAGAATACTACAGTAAATTCTGATCAAGCAATTGCTAATCCCTTTGCTGAGTTTTTTAAAACGACATATTCGCCCTCAACATCTTCAGATCATACATTTTCTACAGCTATGCCCAGTTCGTCCGTAATCTTCAGTCCTATTTTAAACGAAAGCTCACTTATTCTTGATCTTCAACGTGTTAAGCCAGTTTATTCGCCAGGTCCCGATGGTATACCTGGCTCTGTGCTTAGGTATTGCTCCGAGGCGCTGTGTAACCCCGTTCTTAAATTGTTTACCTTATCTTTAGAATCCTCAGAATTTCCCCTTATTTGGAGGGAATCATTTGTTATTCCTCTCCACAAAAAAGGTAGCAAATCGGATGCCAGTAACTATAGGGGTATCTCTAAGTTATCGGCTATCCCCAAACTTTTCGAGAATGTAATCACTCCTCACTTGCAACATCTATGCAGATCCGTCATTTCTCCATGCCAGCATGGTTTTATGAGGCGAAGATCAACCACGACCAATCTTCTGGAACTTACCTCTTTCGTTATTAGGGGCTACCAACAAAACTTTCAAACCGATGTTATTTACACGGACTTTAGTTGTTGCATTTCCAGTCGGAACGGGCTGAAAGAGTCAATCGATAGATCGATTAGGTTCCGTAGAGTAGGGTCAGAGGGGGAAGTGCGGGAGGTCGGGAGCGAACCGGTGAAGGTGGCGGAGAATTTAAGAGAAGTGAATTCTCCAGCAAGAGGGACAGAATCGAGAGTACAAAAGTGGAGTTTGGAGTGGTTGAAAAAAGGCACGTGGCCACGTGTTGGCAGAATTTGTGAAAAGGAAAAAAAACTCCAGCAGCCCGCCTCCTTTGGGGAGAGCTCCCGCAGCCGTTCCTACAACATCTTTGTGAAGGCCGAGTGTTCTGCGAGTTTCCCGGAAAAAAAATCCAAGTTTCTACCCCAATCTCACCGGTTCTTCAAGGCGGACAGGAAAAGCGAAGCCAGCGGTGGTGACCCAGACCCAGACGCCAGCAGGGAACTAGACGCCACCTCCCCGCCGTCAATATCCGGGATTTGTGGTGAGTCCGTGCCAATTGAGGGCCGGCGTGATCCGGCCGAGTGATATTCTTGGTGCCACGGGGCTCAGACCCCCGGTCACATACATTGCCGGTCACATACATTGCCGGTCACATACATTGGCGGTCACATACATTTGCGGTCACCTACATTTACCGCCGTCGCGGGCCGCCTTCCAGGCCGCGCACCGCACAGGAACCTGCAGTATTAGTTTTATTAGTTTGTTTATTAATTTGTTATTAGGTGTATAAAATTCTTGGTGTTAAAATTCTTGTTTGTTCAATTGCGTTTTTGTCCTCCGCATCTCCCACTTGTGTCAGAGATTTGTGCAACGCGAGCACTGCATTTGAAAAAAATTCGGCTTAGAAGAAGCTGGACCATTATTATTTGATAGAACTCACTCCCTGTTATTTCTTTTGGAGCACCAGTAGGGATAATCAGTGAATTTAGGGAGTTATCAGTGCCCGGTTGGGGCGCGTTTGCCTTAGCGGAGAGCACCACAGGATGGGTGGGTGCGTCGTGGCGATTCCATCTAAGCCACCAATTGTCGAAGTTGTCGTCCCATTTGTTTTGATTGTTAGTTGTTTACCTTTGTTTTGTAGAGATGTGTAAAACTATAAGTGAGACGTGCGATATTTCTATATCAATTGTGCGGACTGCGGGCATCGGGTCGGACCCGCCCTGAGAACCTGAGCTAGCCCGGCGTTGCCCAGGACATGCAGTTCCGTATCAATATGGCGCCCAATTTAAAACAAAAAAAAAGATAGCGAAATGACGACGTCTCGTCAGGCCACGTTCTGGGTCATCAGCCCCGCAATCGGTGGCTTGTGAGGCCTATTTTACGGCCTGCAATTGCACCGAGGGCCTGTGGACTGGTGGCCAAGGCGTAGGGATTTGTTTCTGAGTAGGATATTTGTTTTTTGTTTAGGCAGAACGGGAGGCTTGAGTCGCAGGAAGGCGGACAATTGCTCCCGGACACAGTTCGCAGGAATTCTGCGGTGGCAAGGAGGTGGCATCCGGGCGCGAAGGCGACGGATTTGCATCCCTTGCGCCTCAGAACCGTGCAGGAAGCGCGTAAAAAACTGATAGGGATCGTTTATTTATATTCATGTACAGTAGGTTTTTTTCAATGTTAATTGTGTAGATGTGCAGGTCCAGGGGTTTTCCTGCCGTATGGGGGTTCGTGGAATCATCTTGGTGGTAAGGTCGTGACCCGCAGGTCTCGCTGCGCGTTGCACGGCTACCCCAAGGTGAGCCGCGAATCTCCAGGCGATCTTCAGCCCAGCTGAAGGTTAGACCAGTTGACGAACGGCCGAGTTTGGGACGACAAGTGGCAGTTGAAGACGCAGGAATCTGGCGCGGAGGCCACCGGCGGTCGATCGGTCATCTCCCCTGAAATTGAGAAAAAGGAACGTATTAACGAAAGAATTAAAGGATATTTATTTATGCGAATTTATTTATTTATATATTTATTTATTATTTATTCGTTCAATTATTAATTTATTTATTTGTTATATTTATTTATTTATTTGTTATATTTATTTATTTATTCGTTATATTTATTTATTTATTCGTTCAATTATTTATTTATTTATTTGTTATATTTATTTATTGATATATTTATATATTTATTTATTTATTTGTTTATTTATTTACTCAATTATTTATTTACTTATTTGTCGTTGAATATCGTTATAAATTTTCACATAAATATTTATTGATTCATCGTTGGTCGTTAATGGTTAGTGTTGGTTTCTAGGTTAATTATTTTTGTAAGGTGTTTAGGAGTAAGCTCAATAAAATGGCAGAGGGAGAAGGACACGGTTACGGGCTTAGGTCGAAGGGTCTCTCAGCCCAGGAAGAGGAGATGTGGACCACGGATGCGGAGGGGGCTATGGGATACGCGCCGCCACGAGTGTCAATGGGTTTGGCCAGGACACCGCCGTCGCGACCACAAGACCAGAAGACGGAGGAGCACAAGCAGCCAAACGCGTTGGATTTTGGGGAGATCGGAGCCGCAGCTGACCAACTGTTGGAGATGGATTCCGTTCCGAAGTCGGTCCAGTTCCAGGATCCGCCCGTGGATTCCGCTGCAAAGTCAGCAGTGAACCTTGCCCTGGCGCAGGCAGCGGAAACGTACCGCAAGTCTCAGGAGGCTGGGATCAGCCAGAGTCTGCGGGATGAGATGCGGGCAGGTTTCCTGGAGATGATGCAGCTGATGAACGTGGTTTTGAGACCAGCTGTCCCTCAGAGGCCCGTTCCAGGCGGGATCCAGAGCCAACGTCCGCAGCAGCAGCCACCATTTCCAATGGGACGACAGCAGCAGCCACCGCAGCAGCCACCACCTCCAGTTGGGCGAGCGGATTCTCGCGGAGCGATACCCAGGCAGGGGCGGACAGCTTCCACGCAGCCGGCAAGGATGCCACTGAGGTTGCCATCCATGCAGGCCAGGGGTGCACCGGAGCTGGGCGAGACCTACAGCAGCAGCCCAGTAGACTCGACTGAAGCGGAGCAGGGGCGGCATGCCGACCGCGGTGACCGTAACTGGCGCGTGGAGGACCGTCGGGCTGGCGAGTTCCGGGACGAGCGGCTGTATGCCAACTGGGACGTGGGAGGCAATTCTCATGGCACCAGGGTGGACCGCTGGAACATCTCCTTCAGCGGCGAGGATGAGCGGAGTCATGTTGAGGGCTTCTTGTTTCGCCTGGAGTACCTGCAGAGGCAGTCGCGCTGTCCGTGGGTGGAGGTGCTGCGGAACTTCCATACGCTGCTGACAGGAAGGGCGTTGGAGTGGTTCTGGATCCACGTGCAGCAGCACCAGCTGGACAACTGGAGCCAGCTGCGCAGGGCTCTGTTGGACAGGTTCTAGGGCCACGAGACGGAGCATCAGCGGATGCATCGGCTTCTGCAGCGGAAGCAGGCCGGAGAGTCGGTAGACGACTACCTGCACGCCATGCAAACCCTTGCGTCTCGGCTGAGGAAGCCAATGGCGGAGCGGCACCTGGTGAAGGTGATGAAGAAGGGCTTGAGAGAGGGAATTGCGCGCTTCATCTACGCGATGGAGCTACTTACGGTAGATGAGCTGCGCCAGGAGAGCCTCGAGGTGGACGTAGCTTCGGACGCCGTGCTCGGGCCCAATACCACCCACCAGAGCGCTACCCAGGGCCAGAGCAGAACCGGGTCAGCGAAGCGTTTGCTGCAGAGCCGGACGAGGACGAGTACGAGGACGAGCAGGCCCCGCAGGTAGAGGAGGTGCGGGAGAGGCCCCGAAATCCTTTCAGGAGCGGATGCTGGAATTGCGGAGCCATGGATCACGGCTTCCGGGACTGCGACCAGGAGCTGCGGAAGGTGTTTTGCTTCCGGTGCGGAAAGGCAGACACCGTCGCCCCCAAATGCCCAAAGTGTGCGGGAAACGGACGGCAGGACGAACGGCCGAGAGCGGGAGGAGCTCGTCCTGGGAGGAACCCCGCGAAGTAGGAAGGTCTACGGAAGAGACTGTTAAGCATATAGATACAAATAATAAAACTAAGCATAAGGATATAAATAATAAAACTAAGCTAAGATACTTACCCTATGAGGAGCGAATGCGCCGATATTTGGAGGCAAGGAGCCGGATTTTCGGGGCACACCAGCTGAGTGGCATGCGGAAGGTTTCCCGCACGGTCAGGAAGGCCCGAGATCGGTTCCGGAAACGGCAGGAGAAACGAAGGGAGGTCGTCGCAGCGGTAAAACGTGGTGGGATCCGAGATCCCAGGCCCTTCGCCAAGATAAAAGTCCTGGGTCAGCAGCTGACGGGCTTATTGGACACCGGAGCGAGTGTCAGTCTGCTGGGCAGAGGTGGCAGGGACCTGGTGGAAACGTTGGGCGTGCCAGTACAGCCGTATTTCTACATGGTGCGAACGGCCGCGGGCGAAGATCGGTCCATCATCGGCCGGATTAAGGTACCGGTGGAGTATGGCGGAAGGGTAGAGGACGTGCTTTTCTATCTTTGCCCGTACCTGGAGCAGTCGGCGTATCTTGGCGTCGATTTCTGGCGGACGTTTGGCCTGTCGCCGGCGGTAGTGGGACCATGTGCCGGACACGAAGTGAAGAAGGCCGAAGAAATCCACGCTAAGGAGGTGGAACACTACGCGGACAAGGAGGACGACGACGAGGAGAAGCCAGACCCCGAATCCTGGACGTTATCCGGGGCTGAGTTCCGGGAGCTGGAGGAGATTAAGCGGCGGTTTCTCACTTTTGAGAAGGATGGCCTGGGAACCACCGGCCTCGAGAAGCACACCATTGAGCTAGTGGAAGGCGCGTCGTTAGCTTACCTTGAGTTCATCGTAGGTGGGGGTCGTCTGCGCATGGATCCGGGTAGGGTGGCAGCGATCCAGAGGATGCCAGAGCCGAGAACGATGAAGGAGGTGCGCGCTTTTCTCGGCACAGCTGGCTGGTACCGGCGCTTTGTGAGGAACTTCGCGACGATGGCGGCGCCTCTAACCGAAGCGCTCAAGAAAACGGGGAACCAAAAGTTTTCGTTGAGTCCGGAGGCGCAACTGGCTGTGGAAGCACTGAAGATGGCACTAACCACGGCGCCGGTCCTGGTGCATGCGGACTTCAAGCGGCATTTTTACATCCAGTGTGACGCGTCACACATCGGAGTGGGTGCCGTGCTTTTCCAAAAGGATGCGGACAACCAGGAGCAGCCGATCGCGTTCTTCTCGGCGAAGATGAACAGGCACCAGGTGAATTACACCGTCACCGAGAAGGAATGCCTCGCGGCACTCCTGGCGATCCGGAAATTCCGGCCTTATGTGGAGGCCATTCACATGCATCACTGATCACGCCAGCCTTAAATGGCTGATGTCCATGAAAGACCTTTCAGGACGCCTGTCTAGGTGGTCGCTGCAGCTTCAGGGGTTCAACTTTAGCATCGAGCATCGGAAGGGCAGCGAGAACGTGGTGGCAGACACGCTCTCGCGATGCGTGGAGGAGATTTCCCTGGACCCAACGGAGTTGCTGGGTTTCGAGACCACGGAGTTTTCTGGGGATGAGTACCAGGAGTTAGTCCGAGAAGTGCAGGAGAACGCGGATAACTTACCGGATCTTAGGATCGAGGACGGGCTCATCTTCAAGCGAGTCTCCCCAGCAACGGTAGAGGACGAGGTGAACGGATCGGCGTGGAAGCTCTGGATACCGCAGAGTCTGACCCACAGCATCGTTGAGCGAGCCCATACGGACCCAAAGGCAGCTCACGGCGGAATGGGAAAGACACTGGAGATCCTGCGACGGCAGTTCTACTGGCCTGGGATGGTGCTGCAGGTGCGCGAGTTCGTCCGGAGATGCCAGGTGTGCAAGGAGTCGAAGGCGCCGAACCACCGGATGATGGTCGGGATCGGAGAACGGGTACAGACGGAGCGACCATTCCAGAAGCTGTACATCGACTTCCTTGGCAAAGTATCCGAGGTCGAGGAAGGGGCATGCCTGGATATTTATCGTAGTGGACCACTTCTCCAAGTATGCGTTTTTAAAGGCCATGAGAGACGCGACAGCCTCGAACGTGGTAGATTTCCTCATCAGCGAGGTGTTCTACAAGTTCGGGGTCCCAGAAGTGGTGCATTCAGATAATGGACGGCAGTTCACATCCAGGATCTTCGAGCAGGCGATGGAGAGTTTCGGTATCCGACACCTTAAGACGCCGATATACTCTCCACAGAGCAATGCAGCGGAGCGGGTGAACCGGAGCGTGCTGGCAGCGATTCGAGGGTTCCTGGAGAGCGACCATCGGGAGTGGGACGCCTATCTCCCGGAGATCGAGGTGGCCCTCCGCAACGCAGTCCACTCGGCGACAGGCGAAGCGCCGTTCTTCACGCTGTTCGGGCATCACATGTTCCTGCATGGTTCCAGCTACCGACTGGCACGGAAGCTGCAGTCGCTGTGTGACCACGAACTGGCCGGGATGGCAACGGCCGACAAACTCCGAGTCGTGCAGGAGAAGGTGCGTAAGAGCCTGGAGACCTCTTACGGTCGCAGTCGCCAAAGGTATGACCAGAGAGCGAGGGTGTTCGCCGCAAAGCCAGGTCAGGAGGGTTACCGCCGGAACTTCGTCCTCAGTGACTTCGGGAAGCAGTTCAACGCAAAGTTTGCCAAGAAGTTCCTGAATGCCAGGGTGGTGAAAGCGGTCGGCAGCAACGCATACGAGTTGGAGGATTTGCAGGGCAGGAGTTTGGGCGTGTACCACGCCAAGGACATCCGCGTGTGACCTGGAAAAGGAGAACACGAAGTATAAAAGGACAGACGACCGGATTTGGAGTACTTCCCGTAAGGCGTGGGCCCCGCGTTGGGCACCGTTCGGAACTGCACTGTAGACTCCGATCCAAATGCTTCCAATGATCTTGTCGAGCCGCCGGAACCCGTAGCATCTCTCCAAATCCTTGGGTGGTGTTGCATTTCCAGTCGGAACGGGCTGAAAGAGTCAATCGATAGATCGATTAGGTTCCGTAGAGTAGGGTCAGAGGGGGAAGTGCGGGAGGTCGGGAGCGAACCGGTGAAGGTGGCGGAGAATTTAAGAGAAGTGAATTCTCCAGCAAGAGGGACAGAATCGAGAGTACAAAAGTGGAGTTTGGAGTGGTTGAAAAAAGGCACGTGGCCACGTGTTGGCAGAATTTGTGAAAAGGAAAAAAAACTCCAGCAGCCCGCCTCCTTTGGGGAGAGCTCCCGCAGCCGTTCCTACAACATCTTTGTGAAGGCCGAGTGTTCTGCGAGTTTCCCGGAAAAAAAATCCAAGTTTCTACCCCAATCTCACCGGTTCTTCAAGGCGGACAGGAAAAGCGAAGCCAGCGGTGGTGACCCAGACCCAGACGCCAGCAGGGAACTAGACGCCACCTCCCTGCCGTCAATATCCGGGATTTGTGGTGAGTCCGTGCCAATTGAGGGCCGGCGTGATCCGGCCGAGTGATATTCTTGGTGCCACGGGGCTCAGACCCCCGGTCACATACATTGCCGGTCACATACATTGCCGGTCACATACATTGGCGGTCACATACATTTGCGGTCACCTACATTTACCGCCGTCGCGGGCCGCCTTCCAGGCCGCGCACCGCACAGGAACCTGCAGTATTAGTTTTATTAGTTTGTTTATGAATTTGTTATTAGGTGTACATGAATTCTTGGTGCTTAAATTCTTGTTTGTTCAATTGCGTTTTTGTCCTCCGCGTCTCCCACTTGTGTCAGAGATTTGTGCAACGCGAGCACTGCATTTGAAAAAAATTCGGCTTAGAAGAAGCTGGACCATTATTATTTGCTAGAACTTACTCTCTGTTATTTCTTTTGGAGCTCCAGTAGGGATAATCAGTGAATTTAGGGAGTTATCAGTGCCCGGTTGGGGCGCGTTTGCCTTAGCGGAGAGCCGCTTCTTCTCCGCTGCCGCAGTCTCGGTGCGAGCGCATCTCAGGCTAGGGTTGTGTTTCGCCGGGACGGGACGAATTAGAAAACAGCACAAATTATGTTACACGTAAGCCACACTGAAATATTTATTTGGCATTAAAATATTGAATCATGAACGCTAATTAACGTCTTTACCTGGGGGAGATGAGCCGGTCGTCAGGCCGCCTGGAGTAGGCCCCGGTCCGCAGGAAATGGGTGGTGCCCCTCAATGAACTGGTGGCACCACAGGATGGGTGGGTGCGTCGTGGCGATTCCATCTAAGCCACCAATTGTCGAAGTTGTCGTCCCATTTGTTTTGATTGTTAGTTGTTTACCTTTGTTTTGTAGAGATGTGTAAAACTATAAGTGAGACGTGCGATATTTCTATATCAATTGTGCGGACTGCGGGCATCGGGTCGGACCCGCCCTGAGAACCTGAGCTAGCCCGGCGTTGCCCAGGACATGCAGTTCCGTATCATAGTAAAGCTTTCGACTCGGTTAATCATTCTCTTCTGGTTAGGAAACTCGATTCAATGGGGTTTCCTAGTGATCTTCTTAAATGGATTTCGAGTTATCTAAGTGATAGGACCCAAAAGGTTCTGTTCAGAAACGTTCAATCCAATAGCCTCAGGGTCACATCTGGCGTCCCACAAGGTAGTCACCTTGGACCACTTCTATTCACATTGTTTATCAATGATTTGCCGCAGGTTCTAACCAAATCCAGAGTACTCATGTACGCTGATGACGTTAAACTTTGCTTGCAGTATAGGGACAGTTCGTGCCAATCAGACCTACAATCGGATCTTGATAACTTCCAAGCATGGTGTCATGCTAACGATTTACATCTCAACAGCTCAAAATGCAAACTTATGACATTTTCACGTGTTACTCCCCTGTGTGCTTAACGACTGCTCTTTGGAAAGAATTTCTATTGTTGATGATCTGGGTGTCCGCCTGGATCCTAAACTTTCGTTCTCTGAACATATTTCTTGTATGGTTAACAAAGCCAGAGGCATGCTGGGATTCATTAAAAGGTGGGCGACGGAATTCGATTCTCCTTACGTAACGAAGACTCTCTTTACTTCGTTGGTTCGCCCTATATTGGAGTATGGTTCGTGCGTCTGGAGTCCTCAATTCGGGGTCCATAGTAGCCGCATTGAATCTGTCCAAAAAAACTTTTTGCTTTTTGCCCTTCGTGGCCTACCCTGGGATGCAAACCTTAGATTACCGTCTTACGCAGTAGACTTCTCCTACTTAATCTACCTAACCGTAGGACGATGCTTGGCGTCGTCTTTTTACATAAACTTATTAACGGTGAGGTGGAGAGCCCCTTCCTTCTAGGCCAGCTCAATTTCCATGTTCCCCGTCTTTCTTCTAGAACTTTTATACCACTAGTAGTTAACCACTGTAGGCGTGAGTTTGAAGTACATGAGCCCTTTAGGGTTTTATGTACTGATTACAATCGTCTTTTTAGTAGCATTGAAGGCACTGAAAGCCTTCAAAAACTAAAAACTGTATTGCTTGTAGTACTATCCCGTAGTGTATCCTAATTTTTCCTCGTTCTATTCTATTTTTTTCTTCTCTCGCGTCTATCTAGTAAGCGTTTTGTGCCGTACGTCACACGGCTGCGCCGCTCGGTCGGTTGGGCGGGAGGTGAGCGTGGGACCCCGCGCGAAAAAAAAAAAAAAAAACAAGATGAATAGATATTAAAAAGGTAAATTATTGAGAAATTCAGACTTGGACGTTTTCCTCACTAAGCGCCATCGCACAATGGAGGCCATCGTCGACGTGAAGCCTAGTGGCCTTGCCTCCGGGGACCTTTCACCAAGTTCGTCAAATGCCCACCAACCTGCGCAGGATCCATTTCATACTGCGTGCCTTGCAAATCCAGAACCCGCGCCTACCTCGAGAAGCGCTGTCACTCCTGACGAACACTCGAATGTGCAAGTATGTTTTGCGTCCTTCTCGGCACAGAAATTCTTAATATTAATTATCTCGGCCGCGTCTTCCAAGCTTATTCTCTAATGGGTTCCAAGGGAACGCTCATTACCTTATCAACCATCCGTTTGGCACAGTCCAGTTCTAAGTTTCCGTTCTTAATCAGACAGTTTCGAGGCACTGCACGAAGGTATAAAAGTTCTTCATTCGATCTCCCGGGCAACAGTTAAAAGCGAAAAGTTCGCCTAAATTTTTTTGCCTACCCAATTCCGGGAGATCTTCTAAGCGAGCTTTCTAATATCCTTTTAGCAGATCCAACGTCCCATCAGTTTTTCTGGACGGCTCTTAGAGCTCTCTAGCTGTGGGCTGTCTTCTAAATTGGAGTGGACGGATCGAGTCCAAGAATAAGCTGGTTTCGCTGTGGTCGTCGCTTGCCGCTGGGCTTTGGCTGGAATCTTGGCGGCTGCTGCTGTAAAAATCCCAAGACCCGAAGAGAAGTAGAAGGGGCGGCGATCATGCGTACGATTTAATTGGAGTGCTTCCGCTCTTGGCTGTAAGCTCTAAGCTGTGCAATGGAAATCAGCGCTCGTTCTGCTTCTCGGATTTCCTCACTTGTGTGCCGTGAAGTAGAGGAGATTGAGCCCTTGCGGCTCAATCGTCGAAACATACGTCAGAATGTCCAGTTTCGAGAAACGTTCTAGAAATTTATCAGAGAGAGCCTGGCTAAAATACACTTTGACTGCGCGCTGATCTATGTCTTCGCTTTTTGTGGGATCGTCCACATAATTGATCCTGTTGTGGCATCTAAAGCAAACCCAGAGTCTTAATACTATATTATTGTAGTGTTTTGTCTAGTTTGTCTGACTGCTGTGAGACAACGTCAACGTAAAAGTCCAAGTGTATAATATTTATTCAATGACTTATTGCTTGTCGTTTTACAGAAAACAGTGGTGCGAGATGAAGTAGTGATCAAAGGGTATGTGTGTGGGATGCACCAGTTTCATGTGCCCAAGTCCTATATATTCCTCCGTGATGTCTACAAAGCCCTCCCAGATTTCGGGTGACGTCAGTCGCTCTAAAGCTAGGAATCTACTTGTTGTTGCCGTCTAAAAAGCACCAGGGTTGACGTTTTTTCAGGAAATGGAAGTTTTTACCATCTATTGCAACCTGTAGATTCCCTACGAATTGTGTTTTGCAATGAGCTTCTACCGGAGGTCGAGTCTTCTCCTTGGTTTCTAAATTTTCTAGGGTCCAAAATCGTTGTGCCGCTGTAAGAATTGCTGATCTGTCTCGGCAATTATCATTGTATCAAAACTAAATATATCAATGTCTAGTCCCAGAGACTAAATAGTTGTAATACACAACTCCGTAAATATATGGACGCAGATGCACTACGGTCAGTACACTCAAGTGGCTCATATGAAACCAGGCACGTGCCTGTTAGGGGTAGGTATAAGTAGACGCGATGGAAAATATAGAAAAGAATGCGAGGAAATAAACTACCGGCGAGCTGCCTGAGTGTTTGCGTGCACGCGATCTAAGTGGGTAAGGATTAAAGTTTTTAGTTTAGGAAGTGGGTAAGGATTAAAGTTTTTAGTTTAGGAAGACTATCAAAATGTGAGATCACCGAATACAAATCATTATAATGGAGTTCATAGGAGGTTCTACAATGGCGCAAAACTAAGGGTATGTACGATCTAGTATTTCTACTCGGAACGTGGAAATTGAGCTGACTAACAATTCAGTACTTTCCACATCGCTGTGAATAAGGTTATAAATAAAGGTAATACCAAGCATAGTTCAACGATTCGCCAAGGAGGGTAAGTTAATTAGGAGAAGTCTACTATAATAGGAGGGTAATCTCTGTTCAGCATCCCAGTTTAAGCCGCGTAAAGAGAAAAGCAAAAAAGTTCTTTTGAACCGATTCGATGCGTTTACTGTGGACCCCTTACTGGGGGCTCCAAACGCAGGATCCAAGGATTCTAAGATAGGACGAACTAGTGAAATATATAAGGGTTTTGTTACATAGAGGTCATCGAATTCTTTTGACCACCGTTTAATAAATCCCGCATACCTCTGGATTTATTCACCATGCACAAAATATGACCGATAAAGTCAAGTTTGGGATCCAGGCGGACACCCAAGTTATCAACTGAGTTAATTCTTTCCAAAGAGCAGCAGTTAAGCGTGTACATTGCAAGCTTGGGAACGACACGAGAGAATGTCATTAGCTTACATTTAGAGCCATTTAAGTTTAGTAGGTTTTACGGCACCAGGTTTGGAAGCTATCAAGATCTGTTTGTAAATCAGACTGGTAAGCAACGTCCTTGTATTGCACGCAAAGCTTGACATCATCAGCGTACATTAGTACTCTAAACTTTGTCAAAACTTCGGGCAGAACATTTATAAATAAGGTAAACAACAAAGGACCCAGGTGACTCCCTTGCGGGACACCTGAGGTGACTTGGAGTACATTAGATCAATTATTTTTAAAGAGGATTTTTTGCGTCCTGCCAGTCAGATAACTAGAGATCCACCTAAGAAGATCAATTAGAAAACCCATTAGGTCGAGTTTCCTGAGGAGAAGGGAATGATTAACATAATCAAATGCTTTACTGAAGTCAGTATAAATTACATCCGTTTGAAGGTTATTCTGGAAACCCTTTTTTAATGAAGGAAGTGATCTCCAGAAGGTTTGTAGTTGTTGATCTTCGCTTAACAAATCCATGCTGACATGGAGAAATTACTGATCTACAACGGTGCTGCAAATGTGGAGTAATAATGTTCTCAAAAAGATTAGGGATGGCCGAAAGCTTAGAGATTCCTCTATGGTTATTGGCCTCCGATTTGTTACCTTTTTTGTGGAGAGGAATAATGAATGATTCCTTCCAAATAAGGGGAAAGTGCGAGATAAACAGGCTTTACACGATGAAGATCTAAAGGGAGGGAGCTTTTGTTTAAACATGGACTGAAAATTAAGTTCGATCTGGGCAAGCTATAAGAATACGTCTGATTTAGGTCAGTGGAAGTGGAGTTTGTTGTTTGACAAAATTGGGCAAAAAGATCGTCAATTGTCTGATCGCACTTCACAGTTGCGTTTGCAAAAGAAAGTGATGAAGGATTTGTTACCGCCTTACGTTTAGTATTAACCAAATTATAAAACTGTTTAAGATCCTGAGAAAATTGGACCCTGCAACGAGTCAAATAGTTTTTATAACACTGTGCGTTCAGTACGGTGAAGTTTGACCGAGCCGATATATAGTTAGAGAGGTCAGAAAGAGAACCTTTTTTTTTAAATTTCGTGTACAGCCTTGACTTTACATTTTTCAATCGACTCAATTCTTTAGTACACCAAGGTGGTTTATTTGAAATAGAGGGATAGTATAACGGAACACATCCAGAGAAGAATGAATTCATTGCATTGTAAAAAAAGTCCACGGCATCAGCCATATCAGTGCATTTGTATAAATCAGACCAGTTAAATTCCGAAATAAAATTATTCAGCCGGTCGAAATAAGACTTGCGAAAGCAGTAAACTCTTTTGGCTGGTCTGTCAGATTTCTCCAGTATATCAGCACCAATGTCGAGTGTCACATCGAAAGTAGGTTGATAGGGATCTTCAAGTTGCGTCAGCGGCGCCACCCCCACTTAACTGACACTCGCCGGATCAGAGACAAAACAAAGAACAAGCAAGCACACTTGAGACAGCGAAATGTTGAACAAGCCAGCAATCAAATCATGTTGTGTTGAGGATTGAAGTGTGTTAGAGGAGCTATTTAGGGACCAAATAGCCCCACGGATATTAAAATCACCCAAGACTACTAAATGATCTCTATCAGAAAGCTTATTGGATACCATCCGAATGGCGGAAAGGTGGTTTCAAAAAATAGGTCGTTCCGACAATGGAGGAATGTAGGAACATGTAACAAAAACAAATCGACCATTAAATGATAGCTTCACTCAAAGGAATTTAACTTCGTTGTTTTCCTCGAAAATTACTAATTCTGACGTGAGAGTGGAGTTGACCGCTATGAGGACCCCACCCCCGCGCCTGAAAGGCCGATCTAGCCGATAAATCGTGAACGCAGCAGGGAAAACTTCGGAGCTCAGAATCTCCGCCTTTAACCAGGTTTCTGTGAACACAATAACATGGGAGGAGAATGCAAAACTATCAGAATACAACTTAGGCAGCTTACTACGCAAGCCTTGAATTGAATTGAATTGAATTGAATTTTTCCACATTTAAATTTAAATTTTCAGTTCTGACTTTGCCTTGTATAAAGGCAATTACATCTTCAGATGTTTGACCAGGGGAGAGCTGCGAAACAAATATCTGTTTCGTAGGTGGGATAGCGATGAGGGCTTGAGGGGAGGCAGACGGAGTGCCTGGAGTACCCATATTGGCCGGTAGTTCCTGCGGGATAAATTTACGGGTCTATGGGGGGTCCTATAGGAGAGTGCTCCTATAGGAGACGAAAATGAAATTAGCGGTGGAACGTTTAGTCCCAAAGCACCTTCAGATTCCGCCTCTTTCCTAACACTTGACCTCAGAATTCTGGGATTTGATTCTGAGGTCGAAGGCAGTGTCAAAGGCGGCTGCTGTTGAGAGCCCGCCGCAGGTAGTTGGGATCCGTCGCCCTGCTGCACTCCAGTTGCAGTTTTTTTGCGCCTTGGAGACTCATTTAATAACGTAAGGCTATTAAATTCTTTATCAAGCGCTAAGAAGAAACTCGATAACAACTCCTTAAAACCGCCCTTGGTTTTCCGTATGAAAGACATCATTTCCCTTTCAACGTCACGACAGGCATCGCAACAGTAGCGCAAGCCGATGTTTTTTCTCACATCATCAACAGTCCGGCCGGCAACCCCAATGCACTTTGCGTGCAAAATGTTGTCGCACAGCCAGCAGCCGATGGTAAGATCACTTGACAAAACTGCCTTTTTGTTTTGGAGAAGCAGACGATATCGGAAGACATTATTTTGGACTTACCACAGTACTTGAAGCAATAGATGAGGGGGCGAAAGATATGAGAAAAAAAGTGCAGCTGCACCGAGAGAGTTGAAGCGCTAGAGAGCAGGGGAGTGTCAGAGTAAGCGAGCTTAGAGAACGTTTAGCTGTCGCGACAGAGCAACAACGGCTAAACGAGAGAGGTGTAAAGGGGAAATGTAAAAAAACCAAGAAGAGCAAAAACTGGCAGCACACTTAAGTTGTGAAATCAAGGTATTAAATAAATTAATAAAGTTTATAAAGTTGCATGCACACGCGAAGTGAACGGGAACTATGTATATAGAACACAAAGTAGAAGTTTTAAACAAACCCCGGCGGTTTGAACGTAAAGAATTTTACAAAAACAAGAAAAAAACACGATCGTTCACTTAGAAGCGAGAAAGATAAAGATAACGACTTCGGATCGTCACTGTTCGGACAACGCTGTAAGAGTCAATTTAGAATCGTGTCTCCTACATGTGCTCATATAATTTTCTTTTTTAATATCAATATGCCCTATTAATCTTTCAGATTCTCCAGTTACTATGGTTTTGAGCTACCACATCTTTCGTACTGTAGGCATAATGGTGTCATGACCCATGCATGTCAGCTATCGCTCTTTGTCGGCGAAATGCTGATATCACCTTGCTCGAAGTTTGAGTCATTGCCTCGGTTATGATTGTTCTGTACTTGTCGTGATTCACAGCCGTCATTGTAGAACTTAATGTAATCTGAGTGTCTGGGGCCGCTGATCGTTGCCTAAGAGAGTTCCAGCGTGCACGACTCGACGGCGAGCAAGAATAACCGATGTAGCTAGCAAACTAGATCGAGGGATCGGGTTTGCACCAAAAACGACTTCGCTTGCTGACTACTTGGGTTTGTGCTACTAATAGGCTTACCAAATTTCAATCGCTGTCGGCTGATTTTCCTAGGCCTCATGGCCCGCATTATATATGTACATAGGTCCTGGCGTGGTTCAGAGTGCCCACCGCGATCGGCCCCACTTGCCTTCGTGTGACTAGTTTCCTCGTTTCAGTGTGACCCTTCCTCCGGCGCTAGTGTGATCTTATTCACATACCACTTTCCGCGCGCGCGCATATAAAGTCAAACGTTCTTCCTCTGTTTCCTTTTATTTGATTTCATTTATTCTATGTTTGCTTTGACAGCTAGATACCTTCCTATTCGCAGCAGTTGTTTGGCCGAAGGATTCAACAATATTCATGAAGGTTCCCAAGAGGTACTAAAATTTTCCTGTCAAGTGGGTGTGTTCAGAAGGATTCCCAAGAGTTATGGAATCTTTTCTGTGAGTCGGGGTCACCTAAATGTGTATGACGCGTCTTAGTTGCCTTTTTTAATAAAACCTAACAGTATTTATAGTTTGACATGGTATAACTAAAGTGCTTACATTAACAAAAATAGTATGTGGGTTACAGTTTTTGTTTTGCTAGCGACAGGTGGAACTGAGACCATTGCCTTGCTCAAATGTATGTTGCTGCGATATTATATACATTAAAAAATATTTGTTTTGTCGGAAATATTATTGCTTATAATTCAGGTATGCAAATTTGTATTTGTATTTATTATGAAAATCTCCCCTCTTTCATTTTTTAACTTTATTTTGAGGTCCGTGTTCTTAAAATATGTGCTGCAACTTGTAATTTATTTAGTTCTGGCTATTCCAAAGAACAAGATTTGCACTGAGAACTATAACTTGAATATCCACGCCATGCTGTATTGAGGATACAAATCCATTCACAACCACCTGCCTAGAAATAGCTGAGTACCAATTTTGGCTAGCGGAAGCTACCAACGTTATATTTTCTGCCAAAAGTATTGATGCGATAAAAGACAATAAAAGGCTCCTCTGCCATAAAGCAACTTTTGGTGAAATCTCAAAAATGGTTTGGCTGGATTCGGTAAGAACAAATGCAGAAGTCTAAGTTGTTAGAAACAATGACTCATCGAAGTCGCAGATAAACTTTACTCAGTAGTTTTTCCGACTCACTGAAACACAAACCATGTAAAATAAAATACAATTAACAGCTGCTAGTTGCCGTGGCAAGCGGTCAGATCGCACCTAAACCCAATACAAGATATATTGGGAATTGTCATTTTGACAAGATACATCGCCTTAAAAGGCTTTAGTTCAGGAATGGGATCTAATTAGCCCTACAACTCTATAAAACTTGGTAATTAATAAATAATGTATATACCAATAATATTTGTTTTTTTTTAGGATTTCCTATAAAGTTCAACTTGCTTATTGATTTTAAGTTACCGTTAGAGATAATTATATTAACTATATATGGTAATATTGTTTTGTTAACCTGTTGATAGACATATGTAATTTAAAAAAAAAAAAACAAAAACATAGGACGCGGTATTAAAGGAACATTAGAGCATATATAATTTTTTTCCAAAAGCTATAACATTGTCGTTTGATTTTCAGGATTGGAGCCAAAAATGTGAACAAAATTTTAAGTCTCAAATTAAATGAACGTATGAAGACATACAGCCAAGAATTATAGCATTAAGATCATGCCATGCGCCAGAAAACGTTTCGCCATAAGTCCAGTTGAGGACTCAGATAATGGATCCTCATATATGCTGAACAACCATCAAGAGCCGATTCGATCGATCTATATATATCTCTTCGTCTGTCCGACCGTCTGTTCGTCTGTCCGTCCATCTATCCGTTTCTACGAAAACAGTCTCTCAGTTTTAAATCTATTTGAATCTTGCAAATAGTCCTATATATACCAAATTTATAGAATTTTTATAGAATTTAAAGGGTCGTATATATTTCAATACGAATATACAGAGAACTATCTGCAAAATTTCATTCAGATAGCTTTTAAATTGAACAAGAAAGGAAGCTAACTTCGGCTAACCGAAGTTTATATACCCTTGCAGAACTTTAACAAAAAATTAAAACCAAAAATCTGGAATAATTACACAGTGCGACAAAACTTAACTTTTTGTCTGTATCTGGAATGAGACAAACCTTTTCTTATCGATTTTTGGACGCTGAATCCGAATCTGTAATCACAATTTGTCTATCACGTAACATTTTTGCAAAAAAGCATTTAAAGTTGCCAAAAACGCTGTTTTTGCCCTACTTTACAGTAATATTACTCGGTTTCAAGATGTGCTACGAACTTCGTTCTTTTCGCAAAATATAGCTAAATACTTCTATAATGATAACCAAGTGGTCATTCATCGGATACATTTTTAAAAGACAAATAATATGCAATTGAATAAACCGTAGCAATATGGGGCGCGCGAATTACAGTATCTCTGATACTAGGGGGAATAAAATCCAACAGAGGTGGGTCCTTCCAGTGTCCAAGTGAATGTTACAAAATGTTTATTCAATAAAGAGACAAGAACCTTCATCGACTTCGGTCAAAATTATAATGAATCTTTATTCTTATACAAACTCAAAATGTGGCTTATGGAATACAATGGAATAAATGGGAATGAAATGGTGTGATCGAGAATTCTCGTGTCAGCAGATTCGGGTGGAGAATAAGAATCTGCATAGCTGGCAGGTTTGGCATATCTGGTGTGTTGGTTGTTTGTATTCCGCGTAGCTGTTAAGTGTTGGTTCTGCTTACTTCCGTTGGTTCCCAAACTCAGCTTTTATGTCCAGCGTTCGGGTTAATGACCATTTGGTTGAGTCGCTGAGGTTTGGGGGGCGGCAATGTGTCCGCAACAATGTGTGCGGTAACTCCTCCCCCCCTAGAGTGGAGAGAGGGCCATAACGAAGGAATGGTCGGCTCCACCAAGGTAGTGACAGTCGGCGGGTGTGGAAGGAAGATGGTCTTTGGTTTGTGACATAATCGGAGGATGACGATCAGGATAAGGGTCAATGATATTGTTGAATATATAGCCGTGAATTTGTAGTGTGTTATATTTTCCATATTGCTGATTTTTCCAGCTGTTGAAAGGGCTTCTAAATGTAATTTTTCCAGTGATAGTGCTTTGATGGTTTGATTTTTTGTTATCTTGACGACCGGTGGAAGTACGAAGGTGAAATGGTCATGTTCAACTAGTTCTTTGTCGCTGGATTCTACTCCATTTATCCATATGGTAAAATTCGTATAATGTATTATGAAGGAGCCATTCAAAAGTGTTTCATCGTTGCAGGTTGATTTAAGGGTGGTGTTCCTTCCGTTGAAAATGAAAATAAACCCTTTTTCTGGTTCGAATATGTTCGTTTCGTGACCTGTATCTATCATGTCGCATTTTGTCTCTTTTACGTTATTGACGATGTCCTCCAAGCACTTGTTGTTTTTTATCGTCGAGTCAGCGTGGATTCCCTGACAGAAAAACTCCTTTTCTACCTTAAGGCAGCTTTCGCGAAATTGATGTAAGGTGTTGTTATTATATGCCAAGAATTCGGGGGAAATGATGAAATGCGAATTATTTATCGGTAGGGGTATGATGTGGGTGAACTTATAAATTTTTGAATCGAAAATTGGTATCTTAACGTTAAACAATAGTTTGTTATTAAAAGTAAATCAAGATGGCGTAAGTATATTATAGATGTGTTCATCTAATTGTAGGGTAATATTTTGTGTGGTTAACATATGTCTTATAGTATTTATTTCTTGTTTGTTAAATAAGAATTTTGGGATTAAGCCCAATTTGCTGGCCAGAAGGCTTTCAGCTATATTATTAATATGTTCTCTCAAGGTGTCAATATGAAAATTTATTCGATTAATATATTGTAATGTAAAAATATTTTCTCTACCTTCTCTAAGTTCTTTGAAGATAGTGTTTTGTGCTGTGCCTAGAAATGTTTGTATTTTAATTTGTTCACTATTTATATGATTCGTAATATTATTAAGTCTAATGATGACCTGTTTGTTGAAATTTTCTTGTTTATCGTGATAATTTTTTAATGTATGGGAGGTAAACTTCAGGGTATTTATTTCTGCGAGTATGTTTTGTCCGTCGTTGTTGTCTAAGTTACCCGAAATTGTCTTGATAATAGTCCCTAGGCCATTGATTAAACGTCTTTTTGTTCTGGCGTGTGGGAGTAGGGTGTCTATTCTTGTTTCTAGCTGTTGTAGTTTCCCTTTTATAATTCCTAGCGAAATGTCGAATGTTTCATCTAGTCTAAGGGCTTTTAACGTGTCTTTTATTCCGGTAAGGCATACTTTAAACTCTTGGACATCTACGACATGGGTTAGAATTGTGTAGCTCTGTGTTATACGAGCGTCTCCCAGATGAATGAAGGCGAGGGGTGAAGATCCATTGAGTCTTTCTAAAGAGAAGGACTGCGTGGCGGAATGGGTAGTTCTGGAATGAAGTGGTTCATTGAGTGTTATTATTTCTCTTGATTATCTTTCTTATTTTCTGTTTGTGTAGTTTTTGTTGCCTGGTTGTTAGTAACGTAACTCCTTTGTCAGCCCTGACTTTGTGTATGGAAAATCTAGGTGTTAACTTGATTCTCCTATTTTCTTTTCTAAATATAGCATCGTCAGGTTCAACTTGGATTGGTGGTTCCCCATCTTCGTTTAATTTGGTTAACCTTTTTACCGTATGGTTATCTAATTGTTCTTGGATTTTGGGGTATATTTCTTTCCTGAATTCATTCAGTTTTGCCAAGTAGTCGTGATGACTGTCGAATTTTACTGTTTTTTCAAACATATGGGTTCTGCCATGAAAAAGTTCCAACGATGTATGAGCAGTGCTAGAGTGTATTGCATTATTATATGTTGTCAATACCTCTGCAAATATCTCTGCGTGATCGGATTGGAGTTGAAGCTCCTTCCTACGGTTTTCAACTATTCTATAGAGCTCCGTAAATGTCTAGTGGAGTCTTTGTTGTTGGAAAGAGGTGGTGTGCATTTCTATATTATACTGGTTTAGAAAATCGGTAAACAAATTTCCCGAAAATTCTGCGCCTTGGTCAAAGACAATTTTCTTCGGTAGGCCGAAGGTACTGAAAAATTGCGATAGTGCTGCTGCTACTTTGATTGAATTTCTATTGGTTATTGGGTACGCTTGTGCGAATTTTGAGAACTTATCGATGACGGTCAGGTTATTTGTATTGTTGATTACATAAATGTCAATGTGAATAACATCTAAGGGTCCTTTTGGTGCTGGTGGGGTTTGAAAGAAAGGTCTGTGAGGTTGTCTGTCATATTTGAGTGTTAGACAAATGTAACAGTCTTTAATTATTTGTGTAATAATTTCCTTCATACGTGGGAAATAAATGTCTCTTTTAAGATGGTTAAGGGTCTCGTCGATGCCTCTGTGGTTACTATTAAGGTGGTATGATTGAACCCTTTGTTTTTGTTCTTGTAAATCGGAAAGGTCGGTTAGAAGTGAAGAGCAACGACAAATAGTATACAAGTTATTTCCTGTAAAGTAGTTATTTTATGCTTCTTCGATTATAACAAAGACGTTGTCTGGTGCTAGTATAGCATGCATTTTGTTTGGTTTTAAAATAGTCTGCAAAAGTTTTGTGATAGTGTCAAAAGTGTATTCTGGTTCCGAAAATCTGCGTCTTAACTTGTGAGGAAATGGGGTAATTAATTGTACCGGTATTGATGGACCGATTTGAAAAATTGTTTGGATGTTAAAATAGTTTAGTGGTTTTTGGGCGACTGATATTCTTGTAGGATCCTCATTTATATTTAGGTTGGGCTCTATTCTACTGAGTGCATCAGCGACGACATTCTGTGATCCTTTTTTATAGACTAATTCGTAGTCATAGGTGGCTAAGGTGGTTTTCCACCGAAGCAATTTTGGGTTTTGGCCTTTGAGATTTTCTAGCCAGACTAATGGTTTGTGGTCGGTCACTATTTTGAATCGTCGACCGAAAAGGTAGGGCCTAAAGTGTCCTAAAGACCAGACAATCGCAAGCATTTCTTTTTCTATTGTTGAATATCTAACCTCGGTGTCAGATAGAGTTCTACTGGCAAATGAGATAGGCCTATCGTTGGTGTTCGGACCTTGAGATAATACCGCGCCTAGGGCGTAGTTACTCGCGTCCGTGGTCAGAGTGAACGGTTTTGAGAAATCAGGGTAGGCTAGAATCGGGTCATTACACAAGAGGTGTTTGGAATAGGCTACTGCCTCTTTAAATTCTTCATCTATCACTATTGATTTTTTTCCTTTCAATTGTCCGGTTAGAGGTTTGGTTATTTTAGCGAAGTCTTTTATGAACTTCCTGTAATAACCCAATAAGCCTAAGAAGGATCAGATCTCCCAGGACGTTGTCCATAACGCGCTGGAATGTCGCAGGTGCGTTCTTGAGACCGAAAGGCATTCTTGTGAACTCGTAATGTCCGTGTTCGACAGTGAATGCCGTTTTGTTTGCATCACGTGGGTTCATCTCAATCTGATGAAAACCACTAGCCAGATCGATTGTTGCAAAGTATTTAGTTTTCCCTATACTGTCTAAAATGTCCGCTATATTAGGGATTGGATATCTATCTGAAATCGTTTTTTCGTTTAATTTACGGAAATCATTTACCAATCGCCACTTTTTTTGACCAGACGAATCGGTTTTCTTAGGGACGACCCATACAGGTGCGCTCCAAGGGGAGTGGCTACTTCTGATAATATTCTGTTGAAGCATTTTGAAATTTGTTTCCGAACTTCTTCTTTGTGTATGAAAGAGTATCTGTAGGATTTTGTGTGTATAGGGACGTCGTCCACTGTGGGAATGAAATGTTTGACAACATTCGAAAACGTCAGTTTGTTATTCTCGTTATAAAAAAGTTTTTAAAATTGTTTGCAAAGTTTAAGTAAGTTTTGTGTTTCTTCGTTGTTTAAGTGTTCCGTTTGAATATCTAATTTGGACTTTAATTCTGTAGGTTGTGGGGTTTCCCCCGCGGACATGCAGTGCAAGTACTCGTAGTCTCGTAAATGAGTTATTTCGGCTTGTAACGGTTCCTCTAGGAATAGTGTTTGGTCATAGTCCGATGTGTTGCAAACTTCGAAGTGTGCGAAGCCGTCCAGTGCAGTATATAGTCCTCCTGTGATTGTTAAGTCATTGTTTGAGGTTGTGGTCTCCAATAAAAAATCTCCCTCCATTATGTTTACAGGGAATGACAATCTGATCTTTGTGTTTAGTGGTACGGTGTGTATTGTATCTACTGGGTTTGTACTTCTTAGGATTGGTAACGAGGTCTTTTTTATTTCTAGAATAGAGTCCGCTATGTTTATTTTCGCATCTAAGTTACTTAAGAAGTCCATACCCAAGAGACCGTTAAAATGTGAGTGGAAATCAAATAAAAAGAATTTTGGTTCTTCCGTTGGATCGAATTGTTCAAAGGTAACAGAGTCTGTATATTCCTGGATTTGGAATTTATTGAGAACGGTATGAATGTCAATAGGAGCGTTTATTTTTTTATGTGATCTTTTGAAACTAAGGCTGGTTTTATAAAAAAGTAGGTTGATCCAGTATCTATGAGAAATTTGTGGGTTAGTTGTAAGAAATTTGGAGGATAAAAGTACATAAGGTAAAGATTTCCCGTGAGACTTTTTGTTTAAGAATCCGACTGGTTGTCCGAGGCTTCTTGTAAAAATTTGCACCATCGTTGATGTTGCAGGAAGCAGTAGGGGTATTGTCGTTTGATCTTGAATTACCCCGGAATGGATTTTGGTTCCTAGACGAGTGACCTTCTTGACGGTTTTGGGATGGTTGTCGTGTGTCGTTCTTCTTAGTGTTATTGTTGTTTGATTGATTCTGGTTCTGTTCGTAACGTTGGTATGGGCGGTTTCGTTCGCCCGAATTTCCGCGATGGCGATAATTTTGTTGATCAGAGGAGTTTTCGCGGCGATTATTATTATTTTGTCGTTCATTAAAATTGTCGCGGTAACGGTTATTGTTGTTACCGTTAGAGTTTTGGTAATTGAAATTCTGTTCGGTCTGTGCAAACTTGTAAGACTTCTCTAAAGATTCCGGATTACAAGATCTAATTATTGTTCTTAATGGGCCATTTAATCCGACAATAAATGCATTGAGGCAGATGTTGGAGTATAGGGCATGTTGTGCCATGAAACTCTGAGCATCTCGGTTCGAGTCTTTTGGCAGTGATACTAGTTGGCCTCTCAATTTTGCTATTGCGAAGAATAGTTTATGGATGGAGAGTCCGCTTGGTAAGGTTTGGATTTCTCGGATTAGTATAGCTTCTGTCTTCTTGCAAGTGTATAGTCTTTTAAGGTTTGCCTTAATTTCGTCCCAGATGAGTGGTGTATTACAAAGGTTCAATGCTTCATGTGCCCTGCCTTTAATTCTATGTCGAATAGACCTGAGTATCAATTGCCCATACGTTGACTGATCTACGGATCGAATGAGTAATAGTAATTCCTCAACGCTAGTAATAAAGGTTTCCAGGTTGTCATTGGGGCCTTCGTAATTTGGTAAATGTTGTACAAACCCTAATATATCTTTCGGGTTCAAAGTTGTATTAATGATAGTCAGTGAGTTGCTAACTGTGGGGCTGATGGAGCCCGATGCGTTACCGGAGTCTAAAGGATTCATGTTGGAGTTAGAAGGTTGATTTATTTGGTCGTGTTGCTCTACTTCCTCGATATCTCCTAGGTCTGACGAACTGCCTTTACTTCTCAAACCTAATCTTCTACCTGCTGCGTTAACCTTTTTTAACATTTATTTAATTTTCCTACGTTGGTTCCCAAACTCAGCGTTTATGTCCAGCGTTCGGGTTAATGACCATTTGGTTGAGTCGCTGAGGCTTGGGGGGCGGCAATGTGTCCGCAACAATGTGTGCGGTAACTCGCGCGCGCCTTATTCAATTGCATATCATTCATCAATTAAAAATGTTTCCGATGAATGACCACTTGGTCTGATTCGGATTCAGCGTCCAAAAATCTATAAGAAAAGGTTTATCTCACTCCAGATACAGAAATCGTGTTGCACTGTGTTATTAGTTGCCAAATCTCAAGTTTGATGAAAATGGTTTGAAAATCGGCTAAGTTATGGGTATTTTTTATTTTCCTGATTGTTCCTATGGAAGCTATAGGATATAGTTGGCCGATTTTCATGAAATTAATACCGGAATTCAGAAATAGTAAAAAACGGCTAAATACTAACTTTGATGAAAATATGTTGAAAACTGACAAAGTTAAATTTTTTTTACTAAAAATTTTTCGATTGTTCCTATGGCAGCTATATGATATAGTCGTCTGATCCGGCTCGTTCCGACATATATACAAGTGAGAGTATATATAAGACTAACTACAAAGTTTCATTCAGATAGCTTTAAAACTGAGGGACTAGTTTGCGTAGAAACGGACAGACGGACAGACGGACATGGCTAGATCGACTCGGCTGTTGATCCTGATCAAGAATATATATAGGAGGGATCTCCTTCACTGCGTTGCAAACTTCTGACTGAAATTATAATACCCTTCAAGGGTTTAAAAATTAGTTATGGAATTATAAACTGTAAGGTGCTTTGGCGTACCGAAGTTAACTACTTTTCCCGTTTATTTTCAAATAATCAATCATTAGATACTTTAATTATAGTAGTATAGACTTAAAGTTATAGATGTTAGGCGTTCTATAAAATAAAAATAACTATAATTTCTTGTTACAGGCAATGCGTGCCTTCATTGAATCCAACTTTAAGCTGCTGGATATAGACAGAGATGGCATTGTTGGCGTGAAGGAATACCGCTATAACTGCCATTGACGACATTGCACCTATTGACAAAGCTTTCGAAACACTGTTAAACGTGAGTATCATTAATTTTTTGAGTTGCAAAAAATTATTTTATCTTCTTTGTTGCAGGATGAAGATCGGAAACGTGGCGGGCTATCACTAGACCACAAAGAGCTGTATGGCCAATTTTTGGGCCGATAATCATCCAGCGGTGAATCTGTTTGGGCCATTATAAATCTTTTTAACTATCTTTCTAACTAAACTTGTCTGTTGAAATTTGATTAAAAATAATTGTAAGGATGCAAAGGCCGAGATATGAACTCAGCGGCCCAGAGTCCCTTCCAGAATAATTTATATTTTGGAAACGCCAGAACATGAGCGAGGCCGAGATTTTGCCAGAATTTTTAGGGGTGGGTTTTCGGCTTAGAAACTGCGATTTCCAATTGCCCACGCTGGGCGGGACAAAACTTCTACCGGCCGGGAATTTCCAGCGGCTTGGGGTAACCCAACAGCCGCCGCCCGTGCCCGCGCCCGGATTTAATCTCAGCAGCGGGGCGCTCCTGTTCCCGTCTCGCCCAATTCGGCGCCTGGGATTGCTGGGGCAGCGAATGAATTGAGAAAATATTCAATAACAAGTTGATTCATTGTCGTTTTATTTACACCTCTATAATTTCTTAACATTTAATTAACTAACGTAGAAACTTGCTGCTGATCTTCACCAAAACCAAACCGCGAGTAATTGCGAATTTAATTCTGCCTATCCCGTGGCGGCAGCGCTGCCGAGATCGCTGGCACGCGCCGTTCCGCGTTCCACCCGTTATTTTGCTGACATTATCTGCCTCTCGCTCTAGCTTGAGCGGGCAAGTGGCGGATCTGCATTCCGCTGCTCTGTCGCTGCCCGCGTCGTAGGCTTCTGCCCCCGACGCTCTCTCTCTCTCCGCCGCTCTTATCCCGCGGCTTCCATCGGTCCTCCGGGATGCGGACCGTTCCGTCCCGCTCCCGGGCCGTTGTTCCGCAACAATGTTGAAGCGTTGCTGGTGTGTGGCCGGTGTGTGTGGCCGGTGTGTGTGGCCGATGTGGCCGGTGGGCGGCCAACGCTACTACTCCCTACTCCCCTATTCCCTACCTAATTACAACCTAACCTATCCCTATCCTATCTTAAACTAATATATACAACTTAATCCTACTATATATATATAATATAAAGTGACTTCGTCACACCCCCTCCCTACTTCGGGGGGCGGACGAAGACACGGACCTTCCCGGTCGTGCCGATTTGGACCCGGAAACGTTCTCTATCCTCCTTGTCGAGGTATCGCCTGGTGCGGCGTCCTCATGTCTCCAATCGTGACCGGATCCGGGTTCTAAGGCGTGCCGGCAGTCGTCCTTCGGTCGTGGACCATTTCACTGGTGCCACCACCCAGTGCTCGCCTCGGACGTTCCTCGGACGTTCCTGGGTTCCGGGGGCCCTGGTTCGTCCTCCTCCAATGAGGCGGACGGCGAGTCGTCCCATGGCGCCGCATGCCGTCTCCCGCGTCGTGTTCCCGCGTCTGTGCGGCTGGCTGCGCACCTGATCAGGGCTGGCCTGGCCTGATATGGCCCCGGACCAAAGATGCCCGTGTACTCGTCCGGGGTCGGCGAGCGTGGTGATCGAGGCCTCCAGTCCTCCCTCGTCGGACTGTACCGAACTCTCCTCGGTATCTCCCTTTGCTCCTTCGGTGCCCGGTCGTCTCCGTTCCCGGCGTCGTGACCGGCGTTGTAGCCTGGCCTGGCCACTAGTGGTGGCGGTCCAAGCTCCTCCCGTAGGGCCTCGCCCTACCCCCACCCCGAAACAGGCGGTGAGCTCCGCCTGTTGCTTCTCTGATACCACTCTGGGTCCCTCATCGTCTTGTGGGTCCTCCCAGGGCAGCAGGGTCGGCGATCCCGGCGATGGTGGTGTCGACATCGTCCGTGATGCCGACCTGCCGGGTGGCGTGGCGCCCGCCCGCATGGCGCCGAAACGCCCATCTGGCGCCACTTCGCTGTCATCGTCGTCGTCGTCGTCATCGTCGTCGTCCGATATGACGATGGTGGTGACCGGACCCTCCGGCGGCGCTGGTCCTCGCGCCCCGGCTGTCGGCAGAGTTGCCAGGAGGGGTGGCCCTCTTGGCCGGCGAGGGTCCCTTCCGTCGACCGGGCCCACGTCCACGTATAGAGGACGCATCTCTGCCTCCGGCCAATAATACCTCTGGGCCACGCGATTACTCGTTTTCCGGACTCACAAATGTCCGGCAGCGGAAACATCGTGGTTCTCCTGTAGAACCGAATAGTTCCTTTCCGCACTATTTAAGCGGCGGCTGGCATAGGCCACCACTCGCTCCTGCCCATCAATGGTCTGCGTTAGTACGGCTCCAATGCCATACTCGCTGGCGTCTGTTTGCAGCACGAATTTCTGTTCAAAGTCCGGACAGACTAAGACCGGTGCTTTCGTCAGTCGCGTTTTCAACTCCAGAAACGCCTGATCCTATCGTGGTGTCCAATCCCATTTCTTGCAAGGATGTCATCGGCTCCACAATATCGGCGAAATTGGGGACAAATCGACGATACCAAGATGCGATTCCCAGGCATCTCCGAAGTTCCTTCAAGCAAGTCGGCGGTTGCAGCTCGCGGATCGCGGCTACCTTATCCGGATCCATGTCGATCCCTTCCTCGCTTATTACGTGCCCCAAGTAGGCGATGTGCCGCTGAAAGAAATGACATTTGTCTCTATTTAACCGCAGGTTGGCTCTGCGTAATCGGCGAAACACCTCCTGAAGATTTTCGACGTGTTCCTCCAGCGTCGACCCGATGACTATTGTCTACGCCAAGGTTTCTATTCCGGTGTTCCTAATAGGGGAAGGGGATCCTCCCGCCTTCTTGTCAAAGAGGAGTTTTTTCCCCTTTAGGACTTTCTGGGCACACTTTTTTTCCTTCTATTCTATTCTATTTCGGAGAACCAATTGGAATATATACGGATTATTTTAAAACCTGAAATAAAAACTTGAAGAAACCAGAACCACCCAAAAGCGTTTTAATCTCGAGGGAATCATCCACACACCCACACACACATCCACACAAACGCACCCCCCCAAACATTGGTCCTTCGAGCCGGATAGGTATCCATAGGTCGCTGGTTCATATCCGGCTCGAAGGACCACAATGTTTGGGGGGGGTGCGTTTGTGTGGATGTGTGTGTGGATGTGTGGATGATTCCCTCGAGATTAAAACGCTTTTGGGTGGTTCTGGTTTCTTCAAGTTTTTATTTCAGGTTTTAATATAATCCGTATATATTCCAATTGGTTCTCCGAAATAGAATAGAATAGAAGGAAAAAAAGTGTGCCCAGAAAGTCCTAAAGGGGAAAAAACTCCTCTTTGACAAGAAGGCGGGAGGATCCCCTTCCCCTATTAAGAACACCGGAATAGAAACCTTGGCGTAGACATCCCGGCCGCCTTGCAAGATTGCAAAAAAAAACAATCAAGCGGCATCAGTGGCTATAGGTGCCGGACAGCATCCACCCTAGCACGGTACTCTGTGCGACCAGGCGCCCGTTCTGGCTTGGCATAACACCAGGCTGGATTAGCGTTGGGTACACGTCCGCACCCAACACGACGGAGATTCCTGATGGCCGGTAGAAATTCGGATCCGCCAAGATGATGTTCATGAACATCGATCTTGCGGAGTCGGGCAACTCTCGGGAAGGAGTCCGCATCCGCAGCTGCTCCTCGACGCGAAACACCACTTCGATCCGTGGCGCTTCAGTGTGGATGGGAATAAGAGTGGCCTTGCAGACCCTCTCATTCCCAACTCCCAGGATAGGGAGACCCATGGCATCGGCCAACGATCCGTCAATGCGACTCAGGGCGGAGCACGCATCTACCATGGCCCGCACGTCGAATCGCTTCTCTCCGATGTCGAATCGGAGGTTTGCTGTGGGCAGAACAGCCGTTGACGTGTGGGCCAGCACTGCAGAAAGCCGCGGCTGCTCTACCTCGTCCTTCGGCGCTGGAGTCTTCTCCCTCCTGTCCGTGCTCGAGGACCTGCGTCGCTCCGTCCTACGATGGAGGTGTAGCAGGGTGTGATGCGCCTCTCCACATATGCGGCAGCGACACTCACTCCGGCACGACCCCTCTGAGTGCTGATGCGCCAGACAATTGGGGCAGTACTTATTAATAAGGACTGCCCGGAGCCGCCGTTCTGCGTCTAGGCGGAGGAAACGCGAACACGTCCTCAGTGGGTGAATCCCCTGACAGACTCGGCATCGGAACGATCGCGTTCCTCGTGAACATCTGTCAGCCAGTTTATTGCGCTGGTTCCGGTGAGACGGCATGGCTGGCAAAGCGAGATCGAAGTTTTTAAAAGAACAAAAAAAAGAAAGAGAAAAGAGGCTGGAGGGTGAAAAAAAAACAAATGGATTAGTGGTCATGTTTTTACAGTCTTGGACACTGAACGCATAGACTTTGGACATGTTTGTCTACGGGAAGGAAGACTAGTTTGGAAATCGGCCTTTTGAGGACACCTCGGGCCGTGCGGACATCAACCACGCGAACGTTATTGTCGGAGCCAGGATAGACCCCTTGAATACGCCCTAGCCTCCACTCGTACGATGGCACGTTATCCTCTTTGAGGATAACCATGTCGCCTTCTGCAAGATTCCGGGTTGGGAGTTGCCATTTGCTCCTCTTCTGGAACTCCTTGAGGTATAACATAACATACATATGTATGTGCATATATGAAACTTTTCCATTCCGTTCCAACCAGCACATACATATTGCAGTATTTAAAAATACCACCGTAATCGCGTATTCACACCATCTCATCGGTCGGTTCACCATCCTACATTACATATATTAATCGATAGTACCCTGATCGGATTACCATCTCACATTCCTACTTCTGTTGACGGTACTTAGATCGGTTCACCATCCTACATTACATATATTAATCGATAGTACTCTGATCGGATTACCATCTCATATTTCTACTTCTGTTGACGGTACTTAGATCGGTTCACCATCCTACATAAAATTTTGTAATTGATAGCATCCTAAGCAACTTTTTCGACGGTACTCAGATCACATAATATTATCAGCATATCCTTGCGATCTCTATAATACAATAACAGTGACTAAATTGATCACACATATCTTTTCCTTGTTCCTTTTTTGGAAATTCCTGGTCTCTTTTTTTTTGTTCTTTTAAACTTCCGCCAATTCTCTCAGGTTGTTAGTTTTTCTGCTCCGCGCTTAATCTACAAGAACTAAAATTATGTCGGAAGCCGATCAGAAGCAAGAAGGGATTCAGTTAGCGCCCTCAAAAGATGGAGTCCCAAGGAGGGAGCCGAGCCCGAGGGACACAGGAGCCGGACCCTCAGGGAATTTACGATCAAGAACCAGAGCCCCCTTGGAAGTTGCGATGCTCGAGTTCATAGCAACTAGCGACCGTCTTAGTAAATTCGAAAGTCAAATTTTTGCGACATCCACGCAAGATCCCACTTCCTTTACCTTAAAGATCCGTCTGGAGCAAGTCCAGGCGTTATGGGACAAGGTTGAAAAGGAGTATGAAGTAGTTTCGAGAGTAGCCCTTCAAGAAGGAAGTAGTGGGAATATCCTAAATCTTCAGAATAAACATGAGCACTGTTACGGTGTTTACGAAAGGTGCGCTTCCAAGTTGACTGAATAAATTGAACGTATGTCCAACTCCAATATACAAACATTATCCAATCCCCCCGTTGACGTGTTCCCCAGGGGTTGCCGTCTTCCACCATGCGACACAGAAATTTTTGACGGAGATTATCTACGCTGGCCGACCTTTCGTGACTTATTTACGGCTATTTACGTGAATAATTCCCGGCTAACTCCAGTAGAAAAATTATTCCACTTAAACGCCAAAACAAGCGGTGAAGCTCACGCCATTGTGGCCAAGTCGCCTCTCACCAATGCTGGTTTTCAATCCGCATGGTCGGCACTTCAAGATCGCTTTGAAAACAAGCGACTCTTAGTAAACAGTCAACTTAAAATTCTGTTCAATCTTCCAACAATACCAAGTGAGACGGCATGGCTGGCAAAGCGAGATCGAAGTTTTTAAAAGAACAAAAAAAAGAAAGAGAAAAGAGGCTGGAGGGTGAAAAAAAAAAACAATGGATTAGTGGTCATGTTTTTACAGTCTTGGACACTGAACGCATAGACTTTGGACATGTTTGTCTACGGGAAGGAAGACTAGTTTGGAAATCGGCCTTTTGAGGACACCTCGGGCCGTGCGGACATCAACCACGCGAACGTTATTGTCGGAGCCAGGATAGACCCCTTGAATACGCCCTAGCCTCCACTCGTACGATGGCACGTTATCCTCTTTGAGGATAACCATGTCGCCTTCTGCAAGATTCCGGGTTGGGAGTTGCCAACTATAATGTCGTCTAGGTAGGCGAACGTATGCGGCTCCCTGTCTGGACCGATTACCGTATCCAGGGCCCGTTGAAACGTTGCCGGTGCCGAGTGAAGTCCAAAAGGCATAACTCGCCCCAGGCAAAACATGACTCCAACGGCCAGCTAGCCGTGGGTACCTCCGTATCCATGGCTGTTCCCATGCTGAAGTTCCGACTCGCTGCGCGCGGGGCAGGGATCGGCAACTGTCTTCCTATAGTACGCGGCTTGGGTACCGGTCCTGTTGTGGCCGCCGGCCTCTCCTGAGTAACCGTGCCAAATGATACTTGATCCGTTCCTTCTTCTACTTCTCCTACATGATTCCTCCATGACACTCCTCGGCGTTCCGCAGAAGGCCCGAGTGTATATGACTCCTGGTGGCTTGCTAAGGGCTTCCCTGGGAGTCTGACTCCTTTACGAACTCCTGGTGGCTTGCTATGGGCTTCCCTGGGGGTTCGTCCCAGTCGTGAGGATGTTTCCTGTAATCTTTTCTCTATCCTTTCTTCCGGTGACCTTTCCCTCACCTTTTCCGGTGACCTTTCCCTCACCTTTTCCCGTGACCTTTCCCTCACGTTTTCTTCTTTTTGCAGTGACCTTTCCCTCACTTCTTGCTACTCTTCCCGCATATTCCCCGCGCGTGGCTCGGCCTGCTGCTCCGCGCGTAGCCCCGTAGCGCCTATCGTTCCTCGTGTCCATGGCGGCTTGGTGTGCTCATCCGGCATCAAGTGGAGGGCCTGTCACCCGCACTGGATGGTGGCTCCGATCCCGCACAAAAAATCCATGCCCAGCAGCACATCGTCCGAAACGTCTGTCATCACCAGCAGGATGGTCGGCGCACTGCGATCCCCACAGTGGATAACTGCTGCTAGCGCCCTCGTCAGCTCCCGGCATGTCTCGTCGGCGAGCTTGATCTGTGTCCTTATGTCCCTCATATTCCGTTTGTTGTCTAATTCCTTGGCCAAATCTTCGCTAATGAAGCTATGCGTAGCTCCCGTGTCCAGGGTGGCCATAAATCGTCGCCCTTCCATCTCTATGGCGGCTCGGATGCGTCCCTGGTGTTGGTGGAGGGTTCCTCCTGTTAATTGCTCGGGTTGTTCGGGTCTCTCGGGTGATTCCCGGTCACGCGAGGCCCGTTTCCGTTTCCTGGGGCCTGTCTTCGGCAGCATTCAGATGCCCGTACTCCACGTCGTCCACAATCCCAGCAGTGGATTAATCTCTGGCTCCGGCATTCCGCCGAGAAATGTCCCGGTTACCTGCAGTTCCTGCATGCCTCCCGCACGCTCACTGGTGCCTGCTCCGGTGTCGATGTCCGACCCGTATTCGCGTTTCTACTAAAACTTCCCTGCATTGTGTTCGTCTGCGGCCTGCGGGCCGTGCGGTCCGCATCTGTGGTGGCGAGAGAAATCGGTGGTGCCCGTGGGTTCGGGTCCTGCTGATTCCTAGCTCGTCCGCTCCTGCGGCAAGTCTCCTCGTGGTCGACCACTAAATGAGTCAGCTCCGCCAACGTGCGGAAATCTTGTCTCCTGACAAACAGTTGATACTCCGGCAGCATATTGTCGTAGACTCGCTCCAATTCCCGTTCCCCCGTGATTCCTGCCCGTCGCATCTGCAGGCGCAGGTCCACTAAATACTCCTTAAACGGCTTAAACGAGAGTCCCCACTTGGTCATCCTATCCAATAGTGCGGCTCCCGGGTCCCCGTGGTGGTTCGTTGCACGCGAGGGTTCCTCCGTCTTCGTCGGCATGCGTCTTTCTGCAGCCGGAGAAGTACTCCTAGGTAGTAAAAGCGTAAGAGGCGCCGTCGGTGCCGCAATTTTTCCCTTTACCACTATTTATCTTTATTTAATTATTCTAGCCTTTTCTCCTTCTGTCTTATTTTTCTTTATTTATTATTTTTCTCTTATTTTTCTTTCCGATTATTAATACTTGATTTTCCTATTCTTTTAATTTACTTTCTTTTTCGCCGTTGATTTTTCTACTTTTCTTTTCTTTCTTCCTTTTTTTCAACTCTTTTATTTTCGGTACTTTATTTCCTCAACTTTCTTTCTCTATTTATTTTCCTCAGTGTGCCTTTCCTTTTCTTGGCTTTCGACCTTTATTCTTTCCTTTTCCTTTTATCTTCCTATCTTATTTCCTTCCGTTTTTTCCTTTTCTTTCCTTTCCTTGTTCTTTTCCCTTATTCTTTTCTTGTTCCTCTTCCTTATTCCTTTCTGCTTTTATCCTGCTTAAATTTCCTTTCCTTGTCTTAATTAATTAAATTCTTTTCCTACTTTTATCCTCTTCTTATTTATTTCCTTAATTTTATTTTATTATTTCATTTCATTCAATCCGTTCTTTTCTTTCTTTTCCTTATTCTTTTTCCTTATTCTTTTCTTAATTTTTATTTTATTATTATTATTTATTTATTTTATTTTATTATCTATTTATTTTATGTTATTATTTATTATTTAACTGTTTTTATTCTATTTATTTTCCTCAGTGTATTTTCTTTACTTCAGCCTGGCCGCTGTTCCTTCGTTTTTATCGCCTTTTATTTTCTTTCTTATCTCTTCCCTTTCGTTTGTTTAATTATTTTTCCTCCTTTTTCTTTTTCAGTGTAACCGTCAGTTTCCAATTTAATTTCTTTGCTCTGTAATTTTTATTTTATTATTTATTGTATTTTATTATTTATTTTAGGGTGTAACCTGCCTTTTGTCTTTTTATTTCTTTCAGTGTTTATTAATTTATTAATTCCTTTATTTTATTTTATCATTTATTCTTTTGCTTTATTTTTATTTTATTATTATTATTTATTTATTTTATTTTATTATTTATCATTTAATTATTTTTATTTATTTTATTTTCCTCTGTTTTATCTCCCCTTTTTGTTCCAGTGTAGTCCGATTTTATTAATTTTTTGCCTCGCTTTGTTTTATTATTTTATTTAATTATTTATTTACACCATCTGTTTCATTTATTTTCCACGTGCTCGATTTTCCTATTAAATTCTCCCAGTGTATCGTTTAATTTAATTTATTCCGGTTGTTCCGTTTCCCTTTATTTAATTCTCTGTTCCATTTATTTTATTTTAATTTATTTGCCTTTATATTATTTTATTTAATTTATCGTTCAATTTATTTTATTTAAATTTATTTGTTTTATTTTTATTATTTAATTTATTTTCCTTTATTTGATTTTTTTTTATTATTTAATTTATTTAATTTAATTCCGTTATTTATTTAATTAATTTCCTTCAGTTTATTTTATCCTTCGATATATTTATTTAATTTGCGCAGGACCTCCTCCTTTTTTTTCACAGGATTCTATTTAATTTCGCGGCGATTTAATTTTCTCAATTTTCCGATGTTTATTCAACGACGAGTATTCTCTGAGTGTGTTCATAGAAATAAAAAGGGCCAGTATATAAATTGGCTCCCGCCCTGATGGCGGCGCAACCAAGAGCGAAAATTAATAAGAGAAAATATGTATAAGCATGTGTATAAGCATGTGTATGTATATGTATGTACAACCCGATCTGCAAGTGCAGCGGCGGTTCTCTCTGCTCTGCCGACGTCGGCGCAGGCAGCGACACAAAATCTTTCTTATTAACTAAAAAATGCAACTTTGGTGCCCTGTTTTGCCGAAGCTGTACTATTTGTCCCCTGAATGAAATTTTCTATCACCTTCTCCTCTTCCCCTTGTCTTTCGTTAACGGCCCGAAAAAACGAGGCGCCGCACAGTGGCGCTTTTCTGGCATTTGACGTTGCAAAAATCATAACTTTTGAATCAAATAAGATAATCGAATAATTTAAACGGCATTTGACAGTGAAATGATGTAAAATTTATATATCTAGTGGACAATGTGCCACGCCCACCCATTCGCCCATTTATAGGGCGTCAAAGTGAAAAAATCGAATTTTCCCATAGAAAACGATTTTTAAACAAAAAAATTGTTTAATTTTTTAGCTTTATTTTTATCGATTTTCTTAAATAAAACTATTTTAAAAAATTAAAAAAAATATTTTACACAAAATTTTTTTTTTAATTTCGATTTAACATTTTGACTAACTGTTTGTATTGAGGCTTAGATGCCTGGCAAATAGTGCATGAACTATTGCCTACAGTTGTCGCAACTAGCACTTGGAACTAGTTGGACGGTTTGAAGTGTGTTTGGGTGTGTTTGATTGGTTTGATGGATTGGTTTGATTGGGGCATGGAAGACACGGCTAAGGTGTCGGGCACATATGCATGAATAAAAGCTCTGTTGTGAGTTAGAACTCTTACTGACTTTATTATTGAAAACTTAACAGTATATATAGGTACAAAATGCTTATGGTAACAAATATCGTATAACAAAATAATGTGGGTTACTGTGAATGTGGGTTACTGTGTATGTGGGTTATTGTCAGATATATGACCTGACACTTATTGCTACTGTGTATGTAGGTTATTGCCAGCTATATGACCTGACACCTATTGCTCTAATTTACTTTCCTCATGTCCGCCAGCTATGCATATTCGCTTGACCTGGTAAATGATACTTTATTAACGACAAATGCATGTGGCTGCGACTGAAGAATTATTATGACGAATTCTAAATTATATTGCTTATGAGTAATGCTGCCGTGACTGAACATTCTCCCGGCCGTTGAACAGGTGTTCAACCTTCAGAAAGGTCGAACGAAAAACTTCGTGGGGTAGGTTCCGGTGCTGGTTGTTCCGTGCTCTTCTTGGGTTCCAATGTCCGGCGTAGAAATATCCGACGTCGTGGTGTCCATTTGCCGACCGTCCGGCTAAGAGCCCATACAATGCCTAGTAGGATTGACATCGCTAGGGCCACATAGGCAGCTACTTGATGATGTTGAGGAGCGACAAGTTGATCCTTCCAGGTAGTCTCCTTTAATTTGACCAACTGGCGTTGCAAAGCGCCCAGCTCCTCCAAACTGACTTCCTTGGTTGCCGTTCCTTGGGGTGGCTCAGGTGGATCCTTACAGTCAACTTTCGAGATATTGCCAAATCGAACATATGTAGCCTTCGTTTCGCTGACCACAGTGCTGAATGTGCTCACGCTAATTTTTGAATTGCGTGCAGTGCAACCTGGGGCCAATGACAATAAGGCCGTTCCGTTAAGTTGTACTGTAGAAGCGATTCCGTTGCACACCGCTTGAAGTTCTATGAGATTGCGGGTGGCAAACATCCATCTGTTTCGCTGATGCGTTGCCAGCCACAGCATCTCGGATCTTAACTGAACGACCTCACATATAGTCTCAGTTTTGTTGTTAAATAACTGAAACTCACACCGATTCTCCACGCTGAATGTGGCTTGGTGGTTGAAACATATGTGCTCGTCATTTGGCAGCTCCATACATTGGTTGAACTCGTCTTTAGTCAACCCCATGAACTGGTCTCTATGGGCATTGACGGCTATGATTTCGGTTCTTAGCTGGAATCGCTGCCAGCTTCCGCCTTTCCATGTTGGGATAGGCATGATGCTGAATACTTCCTGTTCTGTTACAGACACCAAAGGTAACGATATCTTGAAGATGACGTGGTGGCTCGTTGTGGTGCCTTTGGCATGCATCATTTTGTATAGTTGGATTACATTATCAGACGATACTGGGAGCCGTTGATCCGGTGGGATATGTTCCCGTATCTGATCTAGTTGAACCCTGAGTTGCTTGGGGGATACTAGCATCGGACTGATCGTTCGATGGCGCACGTCAGTTAGCACGTTAGCTATTTCACTCTGCATCCGCTGCATTCCCGTAGCCACCAGAGTTAGCTGAGCTGTCAAAATCATAAACGCTTGCTGCAAGTGGTCGCCTTGGTACTTGCCTCTTTCTTGATTGATTGCACCTATCTGGTACTCTAGCGTTTTGATTCGCTCGTTGGTGGCTGAGCTGCTCTTTCTGACTATGTTTATCGTAGAGTCCAGAATTGATGTTTGATTTTCCAAGAGCATCATCAATACGTCCTCGTTAGACTTGACGTTGTTTATCGTTTCAGACATGTCGTCGGCGTACTTTGAGTCCAGAACGCCAAATAATGAATTCGCCACATTTCCGACTATATCAAGTGGTGCTCTTCGTTGTCGGGAATGATTAATCAACTCATTTCCTGCTTGTAGCTCGTCATATACATGTTGAAAATGTTCATATATAGACTTGCAGGCATTGACAATTCGTAACTCTGAACATTTGTGTTTTAGTTCAGATATCCCAGCAGCCAAAAACCATAACTTTGTCAGTTTTCAACAAGTTTTTCTCAAAGTCGAGACTTAGCCGTTTTATATTATTCCTGAATTTCTGTTTTAATTTCATGAAAATCGGTTGACTATATCCTATAGCTTCCATAGGAACAATCAGGAAAATAAAACAAAAAACCATAACTTTGTCAGTTTTCAACATGTTTTTCTCAAAGTCAAGATTTAGCCGTTTTATATTATTCCTGAATTTCTGTTTTAATTTCATGAAAATCGGTTGACTATATCCTATAGCTTCCATAGGAACAATCAGGAAAATAAAACAAAAAACCATAACTTTGTCAGTTTTCAACATGTTTTTCTCAAAGTCGAGATTTAGCCGTTTTACATTATTCCTGAATTTCGGCTTTAATTTCATGAAAATCGGTTGACTATATCCTATAGCTTCCATAGGAACAATCAGGAAAATAAAACAAAAAACCATAACTTTGTCAGTTTTCAACATGTTTTTCTCAAAGTCAAGATTTAGCCGTTTTATATTATTCCTGAATTTCTGTTTTAATTTCATGAAAATCGGTTGACTATATCCTATAGCTTCCATAGGAACAATCAGGAAAATAAAACAAAAAACCATAACTTTGTCAGTTTTCAACATGTTTTTCTCAAAGTCGAGATTTAGCCGTTTTACATTATTCCTGAATTTCGGCTTTAATTTCATGAAAATCGGTTGACTATATCCTATAGCTTCCATAGGAACAATCAGGAAAATAAAACAAAAAACCATAACTTTGTCAGTTTTCAACAAGTTTTTCTCAAAGTCGAGACTTAGCCGTTTTATATTATTCCTGAATTTCGGTTTTAATTTCATGAAAATCGGTTGACTATATCCTATAGCTTCCATAGGAACAATCAGGAAAATAAAACAAAAAACCATAACTTTGTCAGTTTTCAACATGTTTTTCTCAAAGTCAAGATTTAGCCGTTTTACATTATTCCTGAATTTCGGCTTTAATTTCATGAAAATCGGTTGACTATATCCTATAGCTTCCATAGGAACAATCAGGAAAATAAAACAAAAAACCATAACTTTGTCAGTTTGCAACATATTTTTATTAAAGTTAAGATTTAGCCGTTTTACATTATTCCTGAATTTCGGCTTTAATTTCATGAAAATCGGTTGACTCTATCCTATAGCTTCCATAGGAACAATCAGGAAAATAAAACAAAAAACCATAACTTTGTCAGTTTTCAACATGTTTTTCTCAAAGTTGAGATTTAGCCGTTTTATATTATTCCTGAATTTCGATTTTAATTTCATAAAAATCGGTGAACTATATCCTATAGCTTCCATAGGAACAATCAGGAAAATAAAACAAAAAACCATAACTTTGTCAGTTTTCAACATGTTTTCCTCAAAGTCGAGATTTAGCCGTTTTACATTATTCCTGAATTTCGGCTTTAATTTCATGAAAATCGGTTGACTCTATCCTATAGCTTCCATAGAAACAATCAGGAAAATAAAACAAAAAACCATAACTTTGTCAGTTTTCAACAAGTTTTTCTCAAAGTCGAGACTTAGCCGTTTTATATTATTCCTGAATTTCGGTTTTAATTTCATGAAAATCGGTTGACTATATCCTATAGCTTCCATAGGAACAATCAGGAAAATAAAACAAAAAACCATAACTTTGTCAGTTTTCAACATGTTTTTCTCAAAGTCAAGATTTAGCCGTTTTACATTATTCCTGAATTTCGGCTTTAATTTCATGAAAATCGGTTGACTATATCCTATAGCTTCCATAGGAACAATCAGGAAAATAAAACAAAAAACCATAACTTTGTCAGTTTTCAACATGTTTTTCTCAAAGTCAAGATTTAGCCGTTTTATATTATTCCTGAATTTCTGTTTTAAGTTGTCGCTCCAGTATGGCTTCAAGTCATAATATGCAATTATGTTCCATTCCGAAATTGCCATTCTGGACGTGCCGAGCCGTTCGTAGAATATTCCCGGTTGACTTGCAAAAGGAGTTATGTTTACTGATTGTCCCATTGCTAACGGTAGTATGAGTAGCATGGCCAGCAACGTTGGCAAGATCGGAAATGATATCTTCTTTTTCTGCGTGGGGGTCTCTTCTGCTCGTGCTGTATCCTCACCAGAGCTGTGTGGTCGTTTTGTGGCTACTTCTTCCTTTAACAAAGGTGCCAACCGAGTAACTGGTCGCTTGAATGTGCCTGATGCCGTCTTGACATCTACTACACGGACCTGATTGTCTTTGCCCGGATACGTTTTTACTATCCGCCCCATAGGCCAGCTCATTACCGGTACATTGTCTTCTTTTAATAGGACTAGTAGTCCTTCTTTGACATTCTGGGCCATGGTCTTCCATTTAGTCCGCATTTGCAGCTCTTGAAGATATTCCATGGACCACTGGTTCCAGAACGATTGCTTGAGTCTGGATACTAGCTCCCATCTTTTTACCAGAGTTTGTCCGGGTAGGGCAGGATTTGCATCAGGAGGCGCTACTAGAGGTTCACCAATTAAAAAGTGACCTGGAGTGAGCGCTGATGTATCCGTGGGATCAGATGACATTGGAGTGAGGGGCCTTGAATTGAGTATCGCCTCGACTTCAATGATTACTGTGTTGAGTTCTTCAAACGTTAGAGACGATGTGGCTGTAACTGATACCAGTAGCCTTTTCGCTGACTTTACTGCAGCTTCCCATAGGCCGCCAAATGATGGCGCTCGAGGCGGAATGAACTTGAACTCCACCTGCTGCTTGCTGCATTGGTTTACAATCCTTGTCTGAGCCTGTTCTGTGAAGATTGTTTCTTCTAGCGCCTTTAACTGATTATTGGCACCTACAAAGTTTGTGGCGTTGTCACAATGAATTGTCTGACACTTTCCACGTCGACCCAAGAATCGCCGAAGAGCGGCTAGGAAAGCGTCTGTTGTCAGGTCGCTTACCAATTCAAGATGTACTGCTTTAGTGGCAAAACAGCAGAATACTGCAATGTACGCCTTATCTGGTCTTTTTCCACGGATTTTATGGTGAATCCAAAAGGGACCGCAGTAGTCAACTCCCGAGTTGGAGAATGGACGAGCCTGTGTTACTCGATCCGCAGGTAAATTACCCATGATTTGCTGCATCAATTTGGGTCGTGCCCTTGTGCATCTGACACAACTGTGTATGATGCTCCTGGCCATTGTTTTGTCATTCAGAATCCAGTATTGTTGTCTGGCTATTGCTCTCAATGATTGCGCTCCGCAATGCATGTTCTCTTCATGCATCTCTCGTAGCAGCATCTTTACAATTTGATCATTGTATGGAAGCAAGATCTGATGCTTTGCGGCATATGGTAGGTTAGATTCTTCCAATCTGCCTCCGACTCTGATGAGTCCGTCATGTCCTATTATTGGAGACAGCGACACAATTGAACTTCTTTTGTCCACTGTCCTGTGTATGCGCAGTTGTTTATGCTCAGTACTAAATTCAATTTTTTGAATAGTGCTTAAAATCAGTTTCCTAGCATAAGTTAGCTCACCTACACTTAGAGTAGTTGTAGGAGATCGGTTCTGCTTGTGACAGAAGCGCAGCATGTAAGCTACAATGCGTTGCAGCTTGTGAAAGGAGTTGCCGTGATTGCAACTGTATAGTTCGATCCCCAGTTGATCTTGGCATGTTGGCAAACTCACTTGCTTCACTCGTCGTTCTAGATCGCTGGGAGTGATGCTTGGTACCTTGGACCATTTGTCTCGGGAACCGTGTAGGAATAGCGGTCCGTACAGCCAGAGGCTGTGTCCCGCTAATTTGCTTGCCGCAATCCCTCTTGATAACACATCAGCTGGGTTATTCGCGGATGACACATGGCGCCACTGAGATTGATGCGACACCGCCTGGATTTTAGCTATCCGATTTGCCACAAACGTGTGGTATGATGACGCGGACGCATTTATCCAGGACAGGACTACAGTTGAATCAGTCCATAAGTATCCAGATGCCTTGTCTTCAGACATGCGCAAATCTTTTCTGACTCTATGGGTCAACTCGGCTCCTAACACTGCAGCACATAACTCTAGCCGCGGTAACTTTTCCTTAGCTGTCGGCGCAACTCTTGACTTTGAGCACAGCAAACGGACGGACACTTGATTATTTTTGTATGTGGCTCGAACATACACTGCTGCTCCATATGCTCGTTCTGAAGCATCAACAAATGTGTGCAATTCTTGTGAGACGGGTACCTGTCCTTCGAAGATGTGTCTTGGAATTTGCATGTTGTTTAGCGCTTGTAAGTCAGCGTAATTTTTCCAATCCACCTGAAGGGACTGAGGAATCTCGTCGTCCCAGCCCATTTTTAATTCCCACAGGGTCTGCATAAACATCTTTGCCTTGACCACCACGGGAGCAAATAATCCTAGCGGATCGAATATTTGAGATGATTCCGAACTGACCACTCGTTTGGTGATGGTTGATGCTTCGCTTTTTTGAGATCGTCCACATAACTGATCTTTTTGTGGCATCCAAAGCAAACCCAAAGTCTTAACACTGTAGGTTGGAGTGTTTCGTCTAACTTGACGTTAGAGACGATATCCTCTTTAGGAATTTGGCTTAATACCTCTGAGTTATTGGAACACCATTTTCGGAGCTTGAATCCGGAAGGCAGCAGTATTTTGTTCAATTCTTGTTGAATTTGTACGGCCTCTGGGATACTGTCTGCTCCTGTGAGACAGTCATCCACGTAAAAATCATGTTTTAGTACTGATGATCCAAGCGGTAGATGATTCTTGGCCTTCTCGGACAGATAATCCAAGCATTTAGTAGCCAGGAATGGCGCTGATGTTGTACCATATGTGACCGTTTTAAGTCTGTAAAACTTTAGATCTTCTGATGGTTTCTTACGCCACACGACCAACTGATGGAACTGGTTGTCTGGATGCATCCACACCTGCCGATACATTTTTTCTATGTCTGCAGTAAACACATATCTGTGAGTGCGGAACCGTAGTAAAATTGCAAACAATTCGCTCTGCACAGTGGGTCCAGCGTACAATATATCATTCAATGATTTATTGCTTGTCGTTTTACAGGATGCATCAAAAACCACCCGCAGTTTTGTGGTACTGCTTTCGGGTTTCAATACACAGTGATGCGGAATGAAGTAGTGATCTGCAGGTACGTGTGTGGGTGGTACCAGCTTCATGTGTCCAAGACGTTCATATTCCTCCATGAAGTCTACATATCCTTTCCAGACTTCTGGTGGCGTTCGTCGCTCTAATGCCAAAAATCTGTTGGTTGCTGTTTTTTGAGATGCCCCCAGGGCTGAAGTTCCTTCAGAAAATGGAAGTTTCACAATGAATTTTCCATCTATTGCTACCTGTAGGTTCGCTACGAAATGAGATTCGCAATGAGCTTCTATTGGAGATCGAGCTTTTTCTTTGGTGTCTAGGTTTTCTAGTGTCCAGAATCGCTCTAGAAGCGTATCCACCTCCTCTTCTGTGGTTGCCGCTGCACAAAATGCCGCTGAGTCGTGCTCAGCAGGAATTTTTCCGGCTACAATCCATCCAAGCTTTGTATTTTGAAGAATTGGGCCATCTGGCGTCATCAGCATCTGATTTGGTAGGAGCAAAGAATAATAATGTTCTGCGCCAATAAGCATGTCAATTTTTCCTGGTTTGTCAAAGTTTGGATCAGCCAGAGTGACGTTGTTTGGGACTCGTAGTTGTGAGGCACTTAATTCATGAGCTGGTTGATCAGCTATGATATGCGGCAGCACAAAGGCTTCTACTTGTTGAGCAAAATCATTATGCATCGACTTCATGAGAACGTTTGCTCTAGCTCGACTGGTTTTTGGGTTGCCTCCAATGCCCTCGATGCGCAATGATGCACCGTGGAGCTTTAATGAAAGCTTGGAGGCCATTCGCTCAGAGATCAGATTAATTTGTGATCCTGAGTCTAGCAAGGCTCGAAATGTGGCCATCTGGCCATTGCTTGCTTTGACCAATACCTTGACTGTGGCCAGCATATTGTAACTTTTGTTACTTGCTGCACCTACAGAAGGTGATTTTAGCTCTGTTGCCGCACCTGACGTGGTCTCTAGGTGCAGCAATGTATGGTGTTTTTTGTCACATTTAAAACACGTACGGCCTCGGCAATCTTTCGCCTTGTGGTCACTGCTGAAACAGTTAACACACAATTTTTGTTTTTGAACCCAATTGACTCGATCGGGTATGGTTTTGCTGCGGAAATCATCGCATTTGTATAGCCAATGAGTCCGTTTGCAGAAAGGACAATTTGGTTGCCTTCCAGCGCTGGCAGAAGTGCATGATGGGCTCTTCTGCTCCTTTCTCAATTGTTGATTGCGTTTTCCTGTTCCCAGCACTCGGCTTCGCTGGTCCAGGAAGCTTAGCATTGTATCAAGACCTTGGAGTTCTCGTGATCCGTCTAACGATTGTTCGTAGAGGGCTCGATTTGCAAGATCCAGTTTTTGCTTGATGATGGCAATTATGATTGTATCCCAGCTGGATATATCAATGCCTAGTCCCTTTAATGATGCTAGAGACTCGATTGTTGTGATATACAACTCTTTTAATGACTTTGGATCGTCACTGTTTGTATGGTGCTGCAGGAGACGATTGAGAATCGTATCTGCTACATGGCGGGGATTGTTGTACGCGTCAACCAATATTTCCCATGCGCTCATGTAATTTTCTTTTTTAAGATCAATATGTCTTATTAATCTCTCTGCCTCTCCAGTTACGGTGGTTTTGAGGTACCACATCTTCCTGACTGTGGGCATATTGGTATCGTGAACCATGCATTTGAACAAGTCGAAGAACTGAGTCCATTTGAGTAGATCCCCATCGAACTTTGGGATGCTGACTCTGGGCAAATGTACATCTTCATTGTTTGATGCACTTGTTTGCGCCCCCAAGACTCTTTGAACTTCTCCTTCTAGTCGGAGGAACGACTGCATGTCGTATCCTTCTTCGACTGGGTCTTCGTATTCTTCGTGAACAGCAAAGTGGACATTCTGATATTGGGACCATAATGAGGTTATCGAATCCCTTGTTATGGCCCTTCCGGTTTCGGAAAATTCATTCAGGGCACGTTTGATTGATTCAGCAATCGCCCTTTGTCGCCGACAAGCTAATATCAGCTTGCTTGCAGGTTGCGTAAAGCTTGCAACGTCTGCATTTTTCGAAGCATTGATCGAGGTTGAATTTCCGGGGGCATTGCTCGAGGTTTGAGCCATTGCATCGGTTATTATCGTTCTATATTTGTCGTATGACTCACGACAGTCTACGTAGAACTTTAAATATTCTGCGGTTCTATATTCCGCTGGAATATTTTTGTCATTATCCGCAAATCGATTCCATACTTCATCGATTGCGGCCAACTTTGTTTTATAATACGTTGGATTTTGCTTTCTTTCCGCAGAGTCTTTTTTAAAATTGCGGATCAGCTTCGATATTTCTTGACTGATTTCTTCCTGCAAGTCTAACGCCTCTGTGACTGCTTGCTCCTCCTTTCTAGACATATTGAAAATTGTTTTGTTCCTGACCGTTGGGAGTGTTTTATTTGCTTTGACAGCTGGATACGCTCCTATTCGCAACCGTGATGTGGTCGAAGGAAAACAACAACTGTTCAAATAGACTTGGGGGATTTTAGAATTTGGAGTTTCTAAAAAACGGAATTTAGTCAAAATCGGAAAAATCCCAAGAGTTACGGATTTTTCCTTTTGTTTGTTGATATAAGTCGGAAAATCCCAAGAGTTACGGATATTTCCTTTTGTTTGTTGATATAAGTCGGAAACTCCCAAGAGTTACGGATATTTCCTTTTGTTTGTTGATGTAAGTCGGAAAATCCCAAGAGTTACGGATATTTCCTTTTGACTAAACGTCGGTTGACGTGTTCGTCGGGGTCACCAAAATGTTTGTATTGAGGCTTAGATGCCTGGCAAATAGTGCATGAACTATTGCCTATAGTTGTCGCAACTAGCACTTGGAACTAGTTGGACGGTTTGAAGTGTGTTTGGGTGTGTTTGATTGGTTTGATGGATTGGTTTGATTGGGGCATGGAAGACACGGCTAAGGTGTCGGGCACATATGCATGAATAAAAGCTCTGTTGTGAGTTAGAACTCTTACTGACTTTATTAATGAAAACTTAACAGTATATATAGGTACAAAATGCTAATGGTAACAAATATCGTATAACAAAATAATGTGGGTTACTGTGAATGTGGGTTACTGTGTATGTGGGTTATTGTCAGATATATGACCTGACACTTATTGCTACTGTGTATGTAGGTTATTGCCAGCTATATGACCTGACACCTATTGCTCTAATTTACTTTCCTCATGTCCGCCAGTTATGCATATTCGCTTGACCTGGTAAATGATACTTTATTAACGACAAATGCATGTGGCTGCGACTGAAGAATTATTATGACGAATTCTAAATTATATTGCTTATGAGTAATGCTGCCGTGACTGAACACTAACAATAAACCTATATTGAGGGAATTTCTAATAGCTGAAGCATTTCTGGACAATAAACATTTGATTCCTCATCCTTTCGCGTCTTAAAATCATTCAAAACAAAAAAATCACGATTTTAACACTGCAAATGCCCTTGCGCGCTACGGGTACCCCTGAAGCGTTTTCGCTGCCAAAGGTGGAGTCGCAGCTAGACGCAGACTATCTAAACGAATCCTGGTTCAGGATAGATACACGGAACTGACCTATATAGTGTAGTTGAGTGCCAAAAAAGTTCTAGACTACTTTAGGCAGAAAAAGTTGTTAAAAATGGACACCTGGCAGGTAACGATTTACCTAAGCTGCCGTTTTTTTTTTTGCTTTAATTTACAGTTTATGAATTTATCTATAATTTAAAACCAAAATCAGTCCGATTGGTTGTCTAGTTTTTGTGTAATATTACCTGAAAGTCAACCAAATTCTCTTTTTTTTTGAGTGTCGCAAAAACGGAAATATTTTTCAACTTTGAATGCTCGTAACTTCTACAAAAATTGTTTTTGTTTTCTCAACGGATCTGGAATCGTAGTGAAATTCTTTGTCGATTTCTTATAGTTTAAATCGTTTTTGCGACTATGAATTTTTGATTTATGCAACGCCAAATGCGCCAATGGCGCCACTGTGCGCCGTTGTGGCGACTGCATGTGCGTCGCAAATTTGGAAGTTTCTGGCAATTTCTAGCCTTTACATATGCATGCATATGCGTATGTATGTATATGTTTTTTCACCGCTAAAAATCTCTTGTTAGGCTGGCGGGGCTTTAATCCGCCTTAGTAAGGATTCCTACATCTCCCCATGTCCTGACGAGTCCCTGTTCGGGCGCCATCTGTAAGGATGCAAAGGCCGAGATATGAACTCAGCGGCCCAGAGTCCCTTCCAGAATAATTTATATTTTGGAAACGCCAGAACATGAGCGAGGCCGACATTTTGCAAGAATTTTTAGGGGTGGGTTTTCGGATTAGAAACTGCGACTTCCAATTGCCCACGCTGGGCGGGACAAATTTCTACCGGCCGGGAATTTCCAGCGGCCTGAACCCTCCGCTAGAGACTGGAACCGGCTCGGGATCGCCCAGCAGCCTGCTCCCGCGCCCACAACAACCCAAACCTAATCCCGCGGCCTGGTTCGAACCCAACAGCCGCGACGCGCCGGTTCCGCCTGGAATTAATTCCCGGCGGCCGTCGCCCCTTCCCCTAAGATTCCCCCATGACTCGCGATTTGCGTGAGGGCGCCCGGGCTGATCCCTATGATGCTCCCTGAGATTGGACAAACGGCTTGGGGAAACCCAACAGCCGCCGCCCGCGCCCGGAATTAATCTCAGCAGCGGGGCGCTGCTATTCACGTCTTGCCCAATTCGGCGCCTGGGATTGCCCAACGGCCGCCGACATGGGAAAGAGGGGAGCAGAGGGTGGTAGGAGGGGCAGCGAATGAATTGAGAAAATATTCAATAACAAGTTGATTCATTGTCGTTTTATTTACACCTCTGTAATTTCTTAACATTTAATTAACTTCCTTTCGCTCTATTTTTCCCACTCTTTCCTTTCCTTAGATTCCTAATTCACCAAATATTCACACCCGCAAATATATTTGTATAGATATTTCGCTTACCGAAATATAAATTTCCAGCCAGTTACGCCTCTGCTGCTGCCGATCTTCTGTCTCCTTTTCTTCACTATACTTTGTCCGAGCGCACGCACTTTAAACTTCCACTTTTGCTGCTGCTCCTATTAAAGGCCAAACCGCGAGTCCTAGAAACTTGCTGCTGATCTTCACCAAGGCCAAACCGCGAGTAATTGCGAATTTAATTCTGGCTATCCCGTGGCGGCAGCGCTGCCGAGTTATTTTGCTGACATTATCTGCCTCTCGCTCTAGCTTGAGCGGGCAGGTGGCGGATCTGCATTCCGCTGCTCTGTCGCTGCCCGCGTCGTAGGCTTCTGCCCCCGACGCTCTCTCTCTCCGCCGCTCTTATCCCGCGGCTTCCATCGGTCCTCCGGGATGCGGACCGTTCCGTCCCGCTCCCGGGCCGTTGTTCCGCAACAATGTTGAAGCGTTGCTGGTGTGTGGCCGGTGTGTGTGGCCGGTGTGGGCGTGGCCGGTGGGCGGCCAACGCTACTACTCCCTACTCCCCAATTCCCTACCTAATTACAACCTAACCTATCCCTATCCTATCTTAAACTAATATATACAACTTAATCCTACTATATATATATAATATAAAGTGACTTCGTCACACCCCCTCCCTACTTCGGGGGACGGACGAAGACGCGGACCTTCCCGGCCGTGCCCAGGACGTTCTTCGGACGTTCCTGGGTTCCGGGGGCCCTGGTTCGTCCTCCTCCAATGAGGCGGACGGCGAGTCGTCCCATGGCGCCGCACGCCGTCTCCCGCGTCGTGTTCCCGCGTCTGTGCGGCTGGCTGCGCACCTGATCAGGGCTGGCCCGGCCTGATATGGCCCCGGTCCAAAGATGCCCGTGTACTCGTCCGGGGTCGGCGAGCGTGGTGATCGAGGCCTCCAGTCCTCCCTCGTCGGACTGTACCGAACTCTCCTCGGTATCTCCCTTTGCTCCTTCGGTGCCCGGTCGTCTCCGTTCCCGGCGTCGTGACCGGCGTTGTAGCCTGGCCTGGCCACTAGTGGTGGCGGCCCAAGCTCCTCCCGTAGGGCCTCGCCCTACCCCCACCCCGAAACAGGCGGTGAGCTCCGCCTGTTGCTTCTCTGATACCACTCTGGGTCCCTCATCGTATTGTGGGTCCTCCCAGGGCAGCAGGGTCGGCGATCCCGGCGATGGTGGTGTCGACATCGTCCGTGATGCCGACCTGCCGGGTGGCGTGGCGCCCGCCGGCATGGCGCCGAAACGCCCATCTGGCGCCACGTCGCTGTCGTCGGTGTCGTCGTCGTCGTCGTCGTCATCGTCGCCGTCCGATATGACGATGGTGGTGACCGGAGTTGCCAGGAGGGGTGGCCCTCTTGGCCGGTGAGGGTCCCTTCCGTCGACCGGGCCCACGTCCACGTATAGAGGACACATCTCTGCCTCCGGCCAATAATACCTCTGGGCCACGCGATTACTCGTTTTCCGGACTCACAAATGTCCGGCAGCGGAAACATCGTGGTTCTCCTGTAGAACCGAATAGTTCCTTTCCGCACTATTTAAGCGGCGGCTGGCATAGGCCACCACTCGCTCCTGCCCATCAATGGTCTGCGTTAGTACGGCTCCAATGCCATACTCGCTGGCGTCTGTTTGCAGCACGAATTTCTGTTCAAAGTCCGGGCAGACTAAGACCGGTGCTTTCGTCAGTCGCGTTTTCAACTCCAGAAACGCCTGATCCTATCGTGGTGTCCAATCCCATTTCTTGCAAGGATGTCATCGGCTCCACAATATCGGCGAAATTGGGGACAAATCGACGATACCAAGATGCGATTCCCAGGCATCTCCGAAGTTCCTTCAAGCAAGTCGGCGGTTGCAGCTCGCGGATCGCGGCTACCTTATCCGGATCCATGTGGATCCCTCCCTCGTTTATTAGGTGCCCCAAGTAGGCGATGTGCCGCTGAAAGAAATGACATTTGTCTCTATTTAACCGCAGGTTGGCTCTGCTTAATCGGCGAAACACCTTCTGAAGATTTTCGACGTGTTCCTCCAGCGTCGACCCGATGACTATAATGTCGTCTAGGTAGGCGGTATGCGGCTCCATGTCTGGACCGATTACCTTATCCAGGGCCCGTTGAAACGTTGCCGGTGCCGAGTGAAGTCCAAAAGGCATAACTCGCCAATGGAATAGGCCTCGGCCCGGAACTGTAAAAGCCGTACATTCCCGGCTATCCCTAGCCACGGGGATTTGCCCGTAACCATTCTTTAAGTCCAATGTCGAAATGAACTTGGCGTTCCGTAATCGCTCCAAGATCTGGTGGATCCTTGTGTGACGCGTGCCGCGCACAAAGGGGAAGTGAATAAATATGTAAATAATGAAGTAAATAAATATGTAAATAATGAAGTAAAGAAATATGAATGAATGGAAATTAAGAGCATGTAATAATATAAATAAATAATAAATGTGGATTAAGCAAATTAAATTTGAAGCAGATGCGCGCGCGCGCGCCGATAAAGGGCCGGACTAGCGGCTGCGGGCACACCGGAAAAGAAGAAGAAGCAACCGGTCGCGGCGGGCACACTGGAGTCCGCGGCCCGCTATATAAGGAGCGCTGCTGGCCTAGTAAAATCACTTAGCGGCCGACAGCGATCGGGAGTGGGAAGCCTCTTGCAGCACACTCTTTGGTAGTCAGCAGCGAAGTCACTTTTTGGAGGCGACCCGAATCCGAGGATTTGGGTGCCCAATAAATTGTCGATAGACTTGCGAGTCGCGACAAGCGAATTCGGCCCGCCGGATTCTTTTCCCCCGAAGACTTACGAGTCCGCCCGCCCCCCTCTCTCTCTCGGTGAAGATTTACGAATCCGCCCCCCCCCCTCTCTCTCGGTGAAGATTTACGAATCCGCCCCCCCCCCCCTCTCTCTCTCGGTGAAGATTTACGAATCCGCCCGCCCCCCTCTCTCTCTCTGTGAAGATTTACGAATCCGCCCGCCCCCCTCTCTCTCTCGGTGAAGATTTACGAATCCGTCCGCCCCCTCTCTCTCTCTCTCGCAACTGAAGACTTACGAGTCCGCCGCGCATTCTCTATTTGAAGACTTACGAGTCCGCCACTCTCTCTCTCGCAAACTGAAGACTTACGAGTCCGCCGCGCATTCTCTATTTGAAGACTTACGAGTCCGCCACCCTCTCTCTCGCAAACTGAAGACTTACGAGTCCGCCGCGCATTCTCTCCTGCGACTGAAGACTTCCGAGTCCGCCGCACCTACTCTCTGAAGATTTACGAATCCGCCCTCTGGGAAGACTTCCGAGTCCCCACCGCTTTTTTCTGTTCTTTTTCTCCACAGGCTCCCGGGCACCCCCCCATCCGAGCTGACCTGTCGGGCGTGCCGAAGCGCCGACGAATCCTGGGCCGAACTGACCGGCGGCCGCAGCCCGGAGCATCGAAGACACGCTGCAGCAGAACCTGGAGCCAGATAATAAACTCTGTAATTTAAGCCGTAAATAAACAGAAAAAACCTACTTAAGTCACCGAATTCTCTCCACCTGTTCTTACTGGGAATCGGGGGAATATCTCTTGCAGCTACCACTCGGACTACTAGGCGGACTCTGGCCGTCCCTGAGCTATCTGGCAAATTGGGCGGCAGACCGTCACATTGGCACCCGAACAGGAAGAGTGGTAGCAGGAGAAACCCGAAACCAGGAGAACATGTCCAGCTGGGTGTACATGGCATCAAAAGCCGAGCTGGCCGAGTACGCGGAGGAATTCGGGTTGGACCAGACAGGGAAGTTGGAAGACTTAAGAAAGGTGTTATCGGCATTCTGTAAGAAGACGGATCATACGGAAAGCTTAAGTCAGAGACTGGCAGCCTTGGCGGAGAGGTACAGGAGGGAGAAAAGCCCCGCAAGAGCACCAACGATCCTGGTGGAGGGCGAGAGGAGCAGCCCGAGGATGGAGAAACCGATAAGGAAGGTGGAAGTAGAAGTTATCGACCGAGTGCGAGGATGGGGGATAAGGTACCAGGGAACATCAAACCCACTAGAGTTCTTGGAGAAGATAGAACAGTGGGCCGGAGGGTACGGAATGGCGATGGATCAGTTAATCCAAATCATGCCATTCATCCTGGAGGGACTCGCGGCGGATTGGTGGAACACCACACCAACGGAGATCAGGACATGGAGACAGCTAAAGGAGGAGCTGCTGGAATACTTTCTGCCACCGAGGTACGAGGAACAGTTGGAACAACAGATCGCCCAGATGAGACAACGGGAGAACGAGCCAGTGAGAGAATACGCAACCGAATTAAGAAAGCTGATGCGATTCACAAAGCTGTCCGAAGGCGAAAAATTGGACAGGGTGTACAAAAATTGCAGGAGCAAAATAAAGTTGTACACGCGGAGGAACGGATTTAGTACCTTAACGGAGTTCCTGAAATTAGCCGAGGAAGTAGAGGAAATAGAAGCAACGGAGGGCGCAATACGGCCAACGCAGCAACAGATAAGGCAAGAGGTATGCTTTAGATGCGGCGGCGCAGGACATGCAGCACGCAGTTGTGGTAACCCACCGAAGCTGTTCTGTTGGGTATGCGGAAGGAACGGGGTGAGAACGACACAATGTTGCAGGGCGCCGACGGGAAACGCATAAGGTCTGAGCAATTAAAACTGGCAGCTCAGACCACGCATCAAAGGCCAGACCCGAGGGACGACCTGACATGCGACGGATTCCAAATTGTGGCAAGGATCCGAGTCGGGGAGAGAACAGTAAAGGGAGTCATAGACACCGGAGCAACACGGAGCGCGATCAGCAGGAACTCGTACCAAGATCTTCGAGAACACGGGAGATGGAGCGGAGTTCGGGCGGAAATAACGCTGGCGAACGGGATGAAACAGCAGGCGATTGGAGAATTTCACGCCGAGATCAGATTCGGAGGAGCACGGGTCGAGACAGCGTTCATGATCATGACAGAGGTAGCGGGAGGCATCTTGTTGGGAATGGATTTCTTGGCAAAGGTGCGGAGCACTCTTCGTTGCGGGAATCTGGAGCTGGAGATAAAGGAGGCAGGGAGCAGCGATGACGAAGCAGGGGAAGTAGAGGACGCACAGGACCCGGAAAATACGCTGGACGAAAGGATAAAGGACTTCCTGCAGGAGCAGAGGCAAGTATTCGAGAGGATGCAGGGGGTCAGTAACGCAGCAACACACAAGATATACCTGACGGACGATAAGCCGATCAAACAGAGGTACTACCCAAGAAACCCGAAGCAGCAGGCAATTATCGACGAGCAAGTAAACGAGTTATTGTCCCTGGACCTGATAGAGAGGTCAGGAAGTCCCTATAGTGCACCTGTAGTACTGGTCAGGAAAAAGAACAACGAGTGGCGGATGTGCATAGACTATCGGTTATTGAATGACAAGACCGAAAAGGACGCATATCCGGTACCACGGATGAATTTTATCCTGGATCAGCTACGGGAGGCAAAGTACATAAGCACTATAGACCTAAAGGCGGGATATTGGCAAATTCCAATGGACCAGGGAAGTAGGCAATATACGGCATTTACGGTACCGGGGAGAAGATTGTTCCAATGGAAGGTGATGCCGTTCGGACTGACGACAGCACCGGCAACATTCCAAAGGGCATTAGACACAATCATCGGGCCGGAGATGGAGCCGTACGCGTTTGCATACTTGGACGACATCATTGTGATAGGAAGGACCAAGGAGGAGCACTTGCAGAGGTTACGGGAAGTGTTTCAACGGCTGCAAGGGGCGAACTTGCGGATAAATCCGGATAAATGCCATTTTTTTCAAGAGGAACTGAAGTACTTGGGGCATGTGGTAAGCAACCAGGGCATCCATACAGACCCGGAGAAGGTAGCGGCGATTCAGGAGTTGTCAGCACCCAAATCCACAAAGGAGGTGCACAGTTTCTTGGGGATGGCGTCGTGGTATAGGAGGTTTGTGCCGAACTTCACCGAGCGAGCCGGGCCGCTGCAGGAGCTGATCCGGAAGGGACAGAAATTTGAATGGACGGAGAAGCACCAACGAGCGTTCGATGACCTAAAGCAGGGCTTAACACAGGCACCAGTTTTGGCGTGTCCAGACTTCTCAAGGCGATTCAAGCTACAAACAGATGCAAGCGACTTCGGGTTAGGAGCGGTCCTAACGCAGGAAGCGGAGGACGGGGAACATGTGATCTCGTTCGCAAGCCGGAGGTTGAATACGACAGAGCAGAAGTACAGCGCGACAGAGAAGGAATGCCTGGCCATTTATTGGGGCATCGACAAATTCAAGATGTACTTGGAGGGATATGAATTCACGGTGGTAACGGATCACATGGCGCTGAGATGGCTAAACTCGATCAAGAGCCCGGCAGGGAGAGTCGCTAGGTGGGCGCTAGGTCTACAACCGTACCAGTTCGATGTGCAGTACAGGAAGGGGAAACTTAACGTGGTAGCGGACGCCCTGTCGAGACTACCGCAGGTGGAAATCAAGGGATTGCGACACCAGGACGACTGGATAAGGCAGAAGGTGGAAGAGCTACAAGGAGGAACACATAGTGAGGAGTACCAGATGTCGGAAGGACGCTTGTACAAGCGGGGTGAACGGGAGAGAGACCAGCAGCGATGGAAGCTGTGCGCAACCGCAAGCGAAATACCGCAGATTATGAGGGAGAACCATAGCGCAGCGGAAGCAGGGCACCTGGGAATATTCAAGACCATTAAAAGAGTACAGGCGAGGTACTTTTGGCCCGGATTAACCAGGGACACGAAGAAGTTTGTGCGGGCGTGCGACAGTTGCCAGAAGTACAAAGTTTCACAGCAGAAGGCAGCCGGAAAGATGCTAACGCAGGTAGCGGAGACGCCATGGGAGACGGTATGCGTCGACTTCGTGGGGCCGTTACCACGGACATCTCATGGAAACTCGGTACTGCTGGTGATGATCGACAAGTACTCGAGGTGGGTGGAACTAGCAGCGATCAGGCAAGCAACGGCGGAAACATTTTTGCGGATATTTCGGGAGCGGATATTGGCAAGGTTCGGAGCACCGAAAATTCTGGTATCAGACAACGGAGTCCAGTTCACGGGAAGGAAGACGAAACAGGCGATGGAACGATGGGGCATAAAACATCAGTTCACGGCACCCTATAGGCCGCAGGAAAACCCGACGGAACGAACGAACCGGACGATAAAAACAATGATTGCCCAGATAACAGGAGAGAACCAAACAAGATGGGACGATCAACTACCAGAATTGATGCTGGCATTCAACAGCAGCATCTCTGAGACAACCAAGTATAGTCCCGCACAATTAATACTGGGGAGGGAGCTAAGGTTGCCAGGTACAGTGTTCGACAAGGCCACTAAAGGATCGGCGATTCAGAAGGAAACAGTCGAAGACAGGTGGAAACGCATGGAGGAGCAAAGGAAGGGAGCTATAGGGAACATGATTGGCGCGGCGGAACAGCAAAAGACACGATATGATCTGAGGAAGAGAGAATGGAGACCAAAGGTGGGCGACTCGGTACTGTGTAAAACACACCACCTGTCCAACGCAGTTCAGAAATTCAACGCAAAGCTAGCACCAAGATATGACGGCCCATGGGAGGTGGCAGGTTTCGTCTCACCGGTCATTGTAACGTTGAAAAACAAACGAACTCGTAAGATGAGGCGGGCACATATTGGTGACACAAAGCCATATGTGGAATTAGAGCACGACCGCGATCACGATATATCGAGTGAGAGCGATATCGATACATCGATATCGGGGCGGGGGGTCACGCTCATCCCTAATTCTACCCTCGCGCTCATTCAGTACCGACCATTAGAAACTGTAGGGAACAAAATTGCACGAGACAGTTGGAGGAGAAATACTAAGAAAAGTTATGTTCTCGTTGCAGGCAAGATGGGGAAGTTCGAGGAGAGCATGCAGCGGTTTAAGCAACGGCACGTGGCGGCGGCAGCAGCGGCGACACGGGCCAGGCTGGTGGAGGCAGCAGCAATCCCGGTAGCGGGCAGGAGGCGGACGGAGCCGGCGAGGATGGGCAAGAGGGCGGTCAGAGCACCGGCAGAGCCCAGGGAGACGGCAGCAGTGGCAGGAGCAGTGAGCCACGAAGGCGCGGGCAGGCGGCGAGTGGCGCACGTGCCACGGCAGAGGGAGCTCGGAGGGCCGGGGACGATCACCCTGGGGGCGACGGCACCCGCTCAACCAGGGGAGATCAGATCCCTGGTGGCATGCCCGAAGATGCCGGACCCGGTGGCAGGAGCGGAGGAAGAAGAAGGCCCACCGGCCTTGGTACGACGGTCGCCGACGCCGGATCGGGACGTGTTAGAGCTGCACCCGCTGGAAGTAAGCCAACGGGGCTGGACGTTGCCGGCCGGGGCGGTGCTCTCGGAGGCATGCGAGGCGGCAATCGAGGAAAAGCTGGCCCAGAAGCGCCACGGGCAGCAGAAGCGCTGGCTGCAGGAGGACGGAGGCGTTGTATGGAGAGTGGTCTCCAACCGGGGGAATCATGTGGCGGTTATGCGCCACAATTGAAAGGAGGGGGGAGTGTGACGCGTGCCGCGCACAAAGGGGAAGTGAATAAATATGTAAATAATGAAGTAAATAAATATGTAAATAATGAAGTAAAGAAATATGAATGAATGGAAATTAAGAGCATGTAATAATATAAATAAATAATAAATGTGGATTAAGCAAATTAAATTTGAAGCAGATGCGCGCGCGCGCGCCGATAAAGGGCCGGACTAGCGGCTGCGGGCACACCGGAAAAGAAGAAGAAGCAACCGGTCGCGGCGGGCACACTGGAGTCCGCGGCCCGCTATATAAGGAGCGCTGCTGGCCTAGTAAAATCACTTAGCGGCCGACAGCGATCGGGAGTGGTAAGCCTCTTGCAGCACACTCTTTGGTAGTCAGCAGCGAAGTCACTTTTTGGAGGCGACCCGAATCCGAGGATTTGGGTGCCCAATAAATTGTCGATAGACTTGCGAGTCGCGACAAGCGAATTCGGCCCGCCGGATTCTTTTCCCCCGAAGACTTACGAGTCCGCCCGCCCCCCCTCTCTCTCTCGGTGAAGATTTACGAATCCGCCCCCCCCCCTCTCTCTCGGTGAAGATTTACGAATCCGCCCCCCCCCCCCTCTCTCTCTCGGTGAAGATTTACGAATCCGCCCGCCCCCCTCTCTCTCTCGGTGAAGATTTACGAATCCGCCCGCCCCCCTCTCTCTCTCGGTGAAGATTTACGAATCCGTCCGCCCCCTCTCTCTCTCTCTCGCAACTGAAGACTTACGAGTCCGCCGCGCATTCTCTATTTGAAGACTTACGAGTCCGCCACTCTCTCTCTCGCAAACTGAAGACTTACGAGTCCGCCGCGCATTCTCTATTTGAAGACTTACGAGTCCGCCACCCTCTCTCTCGCAAACTGAAGACTTACGAGTCCGCCGCGCATTCTCTCCTGCGACTGAAGACTTCCGAGTCCGCCGCACCTACTCTCTGAAGATTTACGAATCCGCCCTCTGGGAAGACTTCCGAGTCCCCACCGCTTTTTTCTGTTCTTTTTCTCCACAGGCTCCCGGGCACCCCCCCATCCGAGCTGACCTGTCGGGCGTGCCGAAGCGCCGACGAATCCTGGGCCGAACTGACCGGCGGCCGCAGCCCGGAGCATCGAAGACACGCTGCAGCAGAACCTGGAGCCAGATAATAAACTCTGTAATTTAAGCCGTAAATAAACAGAAAAAACCTACTTAAGTCACCGAATTCTCTCCACCTGTTCTTACTGGGAATCGGGGGAATATCTCTTGCAGCTACCACTCGGACTACTAGGCGGACTCTGGCCGTCCCTGAGCTATCTGGCAAATTGGGCGGCAGACCGTCACACTTGGCAGCGGGTACGCATCCGGCACAGAGTTCTCATTTACTGCCTGTAGTCGATGCACATCCGTGCGTCACCGTTCTTCTTGGCCGCGATCACAATCGGGGCGCTGTGCGGGCTCTTAGACGGCTCGATGCGGCCGTCAATAAGAAGCTCATCTATCTGTTTATCAATAACGGCCCTCATGACCGGATTCCGGGGAAAATACCTTTGTTTTATTTGGCGGTCGCTGCGCATAACAATCCGGTGCTCCGCGATGTGGGATACTCCAGCTAAATTCTTAAACTTCCTCAATTCCTGCTCCAGGAATGTCTCCACCCAGGGCTCTGGGTATCTCTGTCCCGACTCCTGCGGGTCCTGTTCCTCCGGTGCATGGTTCACCGAGTCGACAATGCCGCAGAGGGACGCGTTCTGCTCCGGCGTTTCCTCGGCGTGATCCTGGAAATGGACACGCTTCTTGGAGGTGCGAAAAGGGTTTCGCTGCGCGGCGGTGGCGTCAGCCCCAGGCAAAACATGACTCCAACTGCCAGCTCGACTAGCCGTGGGTACCTCCGTATCCATGGCTGTTCCCATGCTCAAGTTCCGACTCGCTGCCCGCGGGGCAGGGATCGGCAACTGTCTTCCTATAGTACGCGGCTTAGGTACCGGTCCTGTTGTGGCCACCGGCCTCTCCTGAGTAACCGTGCCAAATGATACTTGATCCGTTCCTTCTTCTACTTCTCCTACATGATTCCTCCATGACACTCCTCAGCGTTCCGCTCCTGGTGGCGTGCTAAGGGCTTCCCTGGGAGTCTGACTCCTTTACGAACTCCTGGTGGCTTGCTATGGCCTTATTGGGGGTTCGTCCCAGTCGTGAGGTTCTTTCCTGTAATCTTTTCTCTATCCTTTCTTCCGGTGACCTTTCCCTCACCTTTTCCGGTGACCTTTCCCTCACCTTTTCCCGTGACCTTTCCCTCACGTTTTCTTCTTTTTGCAGTGACCTTTCCCTCACTTTTTGCTACTCTTCCCGCATATTCCCCGCGCGTGGCTCGGCCTGCTGCTCCGCGCGTAGCCCCGTAGCGCCTATCGTTCCTCGTGTCCGCGCCCATGGCGGCTTGGTGTGCTCATCCGGCATCAAGTGGAGGGCCTGTCCCCCGCACTGGATGGTGGCTCCGATCCCGCACAAAAAATCCATGCCCAGCAGCACATCGTCCAAAACGTCTGTCATCACCAGCAGGATGGTCGGCGCACTGCGATCCCCGCAGTGGATGACTGCTGCTAGCGCCCTCGTCAGCTCCCGGCATGTCTCGTCGGCGAGCTTGACCTGTGTCCTTATGTCCCTCATGTTCCGTTTGTTGTCTAATTCCTTGGCCAAATCTTCAGTTATGAAGCTATGCGTAGTTTCCATCTCTATGGCGGCTCGGATGCGTCCCTGGTGTTGATGGAGGGTTCTTCCTACTAGTTGCTCGGGTTGTTCGGGTCCCTCGGGTGATTCCCGGTCACGCGAGGCCCGTTTCCATTTCCCGAAACCTGTCGTCGGCAGCATTCAAAATGCCCGTACTCCTCGTCGTCCACAGTCCCAGCAGTGGATTAATCTCTGGCTCCGGCATTCCGCCGAGAAATGTCCCGGTTGCCTGCAGTTCCTGCATGCCTCCCTCACTGCGAGGTTTCTAAGGATAAGATAAACAATTTCAGAAGGGGCGAGCACAGGGCGTCAGCACAATACCAAAGCACACAGCCCGGTATTCCGTCGGGACCTGGCAGATAAACAGGCTTTACACGATGAAGATCTAAAAGGAGGGAGCTTTTGTTTAAACATGGACTGAAAATTAAGTTCGATCTGGGCAAGCTATAAGAAAACGTCTGATTTAGGTCAGTGGAAGTGGAGTTTGTTGTTTGACAAAATTGGGCAAAAAGATCGGCAATTGTCTGATCGCACTTCACAGTTGCGTTTGCAAAAGAAAGTGATGAAGGATGTGTTACCGCCTTACGTTTAGTATTAACCAAATTATAAAACTGTTTAGGATCCTGAGAAAATTGGACCCTGCAACGAGTCAAATAGTTTTTATAACACTGTGCGTTCAGTACGGTGAAGTTTGACCGAGCCGATATATAGTTAGAGAGGTCAGAAAGAGAACCGTTTTTTTTTAAATACAGCCTTGACTTTACATTTTTCAATCGACTCAATTCTTTAGTAAACCAAGGTGGTTTATTTGAAATAGAGGGATAGTATAACGGAACACATCCAGAGAAGAATGAATTCATTGCATTGTAAAAAAAGTCCACGGCATCGGCCATATCAGTGCATTTGTATAAATCAGACCAGTTAAATTCCGAAATAAAATTATTCAGCCGGTCGAAATAAGACTTGCGAAAGCAGTAAACTCTTTTGGCTGGTCTATCAGATTTCTCCAGTATATCAGCACCAATGTCGAGTGTCACATCGAAAGTAGGTTGATTGGGATCTTCAAGTTGCGTCAGCGGCGCCACCCCCACTTAACTGACACTCGCCGGATCAGAGACAAAACAAAGATCAAGCAAGCACTCTAAGAAATTTCGTACATGGTTGACTTGAGACAGCGAAATGTTGAACAAGCCAGCATTCAAATCATGTTGTGTTGAAGATTGAAGTGTGTTAGAGGAGCTAATTAGGGACCAAATAGCCCCACGGATATTAAAATCACCCAAGACTACTAAATGATCTCTATCAGAAAGCTTATTGGATACTATCCGAATGCCGGAAAGGTGGTTTCAAAAAATAGGTCGTTCCGACAATGGAGGAATGTAGGAACATGTAACAAAAACAAATCGACCATTAAATGATAGCTTCACACAAAGGAATTTAACTTCGTTGTTTTCCTCGAAAATTACTAATTCTGACGTGAGAGTGGAGTTGACCGCTATGACGACCCCACCCCCGCGCCTGAAAGGCCGATCTAGCCGATAAATCGTGAACGCAGCAGGGAAAACTTCGGAGCTCAGAATCTCCGCCTTTAACCAGGTTTCTGTGAACACAATAACATGGGAGGAGAATGCAAAACTATCAGAATACAACTTAGGCAGCTTACTACGCAAGCCTTGAATTGAATTGAATTGAATTTTTCCACTTTTAAATTTAAATTTTCAGTTCTGACTTTGCCTCGTATAAAGGCAATTACATCTTCAGATGTTTGACCAGGGGAGAGCTGCGAAACAAATATCTGTTTCGTAGGTGGGATAGCGATGAGGGCTTGAGGGGAGGCAGACGGAGTGCCTGGAGTACCCATATTGGCCGGTAGTTCCTGCGGGATAAATTTACGGGGCTATGGGGAGTCAAAATGTGTGCTCCTATAGGAGACGAAAATGAAATTAGCGGTGGGACGTTTAGTCCCACAGCACCTTCAGATTCCGCCTCTTTCCTAACATTTGACCTCAGAATTCTGGGATTTGATTCTGAGGTCGAAGGCAGTGTCAAAGGCGGCTGCTGTTGAGAGCCCGCCGCAGGTAGTTGGGATCCATCGCCCTGCTGCACTCCAGTTGCAGTTTTCTTGCGCATTGGAGACTCATTTAATAACGTAAGGCTATTAAATTCTTTATCAAGCGCTAAGAAGAAACTCGATAACAACTCCTTAAAACCGCCCTTGGTTTGCCGTATGAAAGACATCATTTCCCTTTCAACGTCACGACAGGCATCGCAACAGTAGCGCAAGCCGATGTTTTTTCTCACATCATCAACAGTCCGGCCGGCAACCCCAATGCACTTTGCGTGCAAAATGTTGTCGCACAGCCAGCAGCCGATGGTAAGATCACTTGACAAAACTGCCTTTTTGTTTTGGAGAAGCAGACGATATCGGAAGACATTATTTTGGACTTACCACAGTACTTGAAGCAATAGATGAGGGGGCGAAAGATATGAGAAAAAAAGTGCAGCTGCACCGAGAGAGTTGAAGCGCTAGAGAGCAGGGGAGTGTCAGAGTAAGCGAGCTTAGAGAACGTTTAGCTGTCGCGACAGAGCAACAACGGCTAAACGAGAGAGGTGTAAAGAGGAAATGTAAAAAAACCAAGAAGAGCAAACACTGGCAGCACACTTAAGTTGTGAAATCAAGGTATTAAATAAGTTAATAAAGTTTATAAAGTTGCATGCACACGCGATGTGAACGGGAACTATGTATATAGAACACAAAGTAGAAGTTTTAAACAAACCCCGGCGGTTTGAACGTAAAGAATTTTACAAAAACGAGAGCGCAAGAAAAAAAACACGATCGTTCACTTAGAAGCGAGAAAGAGAAAGATAACGACTTCGGATCGTCACTGTTCGGACAACGCTGTAAGAGTCAATTTAGAATCGTGCCTCCTACATGTGCTCATATAATTTTCTTTTTTAATATCAATATGCCTTATTAATCTTTCAGATTCTCCAGTTACTATGGTTTTGAGCTCCCACATCTTTCGTACTGTAGGCATAATGGTGTCATGACCCATGCATGTCAGCTATCGCTCTTTGTCGGCGAAATGCTGATATCACCTTGCTCAAAGTTTGAGTCATTGCTTCGGTTATGATTGTTCTGTACTTGTCGTGATTCACAGCAGTCATTGTAGAACTTAATGTAATCTGAGTGTCTGGGGCCGCTGATCGTTGCCTTGACCCGCGGATCCTTGTAGAAGAGAATAAGAGAGTTCCAGCGCGCACGACTCGACGGCGAGCAAGAATAACCGACGAGCTGAGCTACAATGTAGCTAGCAAACCAGATCGAGGGATCGGGTTTGTACCAAAAACAACTTCGCTTGCTGACTACTTGGGTTTGTGCTACTAATAGGCTTACCAAATTTCAATCGCTGTCGGCTGTCGGCTGATTTTCCTAGGCCTCGTGGCCCGCATTATATATGTACATAGGTCCTGGCGTGGTTCAGAGTGCCCATCGCGATCGGCCCCACTTGCCTTCGTGTGACTAGCCTCCTCGTTTCAGTGTGACCCTTCCTCCGGCGCTAGTGTGATCTTCTTCACATACCACTTTCCGAGCGCGCGCATAAAAAGTCAAACGTTCTTCCTCTGTTCCCTTTTATTTGATTTCATTTATTCTATGTTTGCTTTGACAGCTAGATACCTTCCTATTCGCAGCATTTTTTTGGCCGAAGGATTCAACAATATTCATGAAGGTTCCCAAGAGGTACTAAAATTTTCCTGTCAAGTTGGTGTGTTCAGAAGGATTCCCAAGAGTTTCGGAATCTTTCCTGTGAGTCGGGGTCACCTAAATGTGTAGGACGCGGCTTAGTTGCCTTTTTTAATAAATCCTAACAGGATTTATAGTTTGACATGGTATAACTAAAGTGCTTTCATTAACAAAAATAGTATGTGGGTTACAGTGTCTTTTTGCTAGCGACAGGTGGAACTGAGACCATTGCCTTGCTCAAATGTATGTTGCTGCGATATTATATACATTAAATAATATTTGTTGTTTTGTCGGAAATATTATTGCTTATAATTCAGGTATGCAAATTTGTATTTGTATTTATTATGAAAATCTCCGCTCTTTCATTTTTTAACTTTATTCTGAGGTCCGTGTTCTTAAAATATGTGCTGCAACTTGTAATTTATTTAGTTCTGGCTATTCCAAAGAACAAGATTTGCACTGAGAACTATAACTTGAATATCCACGCCATGCTGGTATTGGTGCGATAAAAGATAATAAAAAGCTTCTCTGCCATAAAGCAACTTTTGGTGAAATCTCAAAAATGGTTTGGCTGGATTTGGTAAGAACAAATGCAGAAGTCTGTGTCGAGTTGTTAGAAACAATGACTCATCGAAGTCGCAGATAAACTTTACTCAGTAGTTTTTCCGACTCACTGAAACACCAACCATGTAAAATAAAATACAATTAACAGCTGCTAGTTGCCGTGGCAAGCGGTCAGATCGCACCTAAACCCAATAAAAGATATATTGGGAATTGTCATTTTGACAAGATACATCGCCTTAAAAGGCTTTAGTTCAGGAATGGGATCTAATTAGCCCTACAACTATATAAAACTTGGTAACCTCAATGCCAAACGGAATAAATCAAATATTTACTACAAATGGAGAACATATTGACAATTAAAAAATTAATAAATAATATATAAACCAATAATATTTGAATTTTTTTTAGGATTTCCTATAAAGTTCAACTTGCTTATTGATTTTAAGTTACCGTTAGAGATAATTATATTAATTATATATGTAATATTGTTTTGTTAACCTGTTGATAGACATATGTAATTTAAAAAAAAATCAAGAACATAGGACGCCGTATTAAAGAAACATTAGAGCATATATAATTTTTTTCCAAAAGGTATAACATTGTTGTTTGATTTTCAGGATTGGATCCAAAAATGTGAAAAAAAAATTTTAAGTCTCAAATTAAATGCACGTTTTATTTTGAGCAAAAAAATTAAGAATAATAAGTTATCATTGGAAAAGTGTTGGGGCCGGATCCCAAAGAAAACAGTTTTTTGGGTAGGTGGGCGGTGGGACGGTCATCTTCTTTTGGGGTTTTATTTTGAGTGAAGTATCAATGGAAAAAATATGGCAGCTCCGATAATGTCTTTCACCTAGCGGGATTCCCTTGATTAACATGAACAATAATTATTTTTTAATTGAATTTTTGTGTAACAAAATTAATATTTGTTTGAAATTTAAATTTTTATTTTATTGATTTTCTTCGAAGATGGAAAACATAAATATAAAAATTTCTGGTTGCGAAATTCGCCAGAAAACGTTTCGCCAAAAGTCCAGTTGAGGACTCAGATAATGGATCCTCATATATGGTTGTTCAGCATTAACAGCCAATTCGATCGATCTATATATATCTCTTCGTCTGTCCGACCGTCTGTTCGTCTGGCCGTCCATCTATCCGTTTCTACGAAAACAGTCTCTAGTTTTAAATCTATTTGAACTTTGTAAATAGTCCTATTTATACCAAATTTATAGAATTTTTATAGAATTGAACGGGTCGTATATATTTCAATACGAATATATAGAGAACTATCTGCAAAGATTCATTCAGATAGCTTTTAAAGTTATAGATGTTAGGCGTTCTATAAAATAAAAACCGTCCTGTGGGTCAAATAACTATAATTTCTTGTTACAGGCAATGCGTGCTTTCATTGAATCCAACTTTAAGCTGCTGGATATAGACAGTGATGGCATTGTTGGCGTGAAGGAATATTTTTTTTATTTATTTATTTTATTTATTTTTTTTTTTTTGTTCGCGCGTGGTCCCACGCCCACCTCCCGCCCAACCGACCGAGGGGCGCAGCTGTGTGACGTACGGCACGAAACGCGTGCTGGATAGACGCGAGAGAAGGTAAAAAAATAGAATAGAACGAGGAAAAATTAGGGTACACTACGGGATAGTACTACAAGCAATACAGTTTTTAGTTTTTGAAGGCTTTCAATGCCTTCAATGCTACTAAAAAGACGATTGTAATCAGTACATAAAACCCTAAAGGGCTCATGTACTTCAAACTCACGCCTACAGTGGTTAACTACTAGTGGTATAAAAGTTCTAGAAGAAAGACGGGGAACATGGAAATTGAGCTGGCCTAGAAGGTAGGGGCTCTCCACATCACCGTGTATAAGTTTCTGTAAAAAGACGACGCCAAGCATCGTCCTACGGTTAGCTAAAGAAGGTAGATTAAGTAGGAGAAGTCTACTAGCGTAAGACGGTAATCTAAGGTTTGCATCCCAGGGTAGGCCACGAAGGGCAAAAAGCAAAAAGTTCTTTTGGACAGATTCCAATATAGGGCGAACCAACGAAGTAAAGAGAGTCTTCGTTACATAAGGAGAATCGAATTCCTTCGCCCATCTTTTAACGAATCCCAGCATGCCTCTGGCTTTGTTAACCATACAAGAAATATGTTCAGAGAACGAAAGTTTAGGATCCAGGCGGACACCCAGATCATCAACAATAGAAATTCTTTCCAAAGAGCAGTCGTTAATCATATAGGTTGCAAGCAGGGGAGTAACACGTGAGAATGTCATCAGTTTGCATTTTGAGCTGTTGAGATGTAAATCGTTAGCATGACACCATGCTTGAAAGTTATCAAGATCCGATTGTAGGTCAGATTGGCAAGAAATGTCCCTATACTGCAAGCAATGTTTAACGTCATCAGCGTACATAAATACTCTGGAATTGGTTAGAACCTGCGGCAAATCATTGATAAACAATTTGAATAGAAGTGGTCCAAGGTGACTACCCTGTGGGACGCCAGATGTGACCCTGAGGCTATTGGATTGAACGTTTCTGAACAGAACCTTTTGGGTCCTATCACTTAGATAACTCGAAATCCATTTAAGAAGATCACTAGGAAACCCCATTGAATCGAGTTTCCTAACCAGAAGAGAATGATTAACCGAGTCGAAAGCTTTACTGAAGTCCGTGTAAATAACATCGGTTTGAAAGTTTTGTTGGTAGCCCCTAATAACGAAAGAGGAAAGAGGTATCGCCTCATAAAACCATGCTGGCATGGAGAAATGACGGATCTGCATAGATGTTGCAAGTGAGGAGTGATTACATTCTCGAAAAGTTTGGGGATAGCCGATAACTTAGAGATACCCCTATAGTTACTGGCATCCGATTTGCTACCTTTTTTGTGGAGAGGAATAACAAATGATTCCCTCCAAATAAGGGTAAATTCTGAGGATTCTAAAGATAAGGTAAACAAGGGGGTTACACAGCGCCTCGGAGCAATACCTAAGCACAGAGCCAGGTATACCATCGGCAAAGAGATTAGCAATTGCTTGATCAGAATTTACTGTAGTATTCTTAAAAGACAGCGAGGGAGGATATAACGTGGGTTTACGTTTAGAGTTAACAAAGTTATAAAACTGTTTAGGGTCCTGCGTGAACTGGACCTTACAACGAGTCAAATAATTGTTGTAACACTGAGCGTTATGCACGGTAAAGTTAGATCGAGCACTAAGATAAGATGAGAAAGCCGTTTTTGAACCAGTGAGTTTATATTTATTATAAAGCCTAGATTTTACGTTTTTTAGACGCGTCAGCTCCTTGGTAAACCAAAGTGGTTTATTAGAGACCGACGGGTAGCATTTAGGAACACATAAAGAGAAGAATGAATTCATGGCATTGTAAAAAATGTCAACGGCGGATGCCATGTCAGAGCTCATGTAAAGATTAGACCAATCAAATTCTGCTATTAAAGTGCTTAGCCTCTGATAGTCAGCCTTTCGGAAACAGCGGACTCTGTTTAAACTGCTATCAGGTGTAGTAGCTAGGACTGTCCCAGTGTAGATAGTCACATCGAAAGTTGGATGATAAGGATCTTCAGGTTGCGTCAATGGAGGAACTCTAATTAGGTTTACACCTACAGGATCAGGGACAAAGCATAGATCAAGTAAGCGGTTTAAAGAATTAAAAATATGGTTAACTTGCGATAAGGATAAATCAAGCAAGCCATTAAGGAGATCATGCTGTGCCGCAGTGTGAAGAACATTAGACACCCCATCAGAAGACCAGTGAGCTCCGGGTATGTTGAAGTCACCCAAAGCCACTAATTGGTCCCTATCAGAAAGCCTATTGGAAACTGCCCGAATTGCCGAAAGGTGTTCCCAATAAATTGGCTCTTCCGAAGATGGAGGGATGTAAGAGCAGGTTACATAAATGAAACTACCTGTAAAAGATAGTTTAAGGCAGATGAATTCGATGTCCAACGGCAATTAAAACTCCGCCACCGCGCTGGAGAGGACGGTCTAATCTGTAAATAGTGTACTTACATGGAAGAATTTCGGAGCAGAGGATCTCCGGCTTCAACCAGGTTTCTGTAAATACAATTACCTGGGATGCGAAAGAAAGGCTATCTGAATATAATCTAGAGAGCTTACTGCGTAAGCCCCTAGTATTCTGATAGGAAAGCAGTAGGGAAGAGTTAGTTTTTTTGGACAGAAGGTGCTTGAGTGGACACTGAAGGTTGTGACGGCTTGGGCAGTTGAACTCCCACAGGCCGATTTCTTTTCTTCCGTGCCTCGTACTCCTTGACTACAACGTACTCGGGCCAGAAGTCACCCGAGCAAATAGTGTCAAAGAGCTGGAATGAGACATTTATCTTAAATGACGAAATGTCTCTGGCATACGGAAATTTGAATTTTTCCACCTTGATATTTCCAGCTTGTGTTTTGCCTTGAATATAGGCTAGAACATCTTCCGATGCGAGATCAGGGGCAAGCCTCGAAACAAATATAGTTTTCGAAGGTGGGACTGCTGTTAGGGTCTTATGTAACGAATTGTTACCAACGGCCGGTATTCCGGACAATGTTGGACCCTGGGTAGAATTTTCTACGGTTGTTTGCGGAGCCAAAGAATTGGGCTGCGCATCAGACACCACGGACGACGCGGAAATTGCTGGCTGCGCGGCTTCCGACACCTCTACGACCGATTCGGTTACCGAATCTTTGATCGTTCCTGAACCATTGGAACGGGGACCAGGAGCTGTGGCGACGGAGAGTGGCAGGAAATCGGTTGCTGTGTCTCACACAGTTGCAGCCGACTAGCAGCGGATTTTTTGCGTTTCAGCGACTCATTTAATAGCTTCATACTATTAAATTGAGCGTCCAGCGCGGAGAACAGGTCATTCGCCTTGCGAAAAGTGGCCATGATCTCAGAAAATCCACTCCTTGTCTGACGCATGAAGGATGATATTTCCTTCTCAACCGGTCGACAGGCCTCACAGCAATAACGCAGGCCCTTTTTGCTGGACACTGCGTCAGCCATTCGACCCGTCATCTCGATGCACTTAGCGTGCACAACTGCCTCGCAAAGCCAGCAATGGAAACTGGGCTGGTCTGCCAAAACATTTTTTTGGCAGTTCTTAATTACACAGACAATATTCTGGGACATGTTCACAAACCCTAGAACCACTGTGCACACTATCAATACCAAAAAAGTAAAGAGATAAAGAGAGAGATAAAAGAGCGCAAGAGTTAGAGCAGCAGAAAATCACAAGAGCGGTGAGAGCTATGAACAGCTTGGATGCAGCTAATAGCAAACGGCACTCGAGCGGGGGAGAGAAAAATAGAAACGGTAAAAGAGCAAAGAGGAAATATAAAATAAGATAAACCGTCTTAGCACAAAACTAACAAGTAATTATTTATGCAATCTAACTACACAGAAAAGTGCATGCACGCGCGGTAGCAAAGCGGTATATCGATATAAATATTAGGTGATAAGTTTAGATGAAACCCCGGTGGTTTAGATTCAAAATAACACAAAAGTCGGAGCGCAAAACAAAAACACGACCGTCCGCTACGAAGAGAAAGATCGAATATGAATACCGCTATAACTGCATAACTAGAGTAGCCATTGACGACATTGCACCTATTGACAAAGCTTTCGAAACACTGTTAAACGTGAGTATCATTAATTTTTTGAGTTGCAAAAAATTATTTTATCTTCTTTGTTGCAGGATGAAGATCGGAAACGTGGCGGGCTTTCACTAGTCCATTACAAAGAGCTGTATGGCCAATTTTTGGGCCGATAATCATCCAGCGGTGAATCTGTTTGGGCCATCATAAATCTTTTTTTTACACTTAATTGTCTTCGCTGTTGTTCAACTACTATTTTATTTAGACTTATTTGTAATTACTATGACTTTAAATTTATTACCATATAGACATAAAACATTCAACTCATTTTGTGTAGAATCGTCAGAAGAACAGTTCGTTATTTTTAAAGTTTTATAATAAGTTAAGTACATTTGCTCTCAGAAGTGTAAAATAAGTTAAGATGTTGACTCTCTCCCTTTAAATGGCTCTTAAGTAATGCACCTCTCTCAATACCTGCAAGATTTCGATTACTTGTTATGTTATATAAAAGTTGTACTAAACATAATTGACAAAATAAATTAGTATTCAAACTATTACAATACCATAATATGTTGTAAAGCTTAGAGATGGAATGTTCGATGTTGGATAGCAGAAATTTTATCCAATCAAATTGACTCACAAAATCAGAGGTTAACATAAATTTTTAAGAAAATGTTAGAGTCATACTGGATACAGGTTTGAACCTGAGGATTGTATGTAAATACATTTTTCGAAATATATATGATATACTTTTCCATGAAATATTTATAAGGCTCGAAGCTGGATTTGGAATTTGGGAAACAATTGGAATCGGAATATGTACTCTGCAGAATTTTAATTTGCGAATTTTATTAGGTGTTCAATATAGCTCAATTATTCAGCTCCATCGGGAAATACGTCCACACTAATGCAAAAGTGGAAGGGAATAGAATTTTCTAACTAAATTTATCTGTTGAAATTTGATTAAAAATAATTTAACAATTAGTCCATACACATGACTTATGTGGCTGTCCGCTGCTAAATATGTCGCGGTACTGTTTTTGGAGACTATGCGTTTGTGTGATTATGCTTGTTGGAAAATGCCAAAGATCGGACCGCCGACTAATCAGCGATTCTGCATATGTAATCAAATGTATGTTTATATTTCTTTATTTATTTATTGAAATATAGCAAATAACTGCTATATAAAGCCACTACCCTTACCTCTGACCAAAGGAAGGGAGTGTTTTTAAAGGATGTGCTCCAACTCACATCAGGTGGGCAGAGGTAAGGATAGGTTTCGTTGTACAGAGTTTGCATTAAAATCTAAGGACATCTCAACATGTAACAAGTAATAAAATTCATTGTACAAAGAACATAAAACACGAAAAGACCCGTGCATCTCGAAATTTGACCTACAAATATCAAGGGCGATGGTACGAAAATGACGGGAAGGCCGAGTGCCTAACGAGGTTAAGAAGATAGATGGAAGTGATATGACCGTAAATAAGTTTATGCATGAACATCACTCCATTGCAGGTCCGACGATGCTTCAACGAGGACAGGCCTAAAAGCCGCAGTCTATCCATGTAAGCCGGTAGACGACGGTGTTGATCCCAATTTAAGCCGCGAAGAGCAAACAAAAGAAATTGTTTCTGTACCGATTCAATAAGGTCCTGATACTTCGCTTACTGGGGAGACCATACGCACGAGCTGTATTCGAGAATGGGCTGAACAAGACAGATGAATAGGAGCTTAGTGGTATAGGGCTCGTCGAAATCTTTAGACCAGCGCTTAACAAAGGCAAAGACGCCATTAGATTTGCCAACAATTACGTTGATATGATCATTGAAGTTTAAATTGTGGGTAACCAAACTCCAAGGTCTGTAACTGAATGCGTTCAAGACCGCCTGTCCCTAGAGAGTAATTGGCGAGAAAGCAGTTTTTCCAACAAAAAAGACATGGATTTGCATTTTGCGTTGTTGAGAATTAACAAATTGTTGGAGAACCAAGATTCCATGTTGTTCAGATCAGTTTGCAGAAGCATATGTGACGCAGAGTTTGTTAGAGGCAAGCATAATTTTACATCATCGGCGTACATCATCACCTGGGAATGAGCAATAACAACAGGCAAGTCGTTAATCAAAAGTACAAAAAGAAGAGGTCCGAGATGGCTTCTTGCGGAACGCCAGAAGAAACGTGCACAATATCGGAAAACGCACCCTTAAAAGCAACTTGCTGAGTGCGGTTAGAAAGATATGTTGCAATCCTGTAGGACAACAAAGAAGGAAAGCCCAATACAGACAGTTTTTTCAGTAATAACTGGTGATTTACTGAGTCAAACGCCTTGCTAAAATCAGTGAAGATAACGTGTGTCTGGGTATTGTCTCTAAAGGAATTTCTAATAACAGCACAGAACTCTAGAAGGTTTGTTGTGGTAGATCTCTGTTTTATAAGACCATGCTGCGAGGAGGACATAAGTGAGCTGCATTGGTGTTGTAGTTGAGCAGTAATTAGGACAAAGTTATGGTTTATTGTTTTATTTTCCTGATTGTTCCTATGGAAGCTATAGGATATAGTCAACCGATTTTCATGAAATTAAAACCGAAATTCAGGAATAATATAAAACGGCTAAATCTCGACTTTGAGAAAAACATGTTGAAAACTGACAAAGTTATGGTTTTTTGTTTTATTTTCCTGATTGTTCCTATGGAAGCTATAGGATATAGTTCACCGATTTTTATGAAATTAAAATCGAAATTCAGGAATAATATAAAACGGCTAAATCTCGACTTTGAGAAAAACATGTTGAAAACTGACAAAGTTATGGTTTTTTGTTTTATTTTCCTGATTGTTCCTATGGAAGCTATAGGATATAGTCCACCGATTTTCATGAAATTAAAATCGAAATTCAGAAATAATATAAAACGGCTAAATCTCGACTTTGAGAAAAATATGTTGAAAACTGACAAAGTTATGGTTTTTTGTTTTATTTTCCTGATTGTTCCTATGGAAGCTATAGGATATAGTTCACCGATTTTCATGAAATTAAAACCGAAATTCAGGAATAATATAAAACGGCTAAATCTCAACTTTGAGAAAAATATGTTGAAAACTGACAAAGTTATGGTTTTTTGTTTTATTTTCCTGATTGTTCCTATGGAAGCTATAGGATATAGTTCACCGATTTTCATGAAATTAAAACCGAAATTCAGGAATAATATAAAACGGCTAAATCTCGACTTTGAGAAAAACATGTTGAAAACTGACAAAGTTATGGTTTTTTGTTTTATTTTCCTGATTGTTCCTATGGAAGCTATAGGATATAGTCAACCGATTTTCATGAAATTAAAACCGAAATTCAGGAATAATATAAAACGGCTAAATCTCGACTTTGAGAAAAACATGTTGAAAACTGACAAAGTTATGGTTTTTTGTTTTATTTTCCTGATTGTTCCTATGGAAGCTATAGGATATAGTTCACCGATTTTCATGAAATTAAAACCGAAATTCAGGAATAATGGTTTTTTGTTTTATTTTCCTGATTGTTCCTATTGAACCTATAGGATATAGTTCACCGATTTTTATGAAATTAAAATCGAAATTCAGGAATAATAAAACGGCTAAATCTCGACTTTGAGAAAAACATGTTGAAAACTGACAAAGTTATGGTTTTTTGTTTTATTTTCCTGATTGTTCCTATGGAAGCTATAGTTCACCGATTTTCATGAAATTAAAATCGAAATTCAGGAATAATATAAAACGGCTAAATCTCGACTTTGAGAAAAACATGTTGAAAACTGACAAAGTTATGGTTTTTTGTTTTATTTTCCTGATTGTTCCTATGGAAGCTATAGGATATAGTCAACCGATTTTCATGAAATTAAAACCGAAATTCAGGAATAATATAAAACGGCTAAATCTCGACTTTGAGAAAAATATGTTGAAAACTGACAAAGTTATGGTTTTTTGTTTTATTTTCCTGATTGTTCCTATGGAAGCTATAGGATATAGTTCACCGATTTTCATGAAATTAAAACCGAAATTCAGGAATAATGGTTTTTTGTTTTATTTTCCTGATTGTTCCTATGGAAGCTATAGGATATAGTTCACCGATTTTTATGAAATTAAAATCGAAATTCAGGAATAATTAAAACGGCAATTCAGGAATAATTTAAAACTGCTAAATCTCGACTTTGAGAAAAACATGTTGAAAACTGACAAAGTTATGGTTTTTTGTTTTATTTTCCTGATTGTTCCTATGGAAGCTATAGGATATAGTTCACCGATTTTCATGAAATTAAAACCGAAATTCAGGAATAATGGTTTTTTGTTTTACTTCCTGATTGTTCCTATGGAAGCTATTGGATATAGTTCACCGATTTTTATGAAATTAAAATCGAAATTCAATAATAATATAAAACGGCTAAATCTCGACTTTGAGAAAAACATGTTGAAAACTGACAAATTTATGGTTTTTTGTTTTATTTTCCTGATTGTTCCTATGGAAGCTATAGGATATAGTTCACCGATTTTCATGAAATTAAAACTCAAATTCAGGAATAATATAAAACGGCTAAATCTCGACTTTGAGAAAAACATGTTGAAAACTGACAAAGTTATGGTTTTTTGTTTTATTTTCCTGATTGTTCCTATGGAAGCTATAGGATATAGTCCACCGATTTTCATGAAATTAAAACCGAAATTCAGGAATAATGGTTTTTTGTTTTATTTTCCTGATTGTTCCTATGGAAGCTATAGGATATAGTTCACCGATTTTCATGAAATTAAAACCGAAATTCAGGAATAATATAAAACGGCTAAATCTCGACTTTGAGAAAAACATGTTGAAAACTGACAAAGTTATGGTTTTTTGTTTTATTTTCCTGATTGTTCCTATGGAAGCTATAGGATATAGTCAACCGATTTTCATGAAATTAAAACCGAAATTCAGGAATAATATAAAACGGCTAAATCTCGACTTTGAGAAAAACATGTTGAAAACTGACAAAGTTATGGTTTTTTGTTTTATTTTCCTGATTGTTCCTATGGAAGCTATAGGATATAGTTCACCGATTTTCATGAAATTAAAACCGAAATTCAGGAATAATATAAAACGGCTAAATCTCGACTTTGAGAAAAACATGTTGAAAACTGACAAAGTTATGGTTTTTTGTTTTATTTTCCTGATTGTTCCTATGGAAGCTATAGGATATAGTCCACCGATTTTCATGAAATTAAAACCGAAATTCAGAAATAATATAAAACGGCTAAATCTCAACTTTGAGAAAAATATGTTGAAAACTGACAAAGTTATGGTTTTTTGTTTTATTTTCCTGATTGTTCCTATGGAAGCTATAGGATATAGTTCACCGATTTTCATGAAATTAAAACCGAAATTCAGAAATAATATAAAACGGCTAAATCTCGACTTTGAGAAAAATATGTTGAAAACTGACAAAGTTATGGTTTTTTGTTTTATTTTCCTGATTGTTCCTATGGAAGCTATAGGATATAGTTAACCGATTTTCATGAAATTAAAACAAAAATTCAGAAATAATATAAAACGGCTAAATCTCGACTTTGAGAAAAACATGTTGAAAACTGACAAAGTTATGGTTTTTTGTTTTATTTTCCTGATTGTTCCTATGGAAGCTATAGGATATAGTCCACCGATTTTCATGAAATTAAAACCCAAATTCAGGAATAATATAAAACGGCTAAATCTCGACTTTGAGAAAAACATGTTGAAAACTGACAAAGTTATGGTTTTTTGTTTTATTTTCCTGATTTTCATGAAATTAAAACCGAAATTCAGGAATAATATAAAACGGCTAAATCTCGACTTTGAGAAAAACATGTTGAAAACTGACAAAGTTATGGTTTTTTGTTTTATTTTCCTGATTGTTCCTATGGAAGCTATAGGATATAGTTCACCGATTTTCATGAAATTAAAACCGAAATTCAGAAATAATATAAAACGGCTAAATCTCGACTTTGAGAAAAACATGTTGAAAACTGACAAAGTTATGGTTTTTTGTTTTATTTTCCTGATTGTTCCTATGGAAGCTATAGGATATAGTTCACCGATTTTCATGAAATTAAAACCGAAATTCAGGAATAATATAAAACGGCTAAATCTCAACTTTGAGAAAAATATGTTGAAAACTGACAAAGTTATGGTTTTTTGTTTTATTTTCCTGATTGTTCCTATGGAAGCTATAGGATATAGTCCACCGATTTTCATGAAATTAAAACCGAAATTCAGGAATAATATAAAACGGCTAAATCTCGACTTTGAGAAAAACATGTTGAAAACTGACAAAGTTATGGTTTTTTGTTTTATTTTCCTGATTGTTCCTATGGAAGTAATGGTTTTTTGTTTTATTTTCCTGATTGTTCCTATGGAAGCTATAGGATATAGTTCACCGATTTTTATGAAATTAAAATCGAAATTCAGGAATAATATAAAACGGCTAAATCTCAACTTTGAGAAAAATATGTTGAAAACTGACAAAGTTATGGTTTTTTGTTTTATTTTCCTGATTGTTCCTATGGAAGCTATAGGATATAGTTCACCGATTTTCATGAAATTAAAACCGAAATTCAGGAATAATGGTTTTTTGTTTTATTTTCCTGATTGTTCCTATGGAAGCTATAGTTCACCGATTTTTATGAAATTAAAATCGAAATTCAATAATAATATAAAACGGCTAAATCTCAACTTTGAGAAAAATATGTTGAAAACTGACAAAGTTATGGTTTTTTGTTTTATTTTCCTGATTGTTCCTATGGAAGCTATAGGATATAGTCAACCGATTTTCATGAAATTAAAACCGAAATTCAGGAATAATATAAAACGGCTAAATCTCGACTTTGAGAAAAACATGTTGAAAACTGACAAAGTTATGGTTTTTTGTTTTATTTTCCTGATTGTTCCTATGGAAGCTATAGGATATAGTTCACCGATTTTCATGAAATTAAAACCGAAATTCAGGAATAATATAAAACGGCTAAATCTCGACTTTGAGAAAAACATGTTGAAAACTGACAAAGTTATGGTTTTTTGTTTTATTTTCCTGATTGTTCCTATGGAAGCTATAGGATATAGTTCACCGATTTTCATGAAATTAAAACCGAAATTCAGGAATAATATAAAACGGCTAAATCTCGACTTTGAGAAAAACATGTTGAAAACTGACAAAGTTATGGTTTTTTGTTTTATTTTCCTGATTGTTCCTATGGAAGCTATAGGATATAGTTCACCGATTTTCATGAAATTAAAACCGAAATTCAGAAATAATATAAAACGGCTAAATCTCGACTTTGAGAAAAACATGTTGAAAACTGACAAAGTTATGGTTTTTTGTTTTATTTTCCTGATTGTTCCTATGGAAGCTATAGGATATAGTCCACCGATTTTCATGAAATTAAAACCGAAATTCAGGAATAATATAAAACGGCTAAATCTCAACTTTGAGAAAAACATGTTGAAAACTGACAAAGTTATGGTTTTTTGTTTTATTTTCCTGATTGTTCCTATGGAAGCTATAGGATATAGTTCACCGATTTTCATGAAATTAAAACCGAAATTCAGGAATAATATAAAACGGCTAAATCTCGACTTTGAGAAAAACATGTTGAAAACTGACAAAGTTATGGTTTTTTGTTTTATTTTCCTGATTGTTCCTATGGAAGCTATAGGATATAGTTCACCGATTTTCATGAAATTAAAACCGAAATTCAGAAATAATATAAAACGGCTAAATCTCGACTTTGAGAAAAACATGTTGAAAACTGACAAAGTTATGGTTTTTTGTTTTATTTTCCTGATTGTTCCTATGGAAGCTATAAGATATAGTTAACCGATTTTCATGAAATTAAAACACAAATTCAGAAATAATATAAAACGGCTAAATCTCAACTTTAAGAAAAACATGTTGAAAACTGACAAAGCTATGGTTTTTTGTTTTATTTTCCTGATTGTTTCTATGGAAGCCGTAGGCCACTGGTCCTGTACCAGCTCTCGGCTCGGCCAGTCAACAACACCATCAAAGCCGGGGCGAGATACTTCTGGTCGATCCGGCGAGTATCGGCCCGTTCTTCAATGTGCTCAATAAAACAGAGCGGATCCGTCGTTCCATCAAACGAGAGTCCCCACTTGGTCATCCTATCCAATAGTGCGGCTCCCGGGTCCCCGTGGTGGTTCGTTGCACGCGAGGGTTCCTCCGTCTTCGTCGGCATGCGTCTTTCTGCAGCCGGAGAAGTACTCCTAGGTAGTAAAAGCGTAAGAGGCGCCGTCGGTGCCGCAATTTTTCCCTTTACCACTATTTATCTTTATTTAATTATTCTGGCCTTTTCTCCTTCTGTCTTATTTTTTTTATTTATTATTTTTCTCTTATTTTTCTTTCCGATTATTAATACTTGATTTTCCTATTCTTTTAATTTTCTTTCTTTCTCGCCGTTGATTTTTCTACTTTTCTTTTCTTTCTTCCTTTTTTTCAACTCTTTTATTTTCGGTACTTTATTTCCTCAACTTTCTTTCTCTATTTATTTTCCTCAGTGTGCCTTTCCTTTTCTTGGCTTTCGACCTTTATTCTTTCCTTTTCCTTTTATCTTCCGATCTTATTTCCTTCCGTTTTTTCCTTTTCTTTCCTTTCCTTGTTCTTTTCCCTTATTCTTTTCTTGTTCCTCTTCCTTATTCCTTTCTGCTTTTATCCTGCTTAAATTTCCTTTCCTTGTTCTTTTCCCTTATTCTTTTCTTGTTCCTCTTCCTTATTCCTTTCTGCTTTTATCCTGCTTAAATTTCCTTTCCTTGTCTTAATTAATTGATTAATTAATTAAATTATTTTCCTACTTTTATCCTCTTCTTATTTATTTCCTTAATTTTATTTTATTATTTGATTTCATTTAATCCGTTCTTTTCTTTCTCTTCCTTATTCTTTTCCCTTATTCTTTTCTTTATTTTTATTTTATTATTATTATTTATTTATTTTATTTTATTATCTATTTATTTTATGTTATTATTTATTATTTAACTGTTTTTATTCTATTTATTTTCCTCAGTGTATTTTCTTTCCTTCAGCCTGGCCGCTGTTCCTTTGTTTTTATCGCGTTTTATTTTCGTTCTTATCTCTTCCCTTTCGTTTGTTTAATTATTTTTCCTCCTTTTTCTTTTTCAGTGTAACCGTCAGTTTCCAATTTAATTTCTTTGCTCTGTAATTTTTATTTTATTATTTATTGTATTTTATTATTTATTTTAGGGTGTAACCTGCCTTTTGTCTTTTTATTTCTCTCAGTGTTTATTAATTTATTAAATCCCTTATTTTATTTTATCATTTATCCTTTTGCTTTATTTTTATTTTATTATTATTATTTATTTATTTTATTTTATTATTTATCATTTAATTATTTTTATTTATTTTATTTTCCTCTGTTTTATCTCCCCTTTTTGTTCCAGTGTAGTCCGATTTTATTAATTTTTTGCCTCGCTTTGTTTTATTATTTTATTTAATTATTTATTTACACCATCTGTTTCATTTATTTTCCACGTGCTCGATTTTCCTATTAAATTCTCCCAGTGTATCGTTTAATTTAATTTATTCCGTTTGTTCCGTTTCCCTTTATTTAATTCTCTGTTCCATTTATTTTAGTTTAATGTATTTGCCCTTATATTATTTTATTTAATTTATCGTTCAATTTATTTTATTTAAATTTATTTGTTTTATTTTTATTATTTAATTTATTTTCCTTTATTTGATTTTTTTTATTATTTAATTTATTTTATTTAATTCCGTTATTTATTTAATTAATTTCCTTCAGTTTATTTTATCCTTCGATATATTTATTTAATTTGCGCAGGACCTCCTTCTTTTTTTTCACAGGATTCTATTTATTTCTGAATTTTCCGATGTTTATTCAACGACGAGTATTCTCTGAGTGTGTTCATAGAAATAAAAAGGGCCAGTATATAAATTGGCTCCCGCCCTGATGGCGGCGCAACCAAGAGCGAAAATCATTAATAAGAGAAAATATGTATAAGCATGTGTATAAGCATGTGTATGTATATGTATGTACAACCCGATGGATTTCGATCGATCGATTTTATCGATTTTCTTAAATAAAACTATTTTAAAAAATTAAAAAAAATATTTTACACAAAATTTTTTTTTTAATTTCGATTTAACATTTTGACTGACAATAAACCTATATTGAGGGAATTTCTAATAGCTGAAGCATTTCTGGACAATAAACATTTGATTCCTCATCCTCTCGCGTATTAAAATCATTCAAAACAAAAAAATCACGATTTTAACACTGCAAATGCCCTTGCGCGCTACGGGTACCCCTGAAGCGTTTTCACCCATATTTCGTGTTTTTTGACCCTGAGTTGTTTCACTAAAATCGCTGCCAAAGGTGGAGTCGCAGCTAGACGCAGACTATCTAAACGGATCCTGGTTCAGGAAAGATACACGGAACTGACCTATATAGTGTAGTTGAGTGCCAAAAAAGTTCTAGACTACTTTAGGCAGAAAAAGTTGTTAAAAATGGACACCTGGCAGGTAACGATTTACCTGTACAAGCCAAACCCAAACTGCCGGTTTTTTTGCTTTAATTTACAGTTTATGAATTTATCTATAATTTAAAACCAAAATCAGTCCGATTGGTTGTCTAGTTTTTGTGTAATATTACCTGAAAGTCAACCAAATTCTCTTTTTTTTTTGAGTGTCGCAAAAACGGAAATATTTTTCAACTTTGAATGCTCGTAACTTCTACAAAAATTGTTTTTGTTTTCTCAACGGATCTGGAATCGTAGTGAAATTCTTTGTCGATTTCTTATAGTTTAAATCGTTTTTGCGACTATGAATTTTTGATTTATGCAACGCCAAATGCGCCAATGGCGCCACTGTGCGCCGTTGTGGCGACTGCATGTGCGTCGCAAATTTGGAAGTTTCTGGCAATTTCTAGCCTTTACATATGCATGCATATGCGTATGTATGTATATGTTTTTTCACCGCTAAAAATCTCTTGTTAGGCTGGCGGGGCTTTAATCCGCCTTAGTAAGGATTCCTACATCTCCCCATGTCCTGACGAGTCCCTGTTCGGGCGCCATCTGTAAGGATGCAAAGGCCGAGATATGAACTCAGCGGCCCAGAGTCCCTTCCAGAATAATTTATATTTTGGAAACGCCAGAACATGAGCGAGGCCGAGATTTTGCAAGAATTTTTAGGGGTGGGTTTTCAGCTTAGAAACTGCGACTTCCAATTGCCCACGCTGGGCGGGACAAAACTTCTACCGGCCGGGAATTTCCAGCGGCCCAAACCCTCCGCTAGAGACTGGAACCGGCTCGGGATCCTAGGCCCGCAGCCTGGCCCGAACAGCCGCGGCGCGCCGGTCCCGCCTGGAATTAATTCCCGGCCGCCGTCGCCCCTTTCCCCTAAGTATCCCCCCGTGACTCGCAATTTGCGTGAGGGCGCCCGGGCTGATCCCTATGATGCTCCCTGAGATTGGACAAACGGCTTGGGGAAACCCAACAGCCGCCGCCCGCGCCCGGAATTAATCTCAGCAGCGGGGCGCTCCTGTTCACGTCTTGCCCAATTCGGCGCCTGGGATTGCCCAACGGCCGCCGACATGGGAAAGAGGGGAGCAGAGGGTGGTAGGAGGGGCAGCGAATGAATTGAGAAAATATTCAATAACAAGTTGATTCATTGTCGTTTTATTTACACCTCTATAATTTCTTAACATTTAATTATCTTCCTTTCGCTCTATTTTTCCCACTCTTTCCTTTCCTTAGATTCCTAATTCACCAAATATTCACACCCGCAAATATATTTGTATAGATATTTCGCTTACCGAAATATAAATTTCCAGCCAGTTACGCCTCTGCTGCTGCCGATCTTCTGTCTCCTTTTTTTCACTATATCTTGTCCGAGCGCACGCACTTTAAACTTCCACTTTTGCTGCTGCTCCTATTAAAGGCCAAACCGCGAGTCTTAGAAACTTGCTGCTGATCTTCACCAAGGCCAAACCGCGAGTAATTGCGAATTTAATTCTGCCTATCCCGTGGCGGCAGCGCTGCCGAGATCGCTGGCACGCGCCGTTCCGCGTTCCACCCGTTATTTTGCTGACATTATCTGCCTCTCGCTCTAGCTTGAGCGGGCAGGTGACGGATCTGCATTCCGCTGCTCTGTCGCTGCCCGCGTCGTAGGCTTCTGCCCCCGACGCTCTCTCTCTCTCCGCCGCTCTTTTCCGGAGAGTTCCATCGGTCCTCCGGGATGCGGACCGTTCCGTCCCGCTCCCGGGCCGTTGTTCCGCAAGAATGTTGAAGCGTTGCTGGTGTGTGGCCGGTGTGTGTGGCCGGTGTGGGCGTGGCCGGTGGGCGGCCAACGCTACTACTCCCTACTCCCCTATTCCCTACCTAATTACAACCTAACCTATCCCTATCCTATCTTAAACTAATATATACAACTTAATCCTACTATATATATATAATATAAAGTGACTTCGTCACACCCCCACCCTACTTCGGGGGGCGGACGAAGACGCGGACCTTCCCGGCCGTGCCCAGGACGTTCCTCGGACGTTCCTGGGTTCCGGGGGCCCTGGTTCGTCCTCCTCCAATGAGGTGGACGGCGAGTCGTCCCATGGCGCCGCACGCCGTCTTCCGCGTCGTGTTCCCGCGTCTGTGCGGCTGGCTGCGCACCTGATCAGGGCTGGCCCGGCCTGATATGGCCCCGGACCAAAGATGCCCGTGTACTCGTCCGGGGTCGGCGAGCGTGGTGATCGAGGCCTCCAGTCCTCCCTCGTCGGACTGTACCGAACTCTCCTCGGTATCTCCCTTTGCTCCTTCGGTGCCCGGTCGTCTCCGTTCCCGGCGTCGTGACCGGCGTTGTAGCCTGGCCTGGCCACTAGTGGTGGCGGCCCAAGCTCCTCCCGTAGGGCCTCGCCCTACCCCCACCCCGAAACAGGCGGTGAGCTCCGCCTGTTGCTTCTCTGATACCACTCTGGGTCCCTCATCGTATTGTGGGTCCTCCCAGGGCAGCAGGGTCGGCGATCCCGGCGATGGTGGTGTCGACATCGTCCGTGATGCCGACCTGCCGGGTGGCGTGGCGCCCGCCCGCATGGCGCCGAAACGCCCATCTGGCGCCACGTCGCTGTCGTCGTCGTCGTCGTCGTCATCGTCGTCGTCCGATATGACGATGGTGGTGACCGGAGTTGCCAGGAGGGGTGGCCCTCTTGGCCGGTGAGGGTCCCTTCCGTCGACCGGGCCCACGTCCACGTATAGAGGACACATCTCTGCCTCCGGCCAATAATACCTCTGGGCCACGCGATTACTCGTTTTCCGGACTCACAAATGTCCGGCAGCGGAAACATCGTGGTTCTCCTGTAGAACCGAATAGTTCCTTTCCGCACTATTTAAGCGGCGGCTGGCATAGGCCACCACTCGCTCCTGCCCATCAATGGTCTGCGTTAGTACGGCTCCAATGCCATACTCGCTGGCGTCTGTTTGCAGCACGAATTTCTGTTCAAAGTCCGGGCAGACTAAGACCGGTGCTTTCGTCAGTCGCGTTTTCAACTCCTGAAACGCCTGATCCTATCGTGGTGTCCAATCCCATTTCTTGCAAGGATGTCATCGGCTCCACAATATCGGCGAAATTGGGGACAAATCGACGATACCAAGATGCGATTCCCAGGCATCTCCGAAGTTCCTTCAAGCAAGTCGGCGGTTGCAGCTCGCGGATCGCGGCTACCTTATCCGGATCCATGTGGATCCCTCCCTCGTTTATTACGTGCCCCAAGTAGGCGATGTGCCGCTGAAAGAAATGACATTTGTCTCTATTTAACCGCAGGTTGGCTCTGCTTAATCGGCGAAACACCTCCTGAAGATTTTCGACGTGTTCCTCCAGCGTCGACCCGATGACTATAATGTCGTCTAGGTAGGCGGTATGCGGCTCCATGTCTGGACCGATTACCTTATCCAGGGCCCGTTGAAACGTTGCCGGTGCCGAGTGAAGTCCAAAAGGCATAACTCGCCAATGGAATAGGCCTCGGCCCGGAACTGTAAAAGCCGTACATTCCCGGCTATCCCTAGCCACGGGGATTTGCCCGTAACCATTCTTTAAGTCCAATGTCGAAATGAACTTGGCGTTCCGTAATCGCTCCAAGATCTGGTGGATCCTTGGCAGCGGGTACGCATCCGGCACAGAGTTCTCATTTACTGCCTGTAGTCCATGCACATCCGTGCGTCACCGTTCTTCTTGGCCGCGATCACAATCGGGTCGCTGTGCGGGCTCTTAGACGGCTCGATGCGGCCGTCAATAAGAAGCTCATCTATCTGTTTATCAATAACGGCCCTCATGACCGGATTCCGGGGAAAATACCTTTGTTTTATTTGGCGGTCGCTGCGCATAACAATCCGGTGCTCCGCGATGTGGGATACTCCAGCTAAATTCTTAAACTTCCTCAATTCCTGCTCCAGGAATGTCTCCACCCAGGGCTCTGGGTATCTCTGTCCCGACTCCTGCGGGTCCTGTTCCTCCGGTGCATGGTTCACCGAGTCGACAATGCCGCAGAGGGACGCGTTCTGCTCCGGCGTTTCCTCGGCGTGATCCTGGAAATGGACACGCTTCTTGGAGGTGCGAAAAGGGTTTCGCTGCGCGGCGGTGGCGTCAGCCCCAGGCAAAACATGGCTCCAACTGCTAGCTCGACTAGCCGTGGGCACCTCCGTATCCATGGCTGTTCCCATGCTCAAGTTCCGACTCGCTGCCCGCGGGGCAGGGATCGGCAACTGTCTTCCTATAGTACGCGGCTTAGGTACCGGTCCTGTTGTGGCCACCGGCCTCTCCTGAGTAACCGTGCCAAATGATACTTGATCCGTTCCTTCTTCTACTTCTCCTACATGATTCCTCCATGACACTCCTCAGCGTTCCGCAGAAGGCCCGAGTGTGTCTGACTCCTGGTGGCGTGCTAAGGGCTTCCCTGGGAGTCTGACTCCTTTACGAACTCCTGGTGGCTTGCTATGGCCTTATTGGGGGTTCGTCCCAGTCGTGAGGTTCTTTCCTGTAATCTTTTCTCTATCCTTTCTTCCGGTGACCTTTCCCTCACCTTTTCCGGTGACCTTTCCCTCACCTTTTCCCGTGACCTTTCCCTCACGTTTTCTTCTTTTTGCAGTGACCTTTCCCTCACTTTTTGCTACTCTTCCCGCATATTCCCCGCGCGTGGCTCGGCCTGCTGCTCCGCGCGTAGCCCCGTAGCGCCTATCGTTCCTCGTGTCCGCGCCCATGGCGGCTTGGTGTGCTCATCCGGCATCAAGTGGAGGGCCTGTCCCCCGCACTGGATGGTGGCTCCGATCCCGCACAAAAAATCCATGCCCAGCAGCACATCGTCCAAAACGTCTGTCATCACCAGCAGGATGGTCGGCACACTGCGATCCCCGCAGTGGATGACTGCTGCTAGCGCCCTCGTCAGCTCCCGGCATGTCTCGTCGGCGAGCTTGACCTGTGTCCTTATGTCCCTCATGTTCCGTTTGTTGTCTAATTCCTTGGCCAAATCTTCAGTTATGAAGCTATGCGTAGTTTCCATCTCTATGGCGGCTCGGATGCGTCCCTGGTGTTCATGGAGGGTTCTTCCTACTAGTTGCTCGGGTTGTTCGGGTCCCTCGGGTGATTCCCGGTCACGCGAGGCCCGTTTCCATTTCCCGAAACCTGTCGTCGGCAGCATTCAAAATGCCCGTACTCCTCGTCGTCCACAGTCCCAGCAGTGGATTAATCTCTGGCTCCGGCATTCCGCCGAGAAATGTCCCGGTTGCCTGCAGTTCCTGCATGCCTCCCTCACTGCGAGGTTTCTAAGGATAAGATAAACAATTTCAGAAGGGGCGAGCACAGGGCATCAGCACAATACCTAAGCACACAGCCCGGTATTCCGTCGGGACCTGGCAGATAAACAGGCTATACACGATGAAGATCTAAAAGGAGGGAGCTTTTGTTTAAAGATGGACTGAAAATTAAGTTCGATCTGGGCAAGCTATAAGAATACGTCTGATTTAGGTCAGTGGAAGTGGAGTTTGTTGTTTGACAAAATTGGGCAAAAAGATCGGCAATTGTCTGATCGCACTTCACAGTTGCGTTTGCAAAAGAAAGTGATGAAGGATGTGTTACCGCCTTACGTTTAGTATTAACCAAATTATAAAACTGTTTAAGATCCTGAGAAAATTGGACCCTGCAACGAGTCAAATAGTTTTTATAACACTGTGCGTTCAGTACGGTGAAGTTTGACCGAGCCGATATATAGTTAGAGAGGTCAGAAAGAGAACCGTTTTTTTTTAAATACAGCCTTGACTTTACATTTTTCAATCGACTCAATTCTTTAGTAAACCAAGGTGGTTTATTTGAAATAGAGGGATAGTATAACGGAACACATCCAGAGAAGAATGAATTCATTGCATTGTAAAAAAAGTCCACGGCATCGGCCATATCAGTGCATTTGTATAAATCAGACCAGTTAAATTCCGAAATAAAATTATTCAGCCGGTCGAAATAAGACTTGCGAAAGCAGTAAACTCTTTTGGCTGGTCTATCAGATTTCTCCAGTATATCAGCACCAATGTCGAGTGTCACATCGAAAGTAGGTTGATAGGGATCTTCAAGTTGCGTCAGCGGCGCCACCCCCACTTAACTGACACTCGCCGGATCAGAGACAAAACAAAGATCAAGCAAGCACTCTAAGAAATTTCGTACATGGTTGACTTGAGACAGCGAAATGTTGAACAAGCCAGCAATCAAATCATGTTGTGTTGAAGATTGAAGTGTGTTAGAGGAGCTATTTAGGGACCAAATAGCCCCACGGATATTAAAATCACCCAAGACTACTAAATGATCTCTATCAGAAAGCTTATTGGATACCATCCGAATGTCGGAAAGGTGGTTTCAAAAAATAGGTCGTTCCGACAATGGAGGAATGTAGGAACATGTAACAAAAACAAATCGACCATTAAATGATAGCTTCACACAAAGGAATTTAACTTCGTTGTTTTTCTCGAAAATTACTAATTCTGACGTGAGAGTGGAGTTGACCGCTATGAGGACCCCACCCCCGCGCCTGAAAGGCCGATCTAGCCGATAAATCGTGAACGCAGCAGGGAAAACTTCGGAGCTCAGAATCTCCGCCTTTAACCAGGTTTCTGTGAACACAATAACATGGGAGGAGAATGCAAAACTATCAGAATACAACTTAGGCAGCTTACTACGCAAGCCTTGAATTGAATTGAATTGAATTTTTCCACTTTTAAATTTAAATTTTCAGTTCTGACTTTGCCTCGTATAAAGGCAATTACATCTTCAGATGTTTGACCAGGGGAGAGCTGCGAAACAAATATCTGTTTCGTAGGTGGGATAGCGATGAGGGCTTGAGGGGAGGCAGACGGAGTGCCTGGAGTACCCATATTGGCCGGTAGTTCCTGCGGGATAAATTTACGGGGCTATGGGGAGTCAAAATGTGTGCTCCTATAGGAGACGAAAATGAAATTAGCGGTGGGACGTTTAGTCCCACAGCACCTTCAGATTCCGCCTCTTTCCTAACACTTGACCTCAGAATTCTGGGATTTGATTCTGAGGTCGAAGGCAGTGTCAAAGGCGGCTGCTGTTGAGAGCCCGCCGCAGGTAGTTGGGATCCGTCGCCCTGCTGCACTCCAGTTGCAGTTTTTTTGCGCCTTGGAGACTCATTTAATAACGTAAGGCTATTAAATTCTTTATCAAGCGCTAAGAAGAAACTCGATAACAACTCCTTAAAACCGCCCTTGGTTTGCCGTATGAAAGACATCATTTCCCTTTCAACGTCACGACAGGCATCGCAACAGTAGCGCAAGCCGATGTTTTTTCTCACATCATCAACAGTCCGGCCGGCAACCCCAATGCACTTTGCGTGCAAAATGTTGTCGCACAGCCAGCAGCCGATGGTAAGATCACTTGACAAAACTGCCTTTTTGTTTTGGAGAAGCAGACGATATCGGAAGACGTTATTTTGGACTTACCACAGTACTTGAAGCAATAGATGAGGGGGCGAAAGATATGAGAAAAAAAGTGCAGCTGCACCGAGAGAGTTGAAGCGCTAGAGAGCAGGGGAGTGTCAGAGTAAGCGAGCTTAGAGAACGTTTAGCTGTCGCGACAGAGCAACAACGGCTAAACGAGAGAGGTGTAAAGAGGAAATGTAAAAAAACCAAGAAGAGCAAACACTGGCAGCACACTTAAGTTGTGAAATCAAGGTATTAAATAAATTAATAAAGTTTATAAAGTTGCATGCACACGCGAAGTGAACGGGAACTATGTATATAGAACACAAAGTAGAAGTTTTAAACAAACCCCGGCGGTTTGAACGTAAAGAATTTTACAAAAACGAGAGCGCAAGAAAAAAACACGATCGTTCACTTAGAAGCGAGAAAGATAAAGATAACGACTTCGGATCGTCACTGTTCGGACAACGCTGTAAGAGTCAATTTAGAATCGTGTCTCCTACATGTGCTCATATAATTTTCTTTTTTAATATCAATATGCCCTATTAATCTTTCAGATTCTCCAGTTACTATGGTTTTGAGCTACCACATCTTTCGTACTGTAGGCATAATGGTGTCATGACCCATGCATGTCAGCTATCGCTCTTTGTCGGCGAAATGCTGATATCACCTTGCTCAAAGTTTGAGTCATTGCCTCGGTTATGATTGTTCTGTACTTGTCGTGATTCACAGCAGTCATTGTAGAACTTAATGTAATCTGAGTGTCTGGGGCCGCTGATCGTTGCCTAAGAGAGTTCCAGCGCGCACGACTCGACGGCGAGCAAGAATAACCGACGAGCTGAGCTACAATGTAGCTAGCAAACCAGATCGAGGGATCGGGTTTGTACCAAAAACAACTTCGCTTGCTGACTACTTGGGTTTGTGCTACTAATAGGCTTACCAAATTTCAATCGCTGTCGGCTGTCGGCTGATTTTCCTAGGCCTCGTGGCCCGCATTATATATGTACATAGGTCCTGGCGTGGTTCAGAGTGCCCATCGCGATCGGCCCCACTTGCCTTCGTGTGACTAGCCTCCTCGTTTCAGTGTGACCCTTCCTCCGGCGCTAGTGTGATCTTCTTCACATACCACTTTCCGAGCGCGCGCATAAAAAGTCAAACGTTCTTCCTCTGTTCCCTTTTATTTGATTTCATTTATTCTATGTTTGCTTTGACAGCTAGATACCTTCCTATTCGCAGCATTTTTTTGGCCGAAGGATTCAACAATATTCATGAAGGTTCCCAAGAGGTACTAAAATTTTCCTGTCAAGTTGGTGTGTTCAGAAGGATTCCCAAGAGTTTCGGAATCTTTCCTGTGAGTCGGGGTCACCTAAATGTGTAGGACGCGGCTTAGTTGCCTTTTTTAATAAATCCTAACAGGATTTATAGTTTGACATGGTATAACTAAAGTGCTTTCATTAACAAAAATAGTATGTGGGTTACAGTGTCTTTTTGCTAGCGACAGGTGGAACTGAGACCATTGCCTTGCTCAAATGTATGTTGCTGCGATATTATATACATTAAATAATATTTGTTGTTTTGTCGGAAATATTATTGCTTATAATTCAGGTATGCAAATTTGTATTTGTATTTATTATGAAAATCTCCGCTCTTTCATTTTTTAACTTTATTCTGAGGTCCGTGTTCTTAAAATATGTGCTGCAACTTGTAATTTATTTAGTTCTGGCTATTCCAAAGAACAAGATTTGCACTGAGAACTATAACTTGAATATCCACGCCATGCTGTATCGAGGATACTAAAACGACTCATAACCACCTGCCTAGAAATAGCTGAGTACCAACTTTGGCTAGCGGAGGTTACAATGTTATATTTTCTACGAAAAAGTGTAACTTCGGCTGCCCATACTTCTGCCAAAGGTATTGGTGCGATAAAAGACAATAAAAAGCTTCTCTGCCATAAAGCAACTTTTGGTGAAATCTCAAAAATGGTTTGGCTGGATTTGGTAAGAACAAATGCAGAAGTCTGTGTCGAGTTGTTAGAAACAATGACTCATCGAAGTCGCAGATAAACTTTACTCAGTAGTTTTTCCGACTCACTGAAACACCAACCATGTAAAATAAAATACAATTAACAGCTGCTAGTTGCCGTGGCAAGCGGTCAGATCGCACCTAAACCCAATAAAAGATATATTGGGAATTGTCATTTTGACAAGATACATCGCCTTAAAAGGCTTTAGTTCAGGAATGGGATCTAATTAGCCCTACAACTATATAAAACTTGGTAACCTCAATGCCAAACGGAATAAATCAAATATTTACTACAAATGGAGAACATATTGACAATTAAAAAATTAATAAATAATATATAAACCAATAATATTTGAATTTTTTTTAGGATTTCCTATAAAGTTCAACTTGCTTATTGATTTTAAGTTACCGTTAGAGATAATTATATTAATTATATATGTAATATTGTTTTGTTAACCTGTTGATAGACATATGTAATTTAAAAAAAAATCAAGAACATAGGACGCCGTATTAAAGAAACATTAGAGCATATATAATTTTTTTCCAAAAGGTATAACATTGTTGTTTGATTTTCAGGATTGGATCCAAAAATGTGAAAAAAAAATTTTAAGTCTCAAATTAAATGCACGTTTTATTTTGAGCAAAAAAATTAAGAATAATAAGTTATCATTGGAAAAGTGTTGGGGCCGGATCCCAAAGAAAACATTTTTTTGGGTAGGTGGGCGGTGGGACGGTCATCTTCTTTTGGGGTTTTATTTTGAGTGAAGTATCAATGGAAAAAATATGGCAGCTCCGATAATGTCTTTCACCTAGCGGGATTCCCTTGATTAACATGAACAATAATTATTTTTTAATTGAATTTTTGTGTAACAAAATTAATATTTGTTTGAAATTTAAATTTTTATTTTATTGATTTTCTTCGAAGATGGAAAACATAAATATAAAAATTTCTGGTTGCGAAATTCGCCAGAAAACGTTTCGCCAAAAGTCCAGTTGAGGACTCAGATAATGGATCCTCATATATGGTTGTTCAGCATTAACAGCCAATTCGATCGATCTATATATATCTCTTCGTCTGTCCGACCGTCTGTTCGTCTGGCCGTCCATCTATCCGTTTCTACGAAAACAGTCTCTCAGTTTTAAATCTATTTGAACTTTGTAAATAGTCCTATTTATACCAAATTTATAGAATTTTTATAGAATTGAACGGGTCGTATATATTTCAATACGAATATATAGAGAACTATCTGCAAAGATTCATTCAGATAGCTTTTAAAGTTATAGATGTTAGGCGTTCTATAAAATAAAAACCGTCCTGTGGGTCAAATAACTATAATTTCTTGTTACAGGCAATGCGTGCTTTCATTGAATCCAACTTTAAGCTGCTGGATATAGACAGTGATGGCATTGTTGGCGTGAAGGAATATTTTTTTTATTTATTTTTTTTTTTTTCGCGCGGGGTCCCACGCCCACCTCCCGCCCAACCGACCGAGGGGCGCAGCTGTGTGACGTACGGCACGAAACGCGTGCTGGATAGACGCGAGAGAAGGTACAAAAATAGAATAGAACGAGGAAAAATTAGGGTACACTACGGGATAGTACTACAAGCAATACAGTTTTTAGTTTTTGAAGGCTTTCAATGCCTTCAATGCTACTAAAAAGACGATTGTAATCAGTACATAAAACCCTAAAGGGCTTATGTACTTCAAACTCACGCCTACAGTGGTTAACTACTAGTGGTATAAAAGTTCTAGAAGAAAGACGGGGAACATGGAAATTGAGCTGGCCTAGAAGGTAGGAGCTCTCCACATCACCGTGTATAAGTTTCTGTAAAAAGACGACGCCAAGCATCGTCCTACGGTTAGCTAAAGAAGGTAGATTAAGTAGGAGAAGTCTACTAGCGTAAGACGGTAAACTAAGGTTTCTTTTGGACAGATTCCAATATAGGGCGAACCAACGAATTAAAGAGAGTCTTCGTTACATAAGGAGAATCGAATTCCTTCGCCCATCTTTTAACGAATCCCAGCATGCCTCTGGCTTTGTTAACCATACAAGAAATATGTTCAGAGAACGAAAGTTTAGGATCCAGGCGGACACCCAGATCATCAACAATAGAAATTCTTTCCAAAGAGCAGTCGTTAAGCATATAGGTTGCAAGCAGGGGAGTAACACGTGAGAATGTCATCAGTTTGCATTTTGAGCTGTTGAGATGTAAATCGTTAGCATGACACCATGCTTGGAAGTTATCAAGATCCGATTGTAGGTCAGATTGGCAAGAAATGTCCCTATACTGCAAGCAAAGTTTAACGTCATCAGCTTACATAAGTACTCTGGAATTGGTTAGAACCTGCGGCAAATCATTGATAAACAATGTGAATAGAAGTGGTCCAAGGTGACTACCCTGTGGGACGCCAGATGTGACCCTAAGGCTATAGGATTGAACGTTTCTGAACAGAACCTTTTGGGTCCTAACACTTAGATAACTCGAAATCCATTTAAGAAGATCACTAGGAAACCCCATTGAATCGAGTTTCCTAACCAGAAGAGAATGATTAACCGAGTCGAAAGCTTTACTGAAGTCCGTGTAAATAACATCGGTTTGAAAGTTTTGTTGGTAGCCCCTAATAACGAAAGAGGAAAGAGGTATCGCCTCATAAAACCATGCTGGCATGGAGAAATGACGGATCTGCATAGATGTTGCAAGTGAGGAGTGATTACATTCTCGAAAAGTTTGGGGATAGCCGATAACTTAGAGATACCCCTATAGTTACTGGCATCCGATTTGCTACCTTTTTTGTGGAGAGGAATAACAAATGATTCCCTCCAAATAAGGGTAAATTCTGAGGATTCTAAAGATAAGGTAAATAAGGACACAGCGCCTCGGAGCAATACCTAAGCACAGAGCCAGGTATACCATCGGCAAAGAGATTAGCAATTGCTTGATCAGAATTTACTGTAGTATTCTTAAAAGACAGCGAGGGAGGATATAACGTGGGTTCACGTTTAGAGTTAACAAAGTTATAAAACTGTTTAGGGTCCTGCGTGAACTGGACCTTACAACGAGTCAAATAATTGTTGTAACACTGAGCGTTATGCACGGTAAAGTTAGATCGAGCACTAAGATAAGATGAGAAAGCCGTTTTTGAACCAGTGAGTTTATATTTATTATAAAGCCTAGATTTTACGTTTTTTAGACGCGTCAGCTCCTTGGTAAACCAAAGAGGTTTATTAGAGACCGACGGGTAGCATTTAGGAACACATAAAGAGAAGAATGAATTCATGGCATAGTAAAAAATGTCAACGGCGGATGCCATGTCAGAGCTCATGTAAAGATTAGACCAATCAAATTCTGCTATTAAAGTGCTTAGCCTCTGATAGTCAGCCTTTCGGAAACAGCGGACTCTGTTTAAACTGCTATCAGGTGTATTAGCTAGGACTGTCCCAGTGTAGATAGTCACATCGAAAGTTGGATGATAAGGATCTTCAGGTTGCGTCAATGGAGGAACTCTAATTAGGTTTACACCTACAGGATCAGGGACAAAGCATAGATCAAGTAAGCGGTTTAAAGAATTAAAAATATGGTTAACTTGCGATAAGGATAAATCAAGCAAGCCATTAAGGAGATCATGATGTGCCGCAGTGTGAAGAACATTAGACACCCCATCAGAAGACCAGTGAGCTCCGGGTATGTTGAAGTCACCCAAAGCCACTAATTGGTCCCTATCAGAAAGCCTATTGGAAACTGCCCGAATTGCCGAAAGGTGTTCCCAATAAATTGGCTCTTCCGAAGATGGAGGGATGTAAGAGCAGGTTACATAAATGAAACTACCTGTAAAAGATAGTTTAAGGCAGATGAATTCGATGTCCAAAAAGTCATTAGATACCACCCGTTCCGAGATGAGGCTGGAGTCAACGGCAATTAAAACTCCGCCACCGCGCTGGAGAGGACGGTCTAATCTGTAAATAGTGTACTTACATGGAAGCATTTCGAAGCAGAGGATCTCCGGCTTCAACCAGGTTTCTGTAAATACAATTACCTGGGATGCGAAAGAAAGGCTATCTGAATATAATCTAGATCTATATAATCTCTAAATCGGCTTGGGCAGTTGAACTCCCACAGGCCGATTTCTTTTCTTCCGTGCCTCGTACTCCTTGACTACAACGTACTCGGGCCAGAAGTCACCCGAGCAAATAGTGTCAAAGAGCTGGAATGAGACATTTATCTAACCGGACGACGCGGAAATTGCTGGCTGCGCGGCTTCCGACACCTCTACGACCGATTCGGTTACCGAATCTTTGATCGTTCCTGAACCATTGGAACGGGGACCAGGAGCTGTGGCGACGGAGAGTGGCAGGAAATCGGTTGCTGTGTCTCACACAGTTGCAGCCGACTAGCAGCGGATTTTTTGCGTTTCGGCGACTCATTTAATAGCTTCATACTATTAAATTGAGCGTCCAGCGCGGAGAACAGGTCATTCGCCTTGCGAAAAGTGGCCATGATCTCAGAAAATCCACTCCTTGTCTGACGCATGAAGGATGATATTTCCTTCTCAACCGGTCGACAGGCCTCACAGCAATAACGCAGGCCCTTTTTGCTGGACACTGCGTCAGCCATTCGACCCGTCATCTCGATGCACTTAGCGTGCACAACTGCCTCGCAAAGCCAGCAATGGAAACTGGGCTGGTCTGCCAAAAACTTTTTTTTAGCAGTTCTTAATTACACAGACAATATTCTGGGACATGTTCACAAACCCTAGAACCACTGTGCACACTATCAATACCAAAAAAGTAAAGAGATAAAGAGAGAGATAAAAGAGCGCAAGAGTTAGAGCAGCAGAAAATCACAAAAGCGGTGAGAGCTATGAACAGCTTGGATGCAGCTAATAGCAAACGGCACTCGAGCGGGGGAGAGAAAAATAGAAACGGTAAAAGAGCAAAGAGGAAATATAAAATAAGATAAACCGTCTTAGCACAAAACTAACAAGTAATTATTTATGCAAATTAACTACACAGAAAAGTGCATGCACGCGCGGTAGCAAAACGGTATATCGTTATAAATATTAGGTGATAAGTTTAGATGAAACCCCGGTGGTTTAGATTCAAAATAACACAAAAGTCGGAGCGCAAAACAAAAACACGACCGTCCGCTACGAAGAGAAAGATCGAATATAAATACCGCTATAACTGCATAACTAGAGTAGCCATTGACGACATTGCACCTATTGACAAAGCTTTCGAAACACTGTTAAACGTGAGTATCATTAATTTTTTGAGTTGCAAAAAATTATTTTATCTTCTTTGTTGCAGGATGAAGATCGGAAACGTGGCGGGCTTTCACTAGTCCATTACAAAGAGCTGTATGGCCAATTTTTGGGCCGATAATCATCCAGCGGTGAATCTGTTTGGGCCATCATAAATCTTTTTTTTTACACTTAATTGTCTTCGCTGTTGTTCAACTACTATTTTATTCAGACTTATTTGTAATTACTATGACTTTAAATTTATTACCATATAGACATAAAACATTCAACTCATTTTGTGTAGAATCGTCAGAAGAACAGTTCGTTATTTTTAAAGTTTTATAATAAGTTAAGTACATTTGCTCTCAGAAGTGTAAAATAAGTTAAGATGTTGACTCTCTCCCTTTAAATGGCTCTTAAGTAATGCACCTCTCTCAATACCTGCAAGATTTCGATTACTTGTTATATTATATAAAAGTTGTACTAAACATAATTGACAAAATAAATTAGTATTCAAACTATTACAATACCATAATATGTTGTAAAGCTTAGAGATGGAATGTTCGATGTTGGATAGCAGAAATTTTATCCAATCAAATTGACTCACAAAATCAGAGGTTAACATAAATTTTTAAGAAAATGTTAGAGTCATACAGGATACAGTTTTGAACCTGAGGATTGTATGTAAATACATTTTTCGAAATATATATGATATACTTTTCCATGAAATATTTATAAGGCTCGAAGCTGGATTTGGAATTTGGGAAACAATTGGAATCGGAATATGTACTCTGCAGAATTTTAATTTGCGAATTTTTGTTAGGTGTTCAATATAGCTCAATTATTCAGCTCCATCGGGAAATACGTCCACACTAATGCAAAAGTGGAAGGGAATAGAATTTTCTAACTAAACTTATCTGTTGAAATTTGATTAAAAATAATTTAACAATTATTCCATATACATGACTTATGTGGCTGTCCGCTGCTAAATATGTCGCGGTACTGTTTTTGGAGACTATGCGTTTGTGTGATTATGCTTGTTGGAAAATGCCAAAGATCGGACCGCCGACTAATCAGCGATTCTGCATATGTAATCAAATGTATGTTTATATTTCTTTATTTATTTATTGAAATATAGCAAATAACTGCTATATAAAGCCACTACCCTTACCTCTGACCAAAGGAAGGGAGTGGGCAGAGGTAAGGATAGGTTTCGTTGTACAGAGTTTGCATTAAAATCTAAGGACATCTCAACATGTAACAAGTAATAAAATTCATTGTACAAAGAACATAAAACACGAAAAGACCCGTGCATCTCGAAATTTGACTTACAAATATCAAGGGCGATGGTACGAAAATGACGGGAAGGCCGAGTGCCTAACGAGGTTAAGAAGATAGATGGAAGTGATATGACCGTAAATAAGTTTATGCATGAACATCACTCCATTGCAGGTCCGACGATGCTTCAACGAGGACAGGCCTAAAAGCCGCAGTCTATCCATGTAAGCCGGTAGACGACGGTGTTGATCCCAATTTAAGCCGCGAAGAGCAAACAAAAGAAATTGTTTCTGTACCGATTCAATAAGGTCCTGATACTTCGCTTACTGGGGAGACCATACGCACGAGCTGTATTCGAGAATGGGCTGAACAAGACAGATGAATAGGAGCTTAGTGGTATAGGGATCGTCGAAATCTTTAGACCAGCGCTTAACAAAGGCAAAGACGCCATTAGATTTGCCAACAATTACGTTGATATAATCATTGAAGTTTAAATTGTGGGTAACCAAACTCCAAGGTCTGTAACTGAATGCGTTCAAGACCGCCTGTCCCTAGAGAGTAATTGGCGAGAAAGCAGTTTTTCCAACAAAAAAGACATGGATTTGCATTTTGCGTTGTTGAGAATTAACAAAATGTTGGAGAACCAAGATTCCATGTTGTTCAGATCAGTTTGTAGAAGCATATGTGACGCAGAGTTTGTTAGAGGCAAGCATAATTTTACATCATCGGCGTACATCATCACCTGGGAATGAGCAATAACAACAGGCAAGTCGTTAATCAAAAGTACAAAAAGAAGAGGTCCGAGATGGCTTCTTGCGGAACGCCAGAAGAAACGTGCACAATATCGGAAAACGCACCCTTAAAAGCAACTTGCTGAGTGCGGTTAGAAAGATATGTTGCAATCCTGTAGGACAACAAAGATGGAAAGCCCAATACAGACAGTTTTTTCAGTAATAACTGGTGATTTACTGAGTCAAACGCCTTGCTAAAATCAGTGAAGATAACGTGTGTCTGGGTATTGTCTCTAAAGGAATTTCTAATAACAGCACAACAACAGGTTTGTTGTGGTAGATCTCTGTTTTATAAGACCATGCTGCGAGGAGGACATAAGTGAGCTGCATTGGTGTTGTAGTTGAGCAGTAATTAGGAGTTCGAAAAGCTTGGGAATCGCACTAAGTTTAGCAATGCCTCTATAATTCTCAATATTTGACTTATTTCCTTTTTTATGAAGGGGAATTATAAATGATTCTTTCCAATTGTTAGGAAAGAACGATAACTTCAGAGACAATTAAAAAAGCCTTGACAAAGGACTACACAACGCATTGGCTCAGTTTCTTAAAACACACTAGGTACAAAATCGGGACCAGAAGAAAAGGATGGCTTTAAGGATCTCAGGTTCCGAAGAACATCGTCCTCTCTGCTTGTGGGCATAAAAATTCAGTTGGAATGCGGAAGAGAATACTCGTATAAGGATGTAGAATCCAAACAGGTAGAAGGATACTTAGACTGGAAAAATTAGTACGGTCGTGTTTTTTTCTTGCGCTCTCGTTTTTGTAAAAATCTTTAGGTTAAAATCGCCGGGGTTTGCTTAAAACTTCTACTTTATGTTCTATATAGTTCCCGTTAACTTCGCGTGGGCATGCAGCTATATTAATTTATTTAATCCCTTTTATTTCACTAGTTAATTGTGCTGCCAGTGTCTGTTCTTTTTGTTTTTTGCCGAAATTCAGGAATAATGGAAAACGGCTAAATCTCAACATTGATGAAAATGTGTTGAAAACTGACAACGTTATGGTTTTTTGTTTCATTTTCCTGATTGTTCCCCTGGAACCTATAGGATATAGTCAACCGATTTTCATGAAATTAAAATCGAAATTCAGGAATAATATAAAACGGCTAAATCTCGCGTTGAGGAAAATATGTTGAAAACTGACAAAGTTATGGTTTTTTGTTTTATTTTCGTGATTGTTCCTATAGAAGCTATAGGATATAGTTCACCGATTTTCATGAAATTAAAATCGAAATTCAGGAATAATATAAAACGGCTAAATCTCGACTTTGAGAAAAACATGTTGAAAACTGACAAAGTTATGGTTTTTTGTTTTATTTTCCTGATTGTTCATAATAAAGCTATAGGATATAGTCAACCGATTTTCATGAAATTAAAACAGAAATTCAGGAATAATATAGAACGGCTAAATCTCGATTTTGAGAAAAACATGTTGAAAACTGACAAAGTTATGGTTTTTTGTTTTATTTTCCTGATTGTTCATAATAAAGCTATAGGATATAGTCAACCGATTTTCATGAAATTAAAACAGAAATTCAGGAATAATATAGAACGGCTAAATCTCGATTTTGAGAAAAACATGTTGAAAACTTACAAAGTTATGGTTTATTGTTTTATTTTCCTGATTGTTCCTATGGAAGCTATAGGATATAGTCAACTGATTTTCATGAAATTAAAACAGAAATATAGAAATAATATCGGCTAAATCTCAACCTTAAGAAAAATATGCTGAAAACTGACAAAGTTATGGTTTTTTGTTTTATTTTCCTGATTGTTCCTATAGAAGCAATAGGATATAGTCAACCGATTTTCATAAAATTAAAACCGAAAAAGGAAATGACAATGAACGTAAATGAAAACGCATACATAGCCGAAGGAGGTAGTAATATGTGGGGCCTGGACAGTTGTTCGGCACATATGAGTTCAAATAAGAATTTGTTCAGCTGAATAATTAGAGTCGAAAAAGCATTGCATTTGGCCGACAGTACCACCACAAAAGTAAAATGTTAGTGATGTAAAAGTTAACATAGAAGGAAAGAAATTACTCTTAAAGAAGTTTTGTTTGTGTCTAACCTTCGCCAGAACTTACTTTCTTGTTCAAAAATAACCGCAAATGGTAATGAAGTGCGTTTTCGTAAAGATGAAGTTTGTCTTCGAGCAAAGAAATACGGCGATTTGTATCATTTGAACACCGGAAAAAATTAAGCAAACAAAGTGAACGAAGAACAAAAAAGATTTTGAGTAAAATGGCGTTAAGCGGAAAAGTTTACGAAATGATCTTAAAAAACTAGACAAGCTCTCGTAGTGTGAAATTTGCATCAGAAAAGCAAACAGCTAATACATACAAAAGTTCTTCGAAAACGAGACCAGACAAAACTGTAGAAATTGTGCACAGTGACGTGTGTGGTGGATGCAAATATTTTGTAACCTTCATAGATGACTATTCGCGATATATAGTTAAGTCTATTTTTTGAAGAAAAAATCAGAGGTGCTAAACGCTTCAAAGCAGAAAATGTAACGGGGAAAATTATTAGGCAGTTATAAAGCGACAATGGAACCGAATTCCTGAATAAGGAATCCAACGAATTCTTGCGACAAAACGGGATTAGCCGGCGCTTGTCTGCCTCGCACACTCCACAACAAAACGGCGTGGCAGAGAGGCACAACTGCACACTGTACAGTGGTCGGGCTTGTATGGAGACGCGGCCAAAAATACTTCCAGTGGTCATATCGTTTTGAAATTTACACCAAAAATCTAAAAAAATATTCTAAGTATACTGTAAAAAAATTGGTTTCATAGCTCGTCTATATCGTATAGCTGCCATGGGAACGACCGGTTTAAAAACCACATCTAGTATGAAAAACTTTTTTGTTTTTCAAGATATCATAACCAATATAACAGATTAGGTGTTTTGTGTAGGTTTATATATCCCTACCAATTTTGGATAATATCGGATAACTATATCCTATAGCTCCCATACAAGGGATGGTCAAATTTTGAATAAAATTATTTTTTTCCAATACCTATATTAAATATTTGTCCCCTTAATGAGAAAGTTGGTGGAATCTTAGTCCCCAAAAATAAAAACAATAAGAAAATAATTATATTATGAATTTTATTCGTCTAACAACAAATGAACAGCGCTTAGCAATTTTGTTTTTTTTGTGCATTGCAGATTTCTTTGGCCAATTATGAAAGGGTCTGAAGTTAGGAGTAATCGATTTAGAAGATCAACATTAGTGTCAACTTGTGACATTTTTCTTGTATAATGCTCTCTAAATTTTTTTATATCTTTATTTCTGGATTCGGCAGCTTCTTCAGATAATTCCCCTATGGAAACAAGAGCATGACTTATAATTTCAGGACCGTGGACTAAAACTTTGTGTACTGAAGGTGGGAGGCAATACCATGGATATAATTTGATCAGTAATTTTGCTGTGTCAAGGGCAAAACTTCCAAATTTTTCTGCATTTATTTTGTACCCAGATGCCATGCATTGTAATAATATTGCACACCTATTTAAAACATCCTCATCCAATCCAGTTATAGCAGCAGACAATTTTGAATCGCAAAAAAATCGTCTTGCCGTATTACCGTCATTCGAAGTTCCACTTCCTCCACTCCTTGGTTGGTCGACATTTAATCCCATTTGGGCGAGGAAGTCAGATTGTATCTGTATCTTCCTATCTTTAAGTGCTCTTTTATCTTCCGAAGTACAAATTCGCCAAGTTTTTAACTCCAGTCTATATGCCAGATGTAAGAATTATTCGAAAAACCTTATATATGAATTAAATTGAATTAAAAGTTAAAAAACAAAAATTTTTCAATATTGCAAAGTTTTATACACAATGTAAACCACAAGAAAAGACGAAGACAAACACACAAAACAAACACAGGGGCTCTGCTGGACAGGTTTGACCTTGAAGAAATAAAAGGTTGCGTTAGATTGTTAATTGTTTCACACACATCTGCAAGTTTCTGCAGATGACTTAAACACTTTTATTAAGTAAAAACTCTGATTAATACAATGAACATAATATCTATGGGGGAATCGGGGGGGAACACAACTAAAACTTTAGGTAAACATAAAAAATACGTTCACAAAATACACAAAAAATATTAAATCGAATTTGTTAATTTCACTAAAAAATTTGTTGGATTTATTTAATTCTTAATATATACATTTAAAGTAAATACCTTAAACTTCAAAATGCATTTTGAATAATGAAAATCGGATCACTATGACAAACGTTTGACCACTTTGAATCGCAATTTTGTTTTGTAAAAATTCTTGCTTAGTACAGCTACACTTCAAAAATGTACACATGATTACGCTTTGCATTCTATTTTTAGAAAGTCCCGTTAGATTTCCAGACAAACCCAGTTTGCCATCAAGAAGTTTGAACATTTTAGAGACAATTTGCGTGCAATTTTTTTCTATTCTTTGTTATCACTTTTTTGATTTTTGGCCTCTTGCGGAACCACTGTGCAGTGGTTCCGCTTGTAGGGAAGCGCGGCCAAAAATGCTTTTAATGGCATTAGAGGGCTGAAAGTTTTACCAAGTTTCGTAAATAGTGTTTGTAGTTGAAAAAATCCGACAACCAATGAACCGCAAACAATAAAATTTAAGAAATAATTAAACAATAACAATTTATGAGCCATTTAAGTACTAAACAAAATTTACAATGGTTGAAACTTCAAAATTATACAAAAATTTTAGGATGTCTCCTCAAGCAAGCTATTAACTGAGGGAAATAATATTAAGTTGTCCTTTTTTTCAATATTTCTCTGCCCAGTAATATATGGGTCGGGTCGTGACATTTTGCGGGTATGATTCAGTCTGCATTTCTTTATTTCTTTGTTGTTCGCCTCTGCAGCTTCCTCCGAGAGCTCTCCAATTGAAACAATTGCGTGCTCTATAATAGCAGATCCGTGAATAAGCACCTTGTGAACCGTCGCAGGCAAATAGTACCAGGGATACTCCTTGATTAACCCTTTCGCAGTATCGAGGGCATATTCATTAAATTTGAGTACATTGATTTTGTGTCCCGATGCCAAAGCTTGCAGTAAGGTGGAACAACGATGAATCAAATTTTCATTAAGGCCTGTAATTTCTGCAGACAACCGAGGATTCGAAAAAAATTTTCTCGCTACATTGCCATCATTGGATGTTCCTTTGCCGCCATCTCTATCTCTGTGATCAATTTTTGAAATAAGTTGAAGAGGCACGTAAGATGTAACGAATAAACTTTTGTCGTCTACATCATTATTGGAAAACATTTGCTTGTACTCGCTATGGCCCGTACTTCCATCAAATCCCCATTTTCCAATTAATAACAGATGAGCAACAGAATCATCTGCAATTGTTTCAATAATATTAGATTGAAGCTCAAGTATGCTCGAGGCTGTGTTATTTAACAAGCTTTGAAGTTCGACTTCTGCGTAGGACTCGTCTACAGAAATTTTGTCAGGATATCTTTTTTTTTAGAGCTTAAAATGCATTGATAGCTAGGAAAAAAATCGAATAATATTTTGCTTTTTACAAAATTCCGAATCAACAAGTATTGGTGCTTGGTCATTCCAGTCTCCATTAAAAGAGATCTGTGGGATCCGCTGGCAATACATTTTGGGTTTGGTTTTCGTTGCGTAATGCAGAGACAGCGGTCTCATCAATTTCGACCAGCTGAGCTATACGCCGACGCTTAGTCCTCGTTGAAGACTCCATAAAATTTAGTTTTTTACGTCCGCGTGGAGCACTTTCCGCATTTTCTTGGGGTACATTTTTTGTATTTTTCAATAAAATTGTCTGCTTTATAGTCAGCCAATCAGACTCATACTGTAAAATTGAAGATTTCTTACGTTTATAACGCATCCAAAAATCAACAATTTTCCTGCAAATGTACTCAATTGGTTGAATACAAGCATTCAGTTCATCTCTAAAGCCGTTGTTTATCAAATCTTGTTGGACATCAGCAATTACTTGTCGTAATTTTCCAGCGTGTGTGCCTTTTTTGGAGCACCATATATTAAAAATATGTAGGCGTGCGAACACACACTGACTTATGTCGCCTATGAAATTAAAAGTTAAAAACAAAAATTTTTTAATATTACGAAGTTTTATACGCAATGTAAACCACAAGAAAAGACGAAGACAAACACACAAAACAAACACAGGGGCTCTGCTGGACAGGTTTGACCTTGAAGAAATAAAAGGTTGCGTTAGATTGTTAATTGTTTCACACACATCTGCAAGTTTCTGCAGATGACTTAAACACTTTTATTAAGTAAAAACTCTGATTAATACAATGAACATAATATCTATGTTTCACACACATCTGCAAGTTTCTGCAGATGACTTAAACACTTTTATTAAGTAAAAACTCTGATTAATACAATGAACATAATATCTATGGGGGAATCGGGGGGAACACAACTAAAACTTTAGGTAAACATAAAAAATACGTTCACAAAATACACAAAAAATATTAAATCGAATTTGTTAATTTCACTAAAAAATTTGTTGGATTTATTTAATTCTTAATATATACATTTAAAGTAAATACCTTAAACTTCAAAATCCATTTTGAATAGTAAAAATCGGATCACTATATCTAACGCCTAACCACTTTAAAGTTCAATTTTGTTTTGTAAAAATTCTTGCTAAGTGCAGCTGCGCTGCAAAAATGTACACATGGTCACGCTTTGCATTCGATTTTTAGAAAGTCCCGTTAGATTTCCAGATAAAACCGGTTTGCCATCAAGAAGTTTGAACATTTTAGAGACGATTTGCTTAAACATTTTTTATATTCGTTGTTATCATTTTTTTTTATATTTGGCTTCTGGCGGAACCACTGTGCACTGTTCGTCGGCAGAATCGACACTCTCAGTCGGCAATCGTGTCGAAGCCGACTCTCTCGCGCTCTCATTTCCTCTCTGTTGATGAATTGTTGATGAATTGTTGATAAAAAATTTGACATGCACTCTCGCTCTCTCAGTAATACAAGCGGGGTGGGTTTTTTAGTTGCGTTTTAGCTTGTGAATAAGTTAGGAGTAAAACACCTTAGATGGCGAAAGTGGAAGTTAAAGTTAAATTGTTTAAAAATTCAATTTTTAGTTTAAAAGTTTGTAGCAATTGTGTTAGTGTTAGTGCAATTATATGGAAAACAATGGAATTATATTAAATACAGTGCGATTATATAAATATATGTGAAATTATATAGAAATTAACATGTCATCAACATTTAATCAACATGTCATCAACATTTAATCAACAATTCATCAACAATTCATCAACAATTCATCAACTTTTCATCAACATGTCATCAACTTTTCATCAACTTTTCATCAACAATTCATCAACAATTCATCAACTTTTCATCAACATGTCATCAACTTTTCGATTCTGCCGACGTCGCAGTCGTCACGTTGATGAATTGTTGATTACAAAGGCCTATTGATGACAAGTGGTACTGCAGGGTTATAACTCCATATACACACATACATATATTTGGGCAATTTTATTTCGTCTCCGTTTTGTTCACATACAGCACCTGCACTCAGACGATCCAAGTAGTAATGAGCGAAACACAGGTCATACAAAATTTTTGCAACCAAGAAACAAAAATTAATATTTTTTCCAATATTTGTTGAATCATCGTCAAAGAATATTTCCAAATTCGATAGCTATTTTAGAGTCGTTTTCAGCTAGTTTTTTTGGCTTCTTTTTTGTGTCGCACGAATTTAAGCTTTTTGTTGTGTTCTTGGTCAGGCTTCGCAATCTTCCCACACCTTGCAAGTCCGTCTGCACCAAGTGCGAGCCTTATGGGATAAGGTCGAAAAAGAGTACGAAATCTGCTCTAACCTAATTGCTCAGGAAGGATCCCTCAGCACCTTGCCTGTCCTACAAGCAAAGTATGACTATTGCTACTCCGTATACGAGACCTGCAGCACAGATTAGCGAAACGCTAGAAAGAGTGACGCCTCAAGCCGTTCAAGCTCCTCCCTCTCAACCGCATATTTCGTCCGGTTGCCGGCTACCGCCCTGCGATACAGAAGTTTTCGATGGGGACTACCTCCGATGGCCCACTTTCCGGGACCTGTTCACGGCAGTTTATGTTAACAACCCCAGGCTGACACCGGTCGAGAAGCTGTTCCATCTCCTCACCAAAACTAGTGGCGAGGCAAAGGCCATAGTGTCCAAATCCACGCTTACAAATGACGGTTTCGCGTCAGCGTGGGAAGCGCTTCAAGACCGTTTCCAAAATAAAAGACTTCTAGTCAACAGCCAACTCAAGCTCTTGTTCAACTTAAGTTCCATTTCACAAGAATCTGGACATGCTCTAAAGGAGCTGCAGTCCACGATTCAGGGGTGTCTGACAGCGCTAGCACATTCCAATATCTCCACTGACAACTGGGATTGTCTGCTGGTCTTCCTGTGCGCAAGCAAACTGCCAAAGTTAACCCTTTCCTTATGGGAACAGTCCCTAACTTCGAAGTCCGAAATTCCAGCTTGGGAGGAGATGAACACCTTCCTGAGCGAAAGGTATCGGACACTGGAGGCTATTGAGGACATGAAGCCGACTCAGTCAGTTCCCAAAAGGCTGCAATCCTTTGAAACCAAGGTCAGCATAAAACAAAAAGGGTGTGACTTATGTTCTAAGGAAAATCATCCGATTAGAATGTGCCCGAGCTTTCTTCACATGTCTGTCGACGCGCGTTCCGGCTACATAAAAAAGAAGCAGCTATGCCTGAATTGTTTAGCTAGAGGCCATCAGCTACGTGATTGCACGAGCACACACAGCTGTTTCACGTGTAGGGGGAGGCATCATACACTGCTGCATCGCGGCTCCCCCAGTTCCTTAAACACGAGTTCCTCAAACGCTCGAACCACGAGCTCTCCAACCACGGCGTCCTCGAGACCCTCCAGTCTCAATGTATCCGCGAGCACCTCAACGGTGCAGAATTATTTTGCCTCTGGCACTACAGCCGTTCTGCTGAGCACGGCCATTATTGACGTGTGCCATTTGGGCACGAGTTACCGAGCCCGAGCCTTATTCGACTCGGGATCGGAGGCTACGTTCATCTCCGAACGTATGTTCAACCTACTCAAGTTGCCGTTCCAAAAAATACAAACCCAAGTCTCAGGACTAAACCAGTCGGTTTCGGCAGAGTCAACGAAACTCTGCCAGTTTGCAATCCGCTTCCCTACTAAGCCGGGTCTACAATTAGACACCGCAGTCTACGTCCTTCCGGAATTAGCGGGCAAACTGCCCTCCCATCCAGTTTCCAAGAATTCGTTACAAGACCTGCCCGATCTCCAATGGGCAGACCCAAATTTCTTTGAAAGTTCCCAAATCGATATACTGATCGGAGCTGATATTCTACCGTCGGTGATGATGCAGGGCACTAGGAGAAACATTTGTGGCTCACTTCTAGGCCAAGAGACCATCTTCGGGTGGGTACTTACCGGGCCGATTTCCCATTCTAAGGCCAACAGAGTCACATCCTTCACGACTCAGGTACACCACAAAAATGAAGATTCCCTCGACTCGCTTCTCAGCAAGTTCTGGGAGGTGGAGGATCTACCATTCCAGATGGTAAAAGAGTCAGATTCCTATTGCGAAAGGTACTTCCTCCAGACTACCAAGAGAGACGCAAGCGGGAGGTACGTGGTTACGCTCCCATTCTGCGACCCCGAAAACTCGGGGTCCGATTTAGGATATTCAAGGTCCATTGCGTTAGCTCAATTTCTTCGAAACGAGAATCGTTTAAGAAGAGACTTTTCTTTAAAAGAGCAATATGACTGCGTGATTCAGGAGTACCTGGATCTGGGTCATATGAACGAAGTTCCATTGACTCTTAATTCCCCAACGTACTATCTTCCACATCACGCGGTAATCAAGCCCGAAAGTACCACGACAAAGCTTCGCATTGTATTTAACGCCTCCAGTCCATCTGCGAATGGAACCAGCTTAAATGATATTCTTCATGCTGGTCCAGTACTGCAATCCGATCTGACCATTCAGATTCTGAAGTGGCGATATTTCCGATACGTGTTCAGCGCGGACATCACCAAGATGTACCGTCAGATCTGGGTCGATCCAAAGCATACACCCTTTCAAAGAATCCTGTTCCGCAATAAAGAGGGTGATATCCGAGACTATGAATTGAAAACAGTTACCTTTGGGGTCAACTGTGCGCCTTTTCTCGCTATTCGAGTGCTGCAGAAGCTAGCAGAGGATGTCCAAGGGGCGTTTCCAAAAGCCAGCCACATTCTTCTACAACATATGTACGTCGATGACGTTCTAGCAGGGGCCAATTCCATACCTGAGGCCCATAGTTCGATTAAGAGTTAAAAGCAGCTCTTAGCTCTGCTGGTTTCCCTTTGAGAAAGTGGACTTCAAACCACATGAGCATTCTAAAAAGTATTCCAGCCAATCACCTCCTTCATAGCGAGTTCCTCGATATCGATACCGAAAGCACGGCCAAAACGCTCGGGATTCGATGGAGGTCTAGGTCCGACGAATTCTACTTCGTGCCGCCAGAAATAGTGGTGGAACCCTCCTTTACAAAGCGCGAGGTGTTATCCCAAATCGCGAGGCTGTTTGATCCAGCCGGATGGCTCGCTCCGTTTATAATACGTTCCAAAATGTTTATGCAGGAGATTTGGCTACAAGATTTAAGCTGGGATGATAAGCTTCCCAGCGAAATGAGTCAGAGGTGGCAGGCGTTTCTTCATGAGTATTCCGACCTCAACCAGATCCGCGTTCCAAGATGGGTCTGTTTTCAGCCTGACATCAAAGTGGCGTATCATGGATTCTGTGATGCGTCCCAAAAGGCTGGAGCGGCGATCTACGTGCGTGTCGAGGTTGGTCAGAAAATCCTTTCTAACCTCATCACATCCAAGACACGAGTCGCTCCAGTAAAGACCGTGTCACTTCCACGCCTAGAACTTTGCGGCGCCGTGCTGTTAGCCGAAATGGTGACAGCTATTCTTCCCCATATGCCTACACCAAGTTCCGACATACGCTGCTTGACTGATTCGACAATCGTTCTGGCCTGGTTACGGAAGCCGGCGTGCAACTGGACCACATTTGTAGCCACTCTGTTGGCCAAGATCACCCAGGCAGTACCAGTCGACTGCTGGGCACACGTTCGATCCGAACAAAATTCCGCCGATTTAGCTAGTCGAGGCGTGTCGCTACTCGAGTTAGCGGATAGTCAACTTTGGTGGCACGGGCCAGAGTGGCTGCAAGGGCCACAAGAGCTGTGGCCAGCGCAAAGCGATGTGCAGCCGAACACAGAGCTCGAGCAGCGCGCGGTGAAAGTGCATCTCATCCAGGTCCCCTCTGACGAGTTTCTAGAACGTTTCTCGAAGCTGGACAAAGCACTGCGAGTCCTGGCGTATGTTCGGCGTTTCCTTAGTCGCTGCCATAAGGGCGCGATCCCCTCCACTTCACGACCCACGAGTGAAGAAATCCGAGAGCCAGAACGCGCGCTGATTTCCATGGCGCAGCGTCGAGCATACGGCCAAGAGCTGAAGCACTTGGTGGAGAAGAAGCCCCTTTCGGGGGCAAGTCCAATATTGAATTTATTTCCGTTCACGGACCAACACGGCCTCCTTAGGGCGTGTGGTCGCGTCACAGCATCTAAAGCCCTCCAGTATGATGAACGGCATCCAATAATTCTGCCCCACGGCTGTAGGTTGTCTCGCCTTCTCGTCCAATTCACCCACCAGATTACTCTTCATGGCGGTAGTCAGTTGATCGTACGCCTGATCCGATCGAAGTATTGGATTCCAAAAATCAAGAATCTGGTCAAGGCAGTGGTAAATCCGTGTAAGATCTGCACGATTTACAAAAAGAGACTGCAAACTCAGCTGATGGGCGATCTTCCAAAGGACAGAGTCTCCTTCTCGCGGGCCTTTACATATACGGGCATTGATTATGCCGGGCCGTTCGAGATCAAAAACTATACCGGAAGAGCGTGTCTCATTACCAAGGGATATGTATGTGTATTTGTGTGTTTTTCCACGAAGGCTATCCATTTAGAGCCGACATCCGATCTCACCGCCGAAAAGTTCCTAGCAGCCCTGGCTCGTTTCGTAGCCAGGCGAGGGTGCCCTCAGCGGCATTATTCTGATAATGGCAAGACATTTGTGTGGGCAGCTTCCCTACTTTCTCGGGACTTCCTTCAATCTGTTAAAGAGTCCGTGACTGATGCATATAGCCATCAGGGACTTGAATGGCGTTTCATCCCGCCCGGGGCTCCACATATGGGGGGTCTGTGGGAAGCAGGGGTGAAAAGTTTCAAAACTCTTTTCTACAAAGCTACGGCTGCCCGCAAGTATACCTGGGAGGAACTTGCGACGATTCTAGCCAAGATCGAGGCTTGCCTCAACTCCAGACCCCTCTCCCCGATGTCGGAAGATCCCTCCGATCTGCTAGCCCTCACGCCTGGCCATTTCCTGATTGGCGGGCCGTTGCTTTCCACGGCTGAGCCTGAGATAAAAGGCGAAGCCAAGTCGATAATCAATCGCTGGCAACATTTGAAGGCCCAACATCAGCAGTTTAGTGCGCGGTGGAAAGAGGAGTATCTCAAAGAACTCCACAAACGCAACAAATGGCAATTTCCGACCCGAAACATCCAAATCTACGATATGGTGGTAGTCAAGGAGGACAATTTGCCCTCGAACGAATGGCGGCTCGGCAGAATTGTTTCTGTTTTCCCCGGATCCGATGGCCGAGTTCGAGTGGCCGAAGTCCGTACGGCGCGCGGCACAATAAAACGCCCCGTGCATAAGGTTATCCTTCTCCCTATGGAGAGCAAGGAACCGGCTACTTCCAGCCATTAACCTATCTACGTCTGCGAGGTCCTATATTAATTTATTTTTGCTTTTCGTTTCCTCGCAGAACCACTTCAACGTCATGGTGCCATGCCCACGTACAGCCCAGAATTTGGATCGCAGACGTACTCGAGGTATTGAATCCTACCGCTGCCGAGTCATCCATCCTCTTCGGAAGTGCAAGAGGTTCCACAAATTGAGCGCTGAAAAGCGCCTTCGGGCGGTACTTATTAATAAGTACTGCTCGAATTGCCTCGCTCACGCACTCTGGAGGGACCTGCCGCAGCACCGAGGGCTGCAAGGCGTGTGGAGGGGACCACCACACGCTGCTTCACATGCACGAGGAGCGGCCCTCGACCTCCCGTCCACGTCCGGAGCGCACCGCTCGTCAGCCCGTCTCCAGGGAGCCTGCTCGTCCGGCGGCCCCCACTCCATCTCCGGCACGCTATCCCGGCCCGAAGGAGCCAGCGCGTGCATCGGCCCCCTCTCCATCTCCGACCGTGGCTGCCTATCTGCAGCAGAAGGTGGTCCACATCCTCCCGACAGCTTGCGTGCTGCTCGACACCGGGAGCACGACCTTCGAGATGGGGGCCATAATCGACCCGTGCATGCCGGTAGTAGTAGTAGTATTGACCGGTCGTTGGCGGCGGCATACCGGCTGCCAATCACGCAGGCGGGCGAGGATGAGGTCTGCACGGCGACTCTTCGATCCCGCACGGGCGACTTCCGGCTGGAGGTCGTGTTGAGGCTCGATCCCAGCCTCAAAATTCGGACGCCCTTACGAGCTCTGAACGACACCATCCGGGCGAGGTTCAACGACATCCGGCTCGCGGACGAGCGTTTTCATCGCCCATCGATCATTTCCCTCGCGTTGGGGTCCGACTTGTTCCCCAAGCTGATCCAACCGGGGTTCCTAAAGCTGGAAGATGGGCTGCCCGTCGCTCAGAGCACCGTTTTCGGATGGACCGTCTCCGGAGTGTGCAAGGAGGAGTAGTCCTGCTTTGCTGTCGCAAGGGGGAAGGGGGGGGGGGAGAATGTTCGCGCCACAAGCGCGCTTAGTTCTAAGCGGCAGTGTAAGAGCGAGCGCTGCACTGGCGCTTGCACTCCCGCTTACACTCCCGCTTACACTCCCGCTTACACTCCCGCTCTCCGTCGGCTCTCCCGCTCAGGCAGAACCCACCACTCCGCGGTCCCGGGCTCTTTCTCTTTTTAGTCTTAATTTAGTCATAAATCTGAAGTGTGAGAATAAAGGAATCATTGAAGACGACTTCGCCGCCCCCTTTTTCTCATTATTTCGGGACTTGGGATTTCAACAGCCATCACTTCCACGGCCACCGACGACCAACTCCACTCCGACAGCCGGCCTTACAAATTGGAAGGAAGTCCGCCCACTCCATTTCACTGACAAAGTAATGGTTTTTTGTTTTATTTTCCTGATTGTTCATATGGAAGCTATAGGATATGGTACACCGATTTTCATGAAATTAAAACAGAATTTCAGGACAATGGTTCCGCAAGAGGCCAAAAATCAAAAAAGTGATAAAAATAATATAAAAAAATTCACGCAAATTGTCTTTGAAAATGTTAAAACTTGTTGATGACAAAGTTATGGTTTTTTTTTAATATTTTCCTAGATTGTTCCTATGGAAGCTATAGGATATAGTCAACCGATTTTCATGAAATTAAAACAGAAATTCAGGAATAATATAAAACGGCTAAATCTCGACTTTGAGAAAAACATGTTGAAAACTGACAAAGTTATGGTTTTTTGTTTTATTTTCCTGATTGTTCCTATGGAAGCTATAGGATATAGTCAACCGATTTTCATGAAATTAAAACAGAAATTCAGGAATAATATAAAACGGCTAAGTCTCGACTTTGAGAAAAACATGTTGAAAACTGACAAAGTTATGGTTTTTTGTTTTATTTTCCTGATTGTTCCTATGGAAGCTATAGGATATAGTCAACCGATTTTCATCAAATTAAAGCCGAAATTCAGGAATAATGTAAAACGGTTGTTCCTATGGAAGCTATAGGATATAGTTCAGCAAATTTTATGAAATTAAAATAGAAATTCAATAATAATATAAAACTGCTAAATCTCAACTTTGAGAAAAATATGTTGAAAACTGACAAAGTTATGGTTTTTTGTTTTATTTTCCTGATTGTTCCTATGGAAGCTATAGGATATAGTCAACCGATTTTCATGAAATTAAAACCGAAATTCAGGAATAATATAAAACGGCTAAATCTCGACTTTGAGAAAAACATGTTGAAAACTGACAAAGTTATGGTTTTTTGTTTTATTTTCCTGATTGTTCCTATGGAAGCTATAGGATATAGTTCACCGATTTTCATGAAATTAAAACAGAAATTCAGGAATAATATAAAACGGCTAAATCTCGACTTTGAGAAAAACATGTTGAAAACTGACAAAGTTATGGTTTTTTGTTTTATTTTCCTGATTGTTCCTATGGAAGCTATAGGATATAGTCAACCGATTTTCATGAAATTAAAACCGAAATTCAGGAATAATATAAAACGGCTAAATCTCGACTTTGAGAAAAACATGTTGAAAACTGACAAAGTTATGGTTTTTTGTTTTATTTTCCTGATTGTTCCTATGGAAGCTATAGGATATAGTCAACCGATTTTCATGAAATTAAAACCGAAATTCAGGAATAATATAAAACGGCTAAATCTCGACTTTGAGAAAAACATGTTGAAAACTGACAAAGTTATGGTTTTTTGTTTTATTTTCCTGATTGTTCCTATGGAAGCTATAGGATATAGTCAACCGATTTTCATGAAATTAAAACCGAAATTCAGGAATAATATAAAACGGCTAAATCTCGACTTTGAGAAAAACATGTTGAAAACTGACAAAGTTATGGTTTTTTGTTTTATTTTCCTGATTGTTCCTATGGAAGCTATAGGATATAGTCAACCGATTTTCATGAAATTAAAACCGAAATTCAGGAATAATATAAAACGGCTAAATCTCGACTTTGAGAAAAACATGTTGAAAACTGACAAAGTTATGGTTTTTTGTTTTATTTTCCTGATTGTTCCTATGGAAGCTATAGGATATAGTCAACCGATTTTCATGAAATTAAAACAGAAATTCAGGAATAATATAAAACGGCTAAATCTCGACTTTGAGAAAAACATGTTGAAAACTGACAAAGTTATGGTTTTTTGTTTTATTTTCCTGATTGTTCCTATGGAAGCTATAGGATATAGTCAACCGATTTTCATGAAATTAAAACAGAAATTCAGGAATAATATAAAACGGCTAAGTCTCGACTTTGAGAAAAACTTGTTGAAAACTGACAAAGTTATGGTTTTTTGTTTTATTTTCCTGATTGTTCCTATGGAAGCTATAGGATATAGTCAACCGATTTTCATGAAATTAAAACCGAAATTCAGGAATAATATAAAACGGCTAAATCTCGACTTTGAGAAAAACATGTTGAAAACTGACAAAGTTATGGTTTTTTGTTTTATTTTCCTGATTGTTCCTATGGAAGCTATAGGATATAGTCAACCGATTTTCATGAAATTAAAACAGAAATTCAGGAATAATATAAAACGGCTAAATCTCGACTTTGAGAAAAACATGTTGAAAACTGACAAAGTTATGGTTTTTTGTTTTATTTTCCTGATTGTTCCTATGGAAGCTATAGGATATAGTCAACCGATTTTCATGAAATTAAAACAGAAATTCAGGAATAATATAAAACGGCTAAATCTCGACTTTGAGAAAAACATGTTGAAAACTGACAAAGTTATGGTTTTTTGTTTTATTTTCCTGATTGTTCCTATGGAAGCTATAGGATATAGTCAACCGATTTTCATGAAATTAAAACCGAAATTCAGGAATAATATAAAACGGCTAAATCTCGACTTTGAGAAAATCATGTTGAAAACTGACAAAGTTATGGTTTTTTGTTTTATTTTCCTGATTGTTCCTATGGAAGTTATGGTTTTTTGTTTTATTTTCCTGATTGTTCCTATGGAAGCTATTGGATATAGTCAACCGATTTTCATGAAATTAAAACAGAAATTCAGGAATAATATAAAACGGCTAAATCTCGACTTTGAGAAAAACATGTTGAAAACTGACAAAGTTATGGTTTTTTGTTTTATTTTCCTGATTGTTCCTATGGAAGCTATTGGATATAGTCAACCGATTTTCATGAAATTAAAACAGAAATTCAGGAATAATGTAAAACGGCTTAATCTCGACTTTGAGAAAATCATGTTGAAAACTGACAAAGTTATGGTTTTTTGTTTTATTTTCCTGATTGTTCCTATGGAAGCTATAGGATATAGTCAACCGATTTTCATGAAATTAAAACCGAAATTCAGGAATAATATAAAACGGCTAAATCTCGACTTTGAGAAAAATATGTTGAAAACTGACAAAGTTATGGTTTTTTGTTTTATTTTCCTGATTGTTCCTATGGAAGCTATAGGATATAGTCAACCGATTTTCATGAAATTAAAACAGAAATTCAGGAATAATATAAAACGGCTAAATCTCGACTTTGAGAAAAACATGTTGAAAACTGACAAAGTTATGGTTTTTTGTTTTATTTTCCTGATTGTTCCTATGGAAGCTATAGGATATAGTCAACCGATTTTCATGAAATTAAAACAGAAATTCAGGAATAATATAAAACGGCTAAATCTCGACTTTGAGAAAAACATGTTGAAAACTGACAAAGTTATGGTTTTTTGTTTTATTTTCCTGATTGTTCCTATGGAAGCTATAGGATATAGTCAACCGATTTTCATGAAATTAAAACAGAAATTCAGGAATAATATAAAACGGCTAAATCTCGACTTTGAGAAAAACATGTTGAAAACTGACAAAGTTATGGTTTTTTGTTTTATTTTCCTGATTGTTCCTATGGAAGCTATAGGATATAGTCAACCGATTTTCATGAAATTAAAACCGAAATTCAGGAATAATATAAAACGGCTAAATCTCGACTTTGAGAAAAACATGTTGAAAACTGACAAAGTTATGGTTTTTTGTTTTATTTTCCTGATTGTTCCTATGAAAGCTATAGGATATAGTCAACCGATTTTCATGAAATTAAAACAGAAATTCAGGAATAATATAAAACGGCTAAATCTCGACTTTGAGAAAAACATGTTGAAAACTGACAAAGTTATGGTTTTTTGTTTTATTTTCCTGATTGTTCCTATGGAAGCTATAGGATATAGTCAACCGATTTTCATGAAATTAAAACAGAAATTCAGGAATAATATAAAACGGCTAAATCTCGACTTTGAGAAAAACATGTTGAAAACTGACAAAGTTATGGTTTTTTGTTTTATTTTCCTGATTGTTCCTATGGAAGCTATAGGATATAGTCAACCGATTTTCATGAAATTAAAACAGAAATTCAGGAATAATATAAAACGGCTAAATCTCGACTTTGAGAAAAACATGTTGAAAACTGACAAAGTTATGGTTTTTTGTTTTATTTTCCTGATTGTTCCTATGGAAGCTATAGGATATAGTCAACCGATTTTCATGAAATTAAAACAGAAATTCAGGAATAATATAAAACGGCTAAATCTCGACTTTGAGAAAAACATGTTGAAAACTGACAAAGTTATGGTTTTTTGTTTTATTTTCCTGATTGTTCCTATGGAAGCTATAGGATATAGTCAACCGATTTTCATGAAATTAAAATCGAAATTCAGGAATAATATAAAACGGCTAAATCTCGACTTTGAGAAAAACATGTTGAAAACTGACAAAGTTATGGTTTTTTGTTTTATTTTTCTGATTGTTCCTATTGAAGTTATGGTTTTTTGTTTTATTTTCCTGATTGTTCCTATGGAAGCTAAAGGATATAGTCAACCGATTTTCATGAAATTAAAACAGAAATTCAGGAATAATATAAAACGGCTAAATCTCGACTTTGAGAAAAACATGTTGAAAACTGACAAAGTTATGGTTTTTTGTTTTATTTTCCTGATTGTTCCTATGGAAGCTATAGGATATAGTCAACCGATTTTCATGAAATTAAAACAGAAATTCAGGAATAATATAAAACGGCTAAATCTCGACTTTGAGAAAAACATGTTGAAAACTGACAAAGTTATGGTTTTTTGTTTTATTTTCCTGATTGTTCCTATGGAAGCTATAGGATATAGTCAACCGATTTTCATGAAATTAAAACCGAAATTCAGGAATAATATAAAACGGCTAAATCTCAACTTTGAGAAAAATATGTTGAAAACTGACAAAGTTATGGTTTTTTGTTTTATTTTCCTGATTGTTCCTATGGAAGCTATAGGATATAGTCAACCGATTTTCATGAAATTAAAACAGAAATTCAGGAATAATATAAAACGGCTAAATCTCGACTTTGAGAAAAACATGTTGAAAACTGACAAAGTTATGGTTTTTTGTTTTATTTTCCTGATTGTTCCTATGGAAGCTATAGGATATAGTCAACCGATTTTCATGAAATTAAAACAGAAATTCAGGAATAATATAAAACGGCTAAATCTCGACTTTGAGAAAAACATGTTGAAAACTGACAAAGTTATGGTTTTTTGTTTTATTTTCCTGATTGTTCCTATGGAAGCTATAGGATATAGTCAACCGATTTTCATGAAATTAAAACAGAAATTCAGGAATAATATAAAACGGCTAAATCTCGACTTTGAGAAAAACATGTTGAAAACTGACAAAGTTATGGTTTTTTGTTTTATTTTCCTGATTGTTCCTATGGAAGCTATAGGATATAGTCAACCGATTTTCATGAAATTAAAACCGAAATTCAGGAATAATATAAAACGGCTAAATCTCGACTTTGAGAAAAACATGTTGAAAACTGACAAAGTTATGGTTTTTTGTTTTATTTTCCTGATTGTTCCTATGGAAGCTATAGGATATAGTCAACCGATTTTCATGAAATTAAAACAGAAATTCAGGAATAATATAAAACGGCTAAATCTCGACTTTGAGAAAAACATGTTGAAAACTGACAAAGTTATGGTTTTTTGTTTTATTTTCCTGATTGTTCCTATGGAAGCTATAGGATATAGTCAACCGATTTTCATGAAATTAAAACAGAAATTCAGGAATAATATAAAACGGCTAAATCTCGACTTTGAGAAAAACATGTTGAAAACTGACAAAGTTATGGTTTTTTGTTTTATTTTCCTGATTGTTCCTATGGAAGCTATAGGATATAGTCAACCGATTTTCATGAAATTAAAACAGAAATTCAGGAATAATATAAAACGGCTAAATCTCGACTTTGAGAAAAACATGTTGAAAACTGACAAAGTTATGGTTTTTTGTTTTATTTTCCTGATTGTTCCTATGGAAGCTATAGGATATAGTCAACCGATTTTCATGAAATTAAAACAGAAATTCAGGAATAATATAAAACGGCTAAATCTCGACTTTGAGAAAAACATGTTGAAAACTGACAAAGTTATGGTTTTTTGTTTTATTTTCCTGATTGTTCCTATGGAAGCTATAGGATATAGTCAACCGATTTTCATGAAATTAAAACAGAAATTCAGGAATAATATAAAACGGCTAAATCTCGACTTTGAGAAAAACATGTTGAAAACTGACAAAGTTATGGTTTTTTGTTTTATTTTCCTGATTGTTCCTATGGAAGCTATAGGATATAGTCAACCGATTTTCATGAAATTAAAACAGAAATTCAGGAATAATATAAAACGGCTAAATCTCGACTTTGAGAAAAACATGTTGAAAACTGACAAAGTTATGGTTTTTTGTTTTATTTTCCTGATTGTTCCTATGGAAGCTATAGGATATAGTCAACCGATTTTCATGAAATTAAAACAGAAATTCAGGAATAATATAAAACGGCTAAATCTCGACTTTGAGAAAAACATGTTGAAAACTGACAAAGTTATGGTTTTTTGTTTTATTTTCCTGATTGTTCCTATGGAAGCTATAGGATATAGTCAACCGATTTTCATGAAATTAAAACAGAAATTCAGGAATAATATAAAACGGCTAAATCTCGACTTTGAGAAAAACATGTTGAAAACTGACAAAGTTATGGTTTTTTGTTTTATTTTCCTGATTGTTCCTATGGAAGCTATAGGATATAGTCAACCGATTTTCATGAAATTAAAACCGAAATTCAGGAATAATATAAAACGGCTAAATCTCGACTTTGAGAAAAACATGTTGAAAACTGACAAAGTTATGGTTTTTTGTTTTATTTTCCTGATTGTTCCTATGGAAGCTATAGGATATAGTCAACCGATTTTCATGAAATTAAAACAGAAATTCAGGAATAATATAAAACGGCTAAATCTCGACTTTGAGAAAAACATGTTGAAAACTGACAAAGTTATGGTTTTTTGTTTTATTTTCCTGATTGTTCCTATGGAAGCTATAGGATATAGTCAACCGATTTTCATGAAATTAAAACCGAAATTCAGGAATAATATAAAACGGCTAAATCTCGACTTTGAGAAAAACATGTTGAAAACTGACAAAGTTATGGTTTTTTGTTTTATTTTCCTGATTGTTCCTATGGAAGCTATAGGATATAGTCAACCGATTTTCATGAAATTAAAACCGAAATTCAGGAATAATATAAAACGGCTAAATCTCGACTTTGAGAAAAACATGTTGAAAACTGACAAAGTTATGGTTTTTTGTTTTATTTTCCTGATTGTTCCTATGGAAGCTATAGGATATAGTCAACCGATTTTCATGAAATTAAAACAGAAATTCAGGAATAATATAAAACGGCTAAATCTCGACTTTGAGAAAAACATGTTGAAAACTGACAAAGTTATGGTTTTTTGTTTTATTTTCCTGATTGTTCCTATGGAAGCTATAGGATATAGTCAACCGATTTTCATGAAATTAAAACAGAAATTCAGGAATAATATAAAACGGCTAAATCTCGACTTTGAGAAAAACATGTTGAAAACTGACAAAGTTATGGTTTTTTGTTTTATTTTCCTGATTGTTCCTATGGAAGCTATAGGATATAGTCAACCGATTTTCATGAAATTAAAACAGAAATTCAGGAATAATATAAAACGGCTAAATCTCGACTTTGAGAAAAACATGTTGAAAACTGACAAAGTTATGGTTTTTTGTTTTATTTTCCTGATTGTTCCTATGGAAGCTATAGGATATAGTCAACCGATTTTCATGAAATTAAAACCGAAATTCAGGAATAATATAAAACGGCTAAATCTCGACTTTGAGAAAAACATGTTGAAAACTGACAAAGTTATGGTTTTTTGTTTTATTTTCCTGATTGTTCCTATGGAAGCTATAGGATATAGTCAACCGATTTTCATGAAATTAAAACCGAAATTCAGGAATAATATAAAACGGCTAAATCTCGACTTTGAGAAAAACATGTTGAAAACTGACAAAGTTATGGTTTTTTGTTTTATTTTCCTGATTGTTCCTATGGAAGCTATAGGATATAGTCAACCGATTTTCATGAAATTAAAACCGAAATTCAGGAATAATATAAAACGGCTAAATCTCGACTTTGAGAAAAACATGTTGAAAACTGACAAAGTTATGGTTTTTTGTTTTATTTTCCTGATTGTTCCTATGGAAGCTATAGGATATAGTCAACCGATTTTCATGAAATTAAAACAGAAATTCAGGAATAATATAAAACGGCTAAATCTCGACTTTGAGAAAAACATGTTGAAAACTGACAAAGTTATGGTTTTTTGTTTTATTTTCCTGATTGTTCCTATGGAAGCTATAGGATATAGTCAACCGATTTTCATGAAATTAAAACAGAAATTCAGGAATAATATAAAACGGCTAAATCTCGACTTTGAGAAAAACATGTTGAAAACTGACAAAGTTATGGTTTTTTGTTTTATTTTCCTGATTGTTCCTATGGAAGCTATAGGATATAGTCAACCGATTTTCATGAAATTAAAACAGAAATTCAGGAATAATATAAAACGGCTAAATCTCGACTTTGAGAAAAACATGTTGAAAACTGACAAAGTTATGGTTTTTTGTTTTATTTTCCTGATTGTTCCTATGGAAGCTATAGGATATAGTCAACCGATTTTCATGAAATTAAAACAGAAATTCAGGAATAATATAAAACGGCTAAATCTCGACTTTGAGAAAAACTATGTTGAAAACTGACAAAGTTATGGTTTTTTGTTTTATTTTCCTGATTGTTCCTATGGAAGCTATAGGATATAGTCAACCGATTTTCATGAAATTAAAACCGAAATTCAGGAATAATATAAAACGGCTAAATCTCGACTTTGAGAAAAACATGTTGAAAACTGACAAAGTTATGGTTTTTTGTTTTATTTTCCTGATTGTTCCTATGGAAGCTATAGGATATAGTCAACCGATTTTCATGAAATTAAAACAGAAATTCAGGAATAATATAAAACGGCTAAATCTCGACTTTGAGAAAAACATGTTGAAAACTGACAAAGTTATGGTTTTTTGTTTTATTTTCCTGATTGTTCCTATGGAAGCTATAGGATATAGTCAACCGATTTTCATGAAATTAAAACCGAAATTCAGGAATAATATAAAACGGCTAAATCTCGACTTTGAGAAAAACATGTTGAAAACTGACAAAGTTATGGTTTTTTGTTTTATTTTCCTGATTGTTCCTATGGAAGCTATAGGATATAGTCAACCGATTTTCATGAAATTAAAACAGAAATTCAGGAATAATATAAAACGGCTAAATCTCGACTTTGAGAAAAACATGTTGAAAACTGACAAAGTTATGGTTTTTTGTTTTATTTTCCTGATTGTTCCTATGGAAGCTATAGGATATAGTCAACCGATTTTCATGAAATTAAAACAGAAATTCAGGAATAATATAAAACGGCTAAATCTCGACTTTGAGAAAAATATGTTGAAAACTGACAAAGTTATGGTTTTTTGTTTTATTTTCCTGATTGTTCCTATGGAAGCTATAGGATATAGTCAACCGATTTTCATGAAATTAAAACAGAAATTCAGGAATAATATAAAACGGCTAAATCTCGACTTTGAGAAAAACATGTTGAAAACTGACAAAGTTATGGTTTTTTGTTTTATTTTCCTGATTGTTCCTATGGAAGCTATAGGATATAGTCAACCGATTTTCATGAAATTAAAACAGAAATTCAGGAATAATATAAAACGGCTAAATCTCGACTTTGAGAAAAACATGTTGAAAACTGACAAAGTTATGGTTTTTTGTTTTATTTTCCTGATTGTTCCTATGGAAGCTATAGGATATAGTCAACCGATTTTCATGAAATTAAAACAGAAATTCAGGAATAATATAAAACGGCTAAATCTCGACTTTGAGAAAAACATGTTGAAAACTGACAAAGTTATGGTTTTTTGTTTTATTTTCCTGATTGTTCCTATGGAAGCTATAGGATATAGTCAACCGATTTTCATGAAATTAAAACAGAAATTCAGGAATAATATAAAACGGCTAAATCTCGACTTTGAGAAAAACATGTTGAAAACTGACAAAGTTATGGTTTTTTGTTTTATTTTCCTGATTGTTCCTATGGAAGCTATAGGATATAGTCAACCGATTTTCATGAAATTAAAGCCGAAATTCAGGAATAATATAAAACGGCTAAATCTCGACTTTGAGAAAAACATGTTGAAAACTGACAAAGTTATGGTTTTTTGTTTTATTTTCCTGATTGTTCCTATGAAAGCTATAGGATATAGTCAACCGATTTTCATGAAATTAAAACCGAAATTCAGGAAAAAACATGTTGAAAACTGACAAAGTTATGGTTTTTTGTTTTATTTTCCTGATTGTTCCTATGGAAGCTATAGGATATAGTCAACCGATTTTCATGAAATTAAAACAGAAATTCAGGAATAATATAAAACGGCTAAATCTCGACTTTGAGAAAAACATGTTGAAAACTGACAAAGTTATGGTTTTTTGTTTTATTTTCCTGATTGTTCCTATGGAAGCTATAGGATATAGTCAACCGATTTTCATGAAATTAAAACAGAAATTCAGGAATAATATAAAACGGCTAAATCTCGACTTTGAGAAAAACATGTTGAAAACTGACAAAGTTATGGTTTTTTGTTTTATTTTCCTGATTGTTCCTATGGAAGCTATAGGATATAGTCAACCGATTTTCATGAAATTAAAACAGAAATTCAGGAATAATATAAAACGGCTAAATCTCAACTTTGAGAAAAACATGTTGAAAACTGACAAAGTTATGGTTTTTTGTTTTATTTTCCTGATTGTTCCTATGGAAGCTATAGGATATAGTCAACCGATTTTCATGAAATTAAAACAGAAATTCAGGAATAATATAAAACGGCTAAGTCTCGACTTTGAGAAAAACTTGTTGAAAACTGACAAAGTTATGGTTTTTTGTTTTATTTTCCTGATTGTTCCTATGGAAGCTATAGGATATAGTCAACCGATTTTCATGAAATTAAAACAGAAATTCAGGAATAATATAAAACGGCTAAATCTCGACTTTGAGAAAAACATGTTGAAAACTGACAAAGTTATGGTTTTTTGTTTTATTTTCCTGATTGTTCCTATGGAAGCTATAGGATATAGTCAACCGATTTTCATGAAATTAAAACAGAAATTCAGGAATAATATAAAACGGCTAAATCTCGACTTTGAGAAAAACATGTTGAAAACTGACAAAGTTATGGTTTTTTGTTTTATTTTCCTGATTGTTCCTATGGAAGCTATAGGATATAGTCAACCGATTTTCATGAAATTAAAACAGAAATTCAGGAATAATATAAAACGGCTAAATCTCGACTTTGAGAAAAACATGTTGAAAACTGACAAAGTTATGGTTTTTTGTTTTATTTTCCTGATTGTTCCTATGGAAGCTATAGGATATAGTCAACCGATTTTCATGAAATTAAAACAGAAATTCAGGAATAATATAAAACGGCTAAATCTCGACTTTGAGAAAAACATGTTGAAAACTGACAAAGTTATGGTTTTTTGTTTTATTTTCCTGATTGTTCCTATGGAAGCTATAGGATATAGTCAACCGATTTTCATGAAATTAAAACAGAAATTCAGGAATAATATAAAACGGCTAAATCTCGACTTTGAGAAAAACATGTTGAAAACTGACAAAGTTATGGTTTTTTGTTTTATTTTCCTGATTGTTCCTATGGAAGCTATAGGATATAGTCAACCGATTTTCATGAAATTAAAACCGAAATTCAGGAATAATATAAAACGGCTAAATCTCGACTTTGAGAAAAACATGTTGAAAACTGACAAAGTTATGGTTTTTTGTTTTATTTTCCTGATTGTTCCTATGGAAGCTATAGGATATAGTCAACCGATTTTCATGAAATTAAAACAGAAATTCAGGAATAATATAAAACGGCTAAATCTCGACTTTGAGAAAAACATGTTGAAAACTGACAAAGTTATGGTTTTTTGTTTTATTTTCCTGATTGTTCCTATGGAAGCTATAGGATATAGTCAACCGATTTTCATGAAATTAAAACAGAAATTCAGGAATAATATAAAACGGCTAAATCTCGACTTTGAGAAAAACATGTTGAAAACTGACAAAGTTATGGTTTTTTGTTTTATTTTCCTGATTGTTCCTATGGAAGCTATAGGATATAGTCAACCGATTTTCATGAAATTAAAACCGAAATTCAGGAATAATATAAAACGGCTAAATCTCGACTTTGAGAAAAACATGTTGAAAACTGACAAAGTTATGGTTTTTTGTTTTATTTTCCTGATTGTTCCTATGGAAGCTATAGGATATAGTCAACCGATTTTCATGAAATTAAAACAGAAATTCAGGAATAATATAAAACGGCTAAATCTCGACTTTGAGAAAAACATGTTGAAAACTGACAAAGTTATGGTTTTTTGTTTTATTTTCCTGATTGTTCCTATGGAAGCTATAGGATATAGTCAACCGATTTTCATGAAATTAAAACAGAAATTCAGGAATAATATAAAACGGCTAAATCTCGACTTTGAGAAAAACATGTTGAAAACTGACAAAGTTATGGTTTTTTGTTTTATTTTCCTGATTGTTCCTATGGAAGCTATAGGATATAGTCAACCGATTTTCATGAAATTAAAACAGAAATTCAGGAATAATATAAAACGGCTAAATCTCGACTTTGAGAAAAACATGTTGAAAACTGACAAAGTTATGGTTTTTTGTTTTATTTTCCTGATTGTTCCTATGGAAGCTATAGGATATAGTCAACCGATTTTCATGAAATTAAAACCGAAATTCAGGAATAATATAAAACGGCTAAATCTCGACTTTGAGAAAAACATGTTGAAAACTGACAAAGTTATGGTTTTTTGTTTTATTTTCCTGATTGTTCCTATGGAAGCTATAGGATATAGTCAACCGATTTTCATGAAATTAAAACAGAAATTCAGGAATAATATAAAACGGCTAAATCTCGACTTTGAGAAAAACATGTTGAAAACTGACAAAGTTATGGTTTTTTGTTTTATTTTCCTGATTGTTCCTATGGAAGCTATAGGATATAGTCAACCGATTTTCATGAAATTAAAACCGAAATTCAGGAATAATATAAAACTGCTAAATCTCGACTTTGAGAAAAACATGTTGAAAACTGACAAAGTTATGGTTTTTTGTTTTATTTTCCTGATTGTTCCTATGGAAGTTATGGTTTTTTGTTTTATTTTCCTGATTGTTCCTATGGAAGCTATTGGATATAGTCAACCGATTTTCATGAAATTAAAACAGAAATTCAGGAATAATATAAAACGGCTAAATCTCGACTTTGAGAAAAACATGTTGAAAACTGACAAAGTTATGGTTTTTTGTTTTATTTTCCTGATTGTTCCTATGGAAGCTATAGGATATAGTCAACCGATTTTCATGAAATTAAAACAGAAATTCAGGAATAATATAAAACGGCTAAATCTCGACTTTGAGAAAAACATGTTGAAAACTGACAAAGTTATGGTTTTTTGTTTTATTTTCCTGATTGTTCCTATGGAAGCTATAGGATATAGTCAACCGATTTTCATGAAATTAAAACAGAAATTCAGGAATAATATAAAACGGCTAAATCTCGACTTTGAGAAAAACATGTTGAAAACTGACAAAGTTATGGTTTTTTGTTTTATTTTCCTGATTGTTCCTATGGAAGCTATAGGATATAGTCAACCGATTTTCATGAAATTAAAACAGAAATTCAGGAATAATATAAAACGGCTAAATCTCGACTTTGAGAAAAACATGTTGAAAACTGACAAAGTTATGGTTTTTTGTTTTATTTTCCTGATTGTTCCTATGGAAGCTATAGGATATAGTCAACCGATTTTCATGAAATTAAAACAGAAATTCAGGAATAATATAAAACGGCTAAATCTCGACTTTGAGAAAAACATGTTGAAAACTGACAAAGTTATGGTTTTTTGTTTTATTTTCCTGATTGTTCCTATGGAAGCTATAGGATATAGTCAACCGATTTTCATGAAATTAAAACAGAAATTCAGGAATAATATAAAACGGCTAAATCTCGACTTTGAGAAAAACATGTTGAAAACTGACAAAGTTATGGTTTTTTGTTTTATTTTCCTGATTGTTCCTATGGAAGCTATAGGATATAGTCAACCGATTTTCATGAAATTAAAACAGAAATTCAGGAATAATATAAAACGGCTAAATCTCGACTTTGAGAAAAACATGTTGAAAACTGACAAAGTTATGGTTTTTTGTTTTATTTTCCTGATTGTTCCTATGGAAGCTATAAGATATAGTCAACCGATTTTCATGAAATTAAAACCGAAATTCAGGAATAATATAAAACGGCTAAATCTCGACTTTGAGAAAAACATGTTGAAAACTGACAAAGTTATGGTTTTTTGTTTTATTTTCCTGATTGTTCCTATGGAAGCTATAGGATATAGTCAACCGATTTTCATGAAATTAAAACCGAAATTCAGGAATAATATAAAACGGCTAAATCTCGACTTTGAGAAAAACATGTTGAAAACTGACAAAGTTATGGTTTTTTGTTTTATTTTCCTGATTGTTCCTATGGAAGCTATAAGGAATAATATAAAACGCTAAATCTAACTAAAAACTTTGAAAACTGACAAAGTTATGGTTTTTTGTTTTATTTTCCTGATTGTTCCTATGGAAGCTATAGGATATAGTCAACCGATTTTCATGAAATTAAAACAGAAATTCAGGAATAATATAAAACGGCTAAATCTCGACTTTGAGAAAAACATGTTGAAAACTGACAAAGTTATGGTTTTTTGTTTTATTTTCCTGATTGTTCCTATGGAAGCTATAGGATATAGTCAACCGATTTTCATGAAATTAAAACAGAAATTCAGGAATAATATAAAACGGCTAAATCTCGACTTTGAGAAAAACATGTTGAAAACTGACAAAGTTATGGTTTTTTGTTTTATTTTCCTGATTGTTCCTATGGAAGCTATAGGATATAGTCAACCGATTTTCATGAAATTAAAACAGAAATTCAGGAATAATATAAAACGGCTAAATCTCGACTTTGAGAAAAACATGTTGAAAACTGACAAAGTTATGGTTTTTTGTTTTATTTTCCTGATTGTTCCTATGGAAGCTATAGGATATAGTCAACCGATTTTCATGAAATTAAAACAGAAATTCAGGAATAATATAAAACGGCTAAATCTCGACTTTGAGAAAAACATGTTGAAAACTGACAAAGTTATGGTTTTTTGTTTTATTTTCCTGATTGTTCCTATGGAAGCTATAGGATATAGTCAACCGATTTTCATGAAATTAAAACAGAAATTCAGGAATAATATAAAACGGCTAAATCTCGACTTTGAGAAAAACATGTTGAAAACTGACAAAGTTATGGTTTTTTGTTTTATTTTCCTGATTGTTCCTATGGAAGCTATAGGATATAGTCAACCGATTTTCATGAAATTAAAACAGAAATTCAGGAATAATATAAAACGGCTAAATCTCGACTTTGAGAAAAACATGTTGAAAACTGACAAAGTTATGGTTTTTTGTTTTATTTTCCTGATTGTTCCTATGGAAGCTATAGGATATAGTCAACCGATTTTCATGAAATTAAAACAGAAATTCAGGAATAATATAAAACGGCTAAATCTCGACTTTGAGAAAAACATGTTGAAAACTGACAAAGTTATGGTTTTTTGTTTTATTTTCCTGATTGTTCCTATGGAAGCTATAGGATATAGTCAACCGATTTTCATGAAATTAAAACAGAAATTCAGGAATAATATAAAACGGCTAAATCTCGACTTTGAGAAAAACATGTTGAAAACTGACAAAGTTATGGTTTTTTGTTTTATTTTCCTGATTGTTCCTATGGAAGCTATAGGATATAGTCAACCGATTTTCATGAAATTAAAACAGAAATTCAGGAATAATATAAAACGGCTAAATCTCGACTTTGAGAAAAACATGTTGAAAACTGACAAAGTTATGGTTTTTTGTTTTATTTTCCTGATTGTTCCTATGGAAGCTATAGGATATAGTCAACCGATTTTCATGAAATTAAAACAGAAATTCAGGAATAATATAAAACGGCTAAATCTCGACTTTGAGAAAAACATGTTGAAAACTGACAAAGTTATGGTTTTTTGTTTTATTTTCCTGATTGTTCCTATGGAAGCTATAGGATATAGTCAACCGATTTTCATGAAATTAAAACAGAAATTCAGGAATAATATAAAACGGCTAAATCTCGACTTTGAGAAAAACATGTTGAAAACTGACAAAGTTATGGTTTTTTGTTTTATTTTCCTGATTGTTCCTATGGAAGCTATAGGATATAGTCAACCGATTTTCATGAAATTAAAACAGAAATTCAGGAATAATATAAAACGGCTAAATCTCGACTTTGAGAAAAACATGTTGAAAACTGACAAAGTTATGGTTTTTTGTTTTATTTTCCTGATTGTTCCTATGGAAGCTATAGGATATAGTCAACCGATTTTCATGAAATTAAAACAGAAATTCAGGAATAATATAAAACGGCTAAATCTCGACTTTGAGAAAAACATGTTGAAAACTGACAAAGTTATGGTTTTTTGTTTTATTTTCCTGATTGTTCCTATGGAAGCTATAGGATATAGTCAACCGATTTTCATGAAATTAAAACAGAAATTCAGGAATAATATAAAACGGCTAAATCTCGACTTTGAGAAAAACATGTTGAAAACTGACAAAGTTATGGTTTTTTGTTTTATTTTCCTGATTGTTCCTATGGAAGCTATAGGATATAGTCAACCGATTTTCATGAAATTAAAACAGAAATTCAGGAATAATATAAAACGGCTAAATCTCGACTTTGAGAAAAACATGTTGAAAACTGACAAAGTTATGGTTTTTTGTTTTATTTTCCTGATTGTTCCTATGGAAGCTATAGGATATAGTCAACCGATTTTCATGAAATTAAAAGCAGAAATTCAGGAATAATATAAAACGGCTAAATCTCGACTTTGAGAAAAACATGTTGAAAACTGACAAAGTTATGGTTTTTTGTTTTATTTTCCTGATTGTTCCTATGGAAGCTATAGGATATAGTCAACCGATTTTCATGAAATTAAAACAGAAATTCAGGAATAATATAAAACGGCTAAATCTCGACTTTGAGAAAAACATGTTGAAAACTGACAAAGTTATGGTTTTTTGTTTTATTTTCCTGATTGTTCCTATGGAAGCTATAGGATATAGTCAACCGATTTTCATGAAATTAAAAGCAGAAATTCAGGAATAATATAAAACGGCTAAATCTCGACTTTGAGAAAAACATGTTGAAAACTGACAAAGTTATGGTTTTTTGTTTTATTTTCCTGATTGTTCCTATGGAAGCTATAGGATATAGTCAACCGATTTTCATGAAATTAAAACAGAAATTCAGGAATAATATAAAACGGCTAAATCTCGACTTTGAGAAAAACATGTTGAAAACTGACAAAGTTATGGTTTTTTGTTTTATTTTCCTGATTGTTCCTATGGAAGCTATAGGATATAGTCAACCGATTTTCATGAAATTAAAACAGAAATTCAGGAATAATATAAAACGGCTAAATCTCGACTTTGAGAAAAACATGTTGAAAACTGACAAAGTTATGGTTTTTTGTTTTATTTTCCTGATTGTTCCTATGGAAGCTATAGGATATAGTCAACCGATTTTCATGAAATTAAAACAGAAATTCAGGAATAATATAAAACGGCTAAATCTCGACTTTGAGAAAAACATGTTGAAAACTGACAAAGTTATGGTTTTTTGTTTTATTTTCCTGATTGTTCCTATGGAAGCTATAGGATATAGTCAACCGATTTTCATGAAATTAAAACCGAAATTCAGGAATAATATAAAACGGCTAAATCTCGACTTTGAGAAAAACATGTTGAAAACTGACAAAGTTATGGTTTTTTGTTTTATTTTCCTGATTGTTCCTATGGAAGCTATAGGATATAGTCAACCGATTTTCATGAAATTAAAATCGAAATTCAGGAATAATATAAAACGGCTAAATCTCAACTTTGAGAAAAATATGTTGAAAACTGACAAAGTTATGGTTTTTTGTTTTATTTTCCTGATTGTTCCTATGGAAGCTATAGGATATAGTCAACCGATTTTCATGAAATTAAAACAGAAATTCAGGAATAATATAAAACGGCTAAATCTCGACTTTGAGAAAAACATGTTGAAAACTGACAAAGTTATGGTTTTTTGTTTTATTTTCCTGATTGTTCCTATGGAAGCTATAGGATATAGTCAACCGATTTTCATGAAATTAAAACAGAAATTCAGGAATAATATAAAACGGCTAAATCTCGACTTTGAGAAAAACATGTTGAAAACTGACAAAGTTATGGTTTTTTGTTTTATTTTCCTGATTGTTCCTATGGAAGCTATAGGATATAGTCAACCGATTTTCATGAAATTAAAACAGAAATTCAGGAATAATATAAAACGGCTAAATCTCGACTTTGAGAAAAACATGTTGAAAACTGACAAAGTTATGGTTTTTTGTTTTATTTTCCTGATTGTTCCTATGGAAGCTATAGGATATAGTCAACCGATTTTCATGAAATTAAAACCGAAATTCAGGAATAATATAAAACGGCTAAATCTCGACTTTGAGAAAAACATGTTGAAAACTGACAAAGTTATGGTTTTTTGTTTTATTTTCCTGATTGTTCCTATGGAAGCTATAGGATATAGTCAACCGATTTTCATGAAATTAAAACAGAAATTCAGGAATAATATAAAACGGCTAAATCTCGACTTTGAGAAAAACATGTTGAAAACTGACAAAGTTATGGTTTTTTGTTTTATTTTCCTGATTGTTCCTATGGAAGCTATAGGATATAGTCAACCGATTTTCATGAAATTAAAACAGAAATTCAGGAATAATATAAAACGGCTAAATCTCGACTTTGAGAAAAACATGTTGAAAACTGACAAAGTTATGGTTTTTTGTTTTATTTTCCTGATTGTTCCTATGGAAGCTATAGGATATAGTCAACCGATTTTCATGAAATTAAAACAGAAATTCAGGAATAATATAAAACGGCTAAATCTCGACTTTGAGAAAAACATGTTGAAAACTGACAAAGTTATGGTTTTTTGTTTTATTTTCCTGATTGTTCCTATGGAAGCTATAGGATATAGTCAACCGATTTTCATGAAATTAAAACAGAAATTCAGGAATAATATAAAACGGCTAAATCTCGACTTTGAGAAAAACATGTTGAAAACTGACAAAGTTATGGTTTTTTGTTTTATTTTCCTGATTGTTCCTATGGAAGCTATAGGATATAGTCAACCGATTTTCATGAAATTAAAACAGAAATTCAGGAATAATATAAAACGGCTAAATCTCGACTTTGAGAAAAACATGTTGAAAACTGACAAAGTTATGGTTTTTTGTTTTATTTTCCTGATTGTTCCTATGGAAGCTATAGGATATAGTCAACCGATTTTCATGAAATTAAAACAGAAATTCAGGAATAATATAAAACGGCTAAATCTCGACTTTGAGAAAAACATGTTGAAAACTGACAAAGTTATGGTTTTTTGTTTTATTTTCCTGATTGTTCCTATGGAAGCTATAGGATATAGTCAACCGATTTTCATGAAATTAAAACAGAAATTCAGGAATAATATAAAACGGCTAAATCTCGACTTTGAGAAAAACATGTTGAAAACTGACAAAGTTATGGTTTTTTGTTTTATTTTCCTGATTGTTCCTATGGAAGCTATAGGATATAGTCAACCGATTTTCATGAAATTAAAACAGAAATTCAGGAATAATATAAAACGGCTAAATCTCGACTTTGAGAAAAACATGTTGAAAACTGACAAAGTTATGGTTTTTTGTTTTATTTTCCTGATTGTTCCTATGGAAGCTATAGGATATAGTCAACCGATTTTCATGAAATTAAAACCGAAATTCAGGAATAATATAAAACGGCTAAATCTCAACTTTGAGAAAAATATGTTGAAAACTGACAAAGTTATGGTTTTTTGTTTTATTTTCCTGATTGTTCCTATGAAAGCTATAGGATATAGTCAACCGATTTTCATGAAATTAAAACAGAAATTCAGGAATAATATAAAACGGCTAAATCTCGACTTTGAGAAAAACATGTTGAAAACTGACAAAGTTATGGTTTTTTGTTTTATTTTCCTGATTGTTCCTATGGAAGCTATAGGATATAGTCAACCGATTTTCATGAAATTAAAACAGAAATTCAGGAATAATATAAAACGGCTAAATCTCGACTTTGAGAAAAACATGTTGAAAACTGACAAAGTTATGGTTTTTTGTTTTATTTTCCTGATTGTTCCTATGGAAGCTATAGGATATAGTCAACCGATTTTCATGAAATTAAAACAGAAATTCAGGAATAATATAAAACGGCTAAATCTCGACTTTGAGAAAAACATGTTGAAAACTGACAAAGTTATGGTTTTTTGTTTTATTTTCCTGATTGTTCCTATGGAAGCTATAGGATATAGTCAACCGATTTTCATGAAATTAAAACAGAAATTCAGGAATAATATAAAACGGCTAAATCTCGACTTTGAGAAAAACATGTTGAAAACTGACAAAGTTATGGTTTTTTGTTTTATTTTCCTGATTGTTCCTATGGAAGCTATAGGATATAGTCAACCGATTTTCATGAAATTAAAACAGAAATTCAGGAATAATATAAAACGGCTAAATCTCGACTTTGAGAAAAACATGTTGAAAACTGACAAAGTTATGGTTTTTTGTTTTATTTTCCTGATTGTTCCTATGGAAGCTATAGGATATAGTCAACCGATTTTCATGAAATTAAAACAGAAATTCAGGAATAATATAAAACGGCTAAATCTCGACTTTGAGAAAAACATGTTGAAAACTGACAAAGTTATGGTTTTTTGTTTTATTTTCCTGATTGTTCCTATGGAAGCTATAGGATATAGTCAACCGATTTTCATGAAATTAAAACAGAAATTCAGGAATAATATAAAACGGCTAAATCTCGACTTTGAGAAAAACATGTTGAAAACTGACAAAGTTATGGTTTTTTGTTTTATTTTCCTGATTGTTCCTATGGAAGCTATAGGATATAGTCAACCGATTTTCATGAAATTAAAACAGAAATTCAGGAATAATATAAAACGGCTAAATCTCGACTTTGAGAAAAACATGTTGAAAACTGACAAAGTTATGGTTTTTTGTTTTATTTTCCTGATTGTTCCTATGGAAGCTATAGGATATAGTCAACCGATTTTCATGAAATTAAAATTGAAATTCAGAATAATATAAAACGGCTAAATCTCGACTTTGAGAAAAACATTGAAATTAAAACAGAAATTCAGGAATAATATAAAACGGCTAAATCTCAACTTTGAGAAAAACATGTTGAAAACTGACAAAGTTATGGTTTTTTGTTTTATTTTCCTGATTGTTCCTATGGAAGCTATAGGATATAGTCAACCGATTTTCATGAAATTAAAACAGAAATTCAGGAATAATATAAAACGGCTAAATCTCGACTTTGAGAAAAACATGTTGAAAACTGACAAAGTTATGGTTTTTTGTTTTATTTTCCTGATTGTTCCTATGGAAGCTATAGGATATAGTCAACCGATTTTCATGAAATTAAAACAGAAATTCAGGAATAATATAAAACGGCTAAATCTCGACTTTGAGAAAAACATGTTGAAAACTGACAAAGTTATGGTTTTTTGTTTTATTTTCCTGATTGTTCCTATGGAAGCTATAGGATATAGTCAACCGATTTTCATGAAATTAAAACCGAAATTCAGGAATAATATAAAACGGCTAAATCTCGACTTTGAGAAAAACATGTTGAAAACTGACAAAGTTATGGTTTTTTGTTTTATTTTCCTGATTGTTCCTATGGAAGCTATAGGATATAGTCAACCGATTTTCATGAAATTAAAACAGAAATTCAGGAATAATATAAAACGGCTTAATCTCGACTTTGAGAAAAACATGTTGAAAACTGACAAAGTTATGGTTTTTTGTTTTATTTTCCTGATTGTTCCTATGGAAGCTATAGGATATAGTCAACCGATTTTCATGAAATTAAAACAGAAATTCAGGAATAATATAAAACGGCTAAATCTCGACTTTGAGAAAAACATGTTGAAAACTGACAAAGTTATGGTTTTTTGTTTTATTTTCCTGATTGTTCCTATGGAAGCTATAGGATATAGTCAACCGATTTTCATGAAATTAAAACAGAAATTCAGGAATAATATAAAACGGCTTAATCTCGACTTTGAGAAATATATGTTGAAAACTGACAAAGTTATGGTTTTTTGTTTTATTTTCCTGATTGTTCCTATGGAAGCTATAGGATATAGTCAACCGATTTTCATGAAATTAAAACAGAAATTCAGGAATAATATAAAACGGCTAAATCTCGACTTTGAGAAAAACATGTTGAAAACTGACAAAGTTATGGTTTTTTGTTTTATTTTCCTGATTGTTCCTATGAAAGCTATAGGATATAGTCAACCGATTTTCATGAAATTAAAACAGAAATTCAGGAATAATATAAAACGGCTAAATCTCGACTTTGAGAAAAATATGTTGAAAACTGACAAAGTTATGGTTTTTTGTTTTATTTTCCTGATTGTTCCTATGGAAGCTATAGGATATAGTCAACCGATTTTCATGAAATTAAAACAGAAATTCAGGAATAATATAAAACGGCTAAATCTCGACTTTGAGAAAAACATGTTGAAAACTGACAAAGTTATGGTTTTTTGTTTTATTTTCCTGATTGTTCCTATGGAAGCTATAGGATATAGTCAACCGATTTTCATGAAATTAAAACAGAAATTCAGGAATAATATAAAACGGCTAAATCTCGACTTTGAGAAAAACATGTTGAAAACTGACAAAGTTATGGTTTTTTGTTTTATTTTCCTGATTGTTCCTATGGAAGCTATAGGATATAGTCAACCGATTTTCATGAAATTAAAACAGAAATTCAGGAATAATATAAAACGGCTAAATCTCGACTTTGAGAAAAACATGTTGAAAACTGACAAAGTTATGGTTTTTTGTTTTATTTTCCTGATTGTTCCTATGGAAGCTATAGGATATAGTCAACCGATTTTCATGAAATTAAAACAGAAATTCAGGAATAATATAAAACGGCTAAATCTCGACTTTGAGAAAAACATGTTGAAAACTGACAAAGTTATGGTTTTTTGTTTTATTTTCCTGATTGTTCCTATGGAAGCTATAGGATATAGTCAACCGATTTTCATGAAATTAAAACAGAAATTCAGGAATAATATAAAACGGCTAAATCTCGACTTTGAGAAAAACATGTTGAAAACTGACAAAGTTATGGTTTTTTGTTTTATTTTCCTGATTGTTCCTATGGAAGCTATAGGATATAGTCAACCGATTTTCATGAAATTAAAACCGAAATTCAGGAATAATATAAAACGGCTAAATCTCGACTTTGAGAAAAACATGTTGAAAACTGACAAAGTTATGGTTTTTTGTTTTATTTTCCTGATTGTTCCTATGGAAGCTATAGGATATAGTCAACCGATTTTCATGAAATTAAAACAGAAATTCAGGAATAATATAAAACGGCTAAATCTCGACTTTGAGAAAAACATGTTGAAAACTGACAAAGTTATGGTTTTTTGTTTTATTTTCCTGATTGTTCCTATGGAAGCTATAGGATATAGTCAACCGATTTTCATGAAATTAAAACAGAAATTCAGGAATAATATAAAACGGCTAAATCTCGACTTTGAGAAAAACATGTTGAAAACTGACAAAGTTATGGTTTTTTGTTTTATTTTCCTGATTGTTCCTATGGAAGCTATAGGATATAGTCAACCGATTTTCATGAAATTAAAATCGAAATTCAGGAATAATATAAAACGGCTAAATCTCGACTTTGAGAAAAACATGTTGAAATTAAAGCAGAAATTCAGGAATAATATAAAACGGCTAAATCTCAACTTTGAGAAAAATATGTTGAAAACTGACAAAGTTATGGTTTTTTGTTTTATTTTCCTGATTGTTCCTATGGAAGCTATAGGATATAGTCAACCGATTTTCATGAAATTAAAACCGAAATTCAGGAATAATATAAAACGGCTAAATCTCGACTTTGAGAAAAACATGTTGAAAACTGACAAAGTTATGGTTTTTTGTTTTATTTTCCTGATTGTTCCTATGGAAGCTATAGGATATAGTCAACCGATTTTCATGAAATTAAAACAGAAATTCAGGAATAATATAAAACGGCTAAATCTCGACTTTGAGAAAAACATGTTGAAAACTGACAAAGTTATGGTTTTTTGTTTTATTTTCCTGATTGTTCCTATGGAAGCTATAGGATATAGTCAACCGATTTTCATGAAATTAAAACCGAAATTCAGGAATAATATAAAACGGCTAAATCTCGACTTTGAGAAAAACATGTTGAAAACTGACAAAGTTATGGTTTTTTGTTTTATTTTCCTGATTGTTCCTATGGAAGCTATAGGATATAGTCAACCGATTTTCATGAAATTAAAACCGAAATTCAGGAATAATATAAAACGGCTAAATCTCGACTTTGAGAAAAATATGTTGAAAACTGACAAAGTTATGGTTTTTTGTTTTATTTTCCTGATTGTTCCTATGGAAGCTATAGGATATAGTCAACCGATTTTCATGAAATTAAAACCGAAATTCAGGAATAATATAAAACGGCTAAATCTCGACTTTGAGAAAAACATGTTGAAAACTGACAAAGTTATGGTTTTTTGTTTTATTTTCCTGGTTGTTCCTGTGGAAGCTATAGGATATAGTCAACCGATTTTCATGAAATTAAAACAGAAATTCAGGAATAATATAAAACGGCTAAATCTCAACTTTGAGAAAAATATGTTGAAAACTGACAAAGTTATGGTTTTTTGTTTTATTTTCCTGATTGTTTATGTTGTGTATGGCGATATGAAGTGACACGATCAGGTTAAACGCTAAGACTCGAGTGATTTTATTTGGGAGAGCTGAGAGTGGCCCAGAGTTGCCAACGGGAAAGGTATCTAACATTGAATGTAAAGAGTTTGAGATTTAACAGAATTTGCTTATACATAACACATCTCCTCCCTTAATTATCAACGATTAGAATTTAGTTTAGGTTTCCTAAAGTCCTTTGGCTGAAAACGATCGACTTCTTGGCGAACTCTGGAGCTCTGGCGTACTGGTATGCCAGAATAACGGCGCGTTCGTTGAATCTGCTGCGGATGCTGAATAGGCTCTGTAGTGCGAGATGCTGGAACAGACTCAGGACACTGAACGGCTGGCAGGGTTGATGGTTGGTCTTGTCGTTGTGATGCTTGACTGGAACACGGTTTAGGAAGTTCAGGCATCCACCAAAACTCTGGAGTCTTCTCAATGTAGTTATCTTCTGACAACTTCGGTTTTAGTTGGTTAAAATGGCGCTTGATATAGCCATTTGTGGTGCGAACGATGAAAAGCATTTTTCCAATTGGACGGTCAATTATGCCTTCAATCCACTTTTCTCCTCGTGCATAGTTTCGAGCGTAGACCTTTTGATTTGAGGAATATTTGGTCACTGGCTGCTTAGCTTCGACAGGCTGCTCGAAAAGTTGAGTGAGTACGGTGCGGACCGCTCGACCATGAATTAACTCGGCAGGAGTTTTTCCTTGGGCGTTTGGCGTAAATCTGTAAGATGAAAGATATTTCGTTACAGCTACTCGCAGTGGTATACCGTCTTGGAGGTTCTTCTTGACTGAGAACTTGAACGTCTGCACAAAACGCTCTGCTAATCCGTTGGATGCTGGGTGGAACGGTGCTGTGGTAATATGTTTTATTCCGTGTAGCTTGCAGAACTCTCCAAAAGCGTCAGCTGTAAGCTGAGGACCGTTGTCGCTGACCATGGTTTTTGGGTATCCTTCGATGGCGAAAATTGAAGATAATGCTGCGATCGTGTTGCTGGTCGTCGTGGATGACATTTGAACGACGAATGGAAACTGTGAGTAGGCGTCGACGCATATAAGCCACATTGCATCGAAGATTGGGCCGGCGAAGTCGATGTGAATTCGCTCCCATGCTGTTGTTGCTGCTGGCCAACTCTGGTATTCTCGCGGTGGTGCAGGATTGTTGCACTTGCAGATGCCACATGACTGTGCGATGTTTTTGATGTCTTCGTCTATGGTAGGCCACCAGACATGCTGTCTAGCCAGTTGCTTCATGCGAACGATGCCCCAGTGTCCTTCATGTAAAAGCTTCAGGATATGGGCGTGTAGACTGGCTGGAATTACAACACGATTATTGTCTGTTTGTAGGCAGAGTAAATTTTGGTTGATGGTAAGGGCAAGTTTTCGGTTGAAATATGGCAATAAGGCTTCTTTGCCTTGTTGAAGTTTCTCTGGCCATCCTGTGGAAACATACTGCAGGACTTGCTGGAGAATTTTATCGTTGTCCATGTGTTTGCGAATAGACAATGCATTAATTGGTGGTGAAAGTTCGACTATGGCGTTACAAGCTTCCTCTTCTTTGTCGAAGTCTGGATCTTCACCCACCGGAAGGCGCGAAAGCGCATCTGCGTTGCCATGTGCAGATGTGGATCGATACTTGATATCGTAGCTGTAGGCCATGAGAATGATGCCCCAACGTTGTAGCCTGTTTGACGTCATCAAAGGAAGATGCTTGCCTGGATTGAAAATGCTTACAAGCGGCTTGTGGTCTGTTATGAGGATGAACTTTCTTCCGTATAAGTACTGATGAAAACGCTTGACTCCGAATATTATGGAAAGTCCTTCCTTTTCGATTTGGCTGTACCTCACCTGATGCTTGTCTAGTGTTTTCGAAGCAAAAACAATGGGCCTCTCTGAGCCATCAGGCTGAAGATGCGAAAGAACTACGCCGATCCCGAAAGATGAAGCATCTGTGGCAAGCACTAGAGGTAATTTTTCGTCGAAATGTGCTAGCTGCGTTGCGTTGATGATGTGAGATTTTAGAGCTGTGAATGCCTTTTGCTGTTGTGGACCAAAACAGTAAGTTACATCCTTTCTGCGAAGTTGGTTCAATGGAGCAGCCAACTGCGAATAGTTCGGAATAAAGTTACAGTAATAATTTACTTTACCCATGAATGCTTCCAATTGTTGTAAGTTAGAAGGCGGACTCAATAGTTTTACAGCCTCTAAGCCTGACCTATCTGGAAGAATCCCGTTTGCGCTGATTCTTCGTCCCAAATATTCGATTTCGTCCTCGAAAAAAAAACATTTTTGTCTTTTGCATCTGATGCCGTTTTCCTGCAAAACGCTAAGAACTTTTTCGATACGGTTCAGATGTTCTTCGCTTGTAGGTGCTGAGATAATGATGTCGTCCAAATAGTTACCACAGCCCTCAATACCCTTCAGAAGCTGCTCAAGGTATCTCTGGAAAATTGCCGGTGCGCTGGCAATTCCGTAAGGAAGACGCTGATATTGAAATAGGCCCAGTGGTGTGTTAACGACCATGATTTTCTTTGAAGATTCATCAATTCCATCTGTAGATACGCGTCTATTTTACTGAACTGCTTACCATGTCGGATGATGTGAAACAGAGATTCCTTTGTTGGCAATGGATACTGTTCGATGTCTATTTGTGCGTTGACTGCTTGCTTAAAATCGCCACAAATACAAATATCGCCACCTGGCTTAGGTGCGAGCACAATCGGGGATGCCCAATTGCTGAACTTGACTGGTTTCCAAATTCCTGTTTGTGTGAGTCTGTCTGCTTCTGCTTTGAATTTGTCCATTTGTGCGAATGGAATTTGGCGACTTTTATAAAATTTTGGCGTTGCCGAAGATTTTAAAAATACGCTGGCTTTGAAATTTTGTATGACGCCCATGACAGGTTCGAAGACGTCCTTGTATTTGTTGCAGAGGTCAGTTACTTTGTCATACTGCACCTCGTAAATGTTCGACACCTGCACGATATCGAATCCAAATGTTTTAAAAAGATCCATACCGAAAAGATTGGTCGACGTTCCGACATTGGCTACGATTATGACCACTTCTTCTTCTCTTTCACCGCATTTTGCGACAGTGTGCAGTTCCCCTAGCAATGGTATGGGTGTATGCCCAAATGCATGTAAAACACGGGAACACTTCTGCAATTTCGGCTTGTTCAGCAAGGTGTATGTATTGGAGTTTATGACTGATGCTGTTGCTCCGGAGTCCATTTGAAACGAAATAACTTGGTCAAATATCTTTAGATCAATGATTTTCCTGTTTAGTTGACTTTGGACCTGACCTGTGACACTGTATACCGCTTCGATATCTTCAACTTCGTTTGCTTGGTTGTTTCTGGGCTTTTTCTTTGTGTTTTTTGACATACAGACTACAGCTATATGGCCTTTTCTACCGCATTTGTGACATACGGCATCACGAAACTTGCAATTCTCTCTCTGATGAGAGTGTCCACAGCCCGAGCATGATTTTAGGTCATTATTATTTGATCTGGCAAGGTTCCTAGTGCTCTCTGGCTTCTTTATGTATTGGTGTAATGCATTTACTTGGTCCGGCTTCTGGACGGTCTCTTTCAGCGCTGCAATGGTTTTTGTTGTTGTCTCATAAGTTTCTGCAATTATGAGCACATCTTCAAGAGTTGGCTGTGACTTTTGAAGAGCAGATGCCCGAACGGCCTCAAAAGGTGTATGTACTATGATCTGATCTCGTATCATTTCATCTACATAGTTTGACAAACAACCATTAGCGATGCATACAAATTGGCATTCACGAGCGATCCCGCGCAAGTCGGCTACCCACTCCCTATGTGTTTGTGAATGCTTCATCTCTCTTTTGAAAAACTCATAACGAGCTGCGACAATATGGCGTTTTGTGGTGAAATGTTCAGTGAGCTTGTCTGTGAGCTCCTTGTATGTGAATGTGCTTAAATTGTTGCTCCCGAATAGATTTTTAAGTAGTTCAAACACATTGATACCACACCAGGACAGGAAATAGGCTTTTTGTTTTTGATCTGCACTAACCGAGTAAGCGTTAAAGTGCTGGGATAATTGTTCTAGGTATGACTCCCAGTTTTGATTGTCTTTGTCGAATTTATGGAACGGAGGACACATAGACGATTCACCCGCGTGGCTTGAATCACTAGCACTTGGAGATGCATTTTTTTCGAGCATTTCTTGCATCCAGTTACGTTGTTGTTCCAAAAGAGTTTTAGTAATTTGTTGCTGTTGATCAAGCATTTTTTGTAACGTATTTGCATCTGCCTCCATCTTGATGTATGTACATCAACGACTACACGACACGATTGTACACAAGAATGTTGATTCCTGCGGCTAATATCTGTTTTTCTGTTCGGTGCCAATTATCTTGATGAGTATCAACGACTAATCGACACGATTATACACAAGAATGATGATTCCTGCGGCTATTTTCTGATTTTTTCCTCGTCGCCAATATGTTGTGTATGGCGATATGAAGTGACACGATCAGGTTAAACGCTAAGACTCGAGTGATTTTATTTGGGAGAGCTGAGAGTGGCCCAGAGTTGCCAACGGGAAAGGTATCTAACATTGAATGTAAAGAGTTTGAGATTTAACAGAATTTGCTTATACATAACAGTTTATATGGTAGCTATAGGATATAGTCAACCGATTTTCATGAAATTAAAACAGAAATTCAGGAATAATATAAAACGGCTAAATCTCAACTTTGAGAAAAACATGTTGAAAACTGACAAAGTTATGGTTTTTTGTTTTATTTTCCTGATTGTTCCTATGGAAGCTATAGGATATAGTCAACCGATTTTCATTAAATTAAAATCGAAATTCATGAATAATATAAAACGGCTAAATCTCGACTTTGAAAAACATGTTGAAAACTGACAAAGTTAGGGTTTTTTGTTTTATTTTCCTGATTGTTCCTATGGAAGCTATAAGGTAATGTAAAACGGCTAAATCTCAACTTTGATGAAAATTTGTTGAAAACTGACAAAGTTATGGTTTTTTGTTTTATTTTCCTGATTGTTCCTATGGAAGCTAAAGGATATAGTCAACCGATTTTCATGAAATTAAAACCGAAATTCAGGAATAATATAAAACGGCTAAATCTCGACTTTGAGAAAAACATGTTGAAAACTGACAAAGTTATGGTTTTTTGTTTTATTTTCCTGATTGTTCCTATTGAAGCTATAAGGAATAATGTAAAACGGCTAAATCTCGACTTTGAGGAAAACATGTTGAAAACTGACAAAGTTATGGTTTTTTGTTTTATTTTCCTGATTGTTCCTATGGAAGCTATAGGATATAGTCAACCGATTTTCATGAAATTAAAACCGAAATTCAGGAATAATATAAAACGGCTAAATCTCGACTTTGAGAAAAACATGTTGAAAACTGACAAAGTTATGGTTTTTTGTTTTATTTTCCTGATTGTTCCTATGGAAGCTATAGGATATAGTCAACCGATTTTCATGAAATTAAAACCGAAATTCAGGAATAATATAAAACGGCTAAATCTCGACTTTGAGAAAAACATGTTGAAAACTGACAAAGTTATGGTTTTTTGTTTTATTTTCCTGATTGTTCCTATGGAAGCTATAGGATATAGTCAACCGATTTTCATGAAATTAAAACCGAAATTCAGGAATAATATAAAACGGCTAAATCTCAACTTTGAGAAAAACATGTTGAAAACTGACAAAGTTATGGTTTTTTGTTTTATTTTCCTGATTGTTTCTATGGAAGCTATAGGATATAGTCAACCGATTTTCATGAAATTAAAATCGAAATTCAGGAATAATATAAAACGGCTAAATCTCGACTTTGAAAAACATGTTGAAAACTGACAAAGTTATGGTTTTTTGTTTTATTTTCCTGATTGTTCCTATGGAAGCTATAAGGAATAATATAAAACGGCTAAATCTCGACTTTGAGAAAAACATGTTGAAAACTGACAAAGTTATGGTTTTTTGTTTTATTTTCCTGATTGTTCCTATGGAAGCTATAGGATATAGTCAACCGATTTTCATGAAATTAAAACCGAAATTCAGGAATAATATAAAACGGCTAAATCTCGACTTTGAGAAAAACATGTTGAAAACTGACAAAGTTATGGTTTTTTGTTTTATTTTCCTGATTGTTCCTATGGAAGCTATAGGATATAGTCAACCGATTTTCATGAAATTAAAACCGAAATTCAGGAATAATATAAAACGGCTAAATCTCAACTTTGAGAAAAACATGTTGAAAACTGACAAAGTTATGGTTTTTTGTTTTATTTTCCTGATTGTTCCTATGGAAGCTATAGGATATAGTCAACCGATTTTCATGAAATTAAAACAGAAATTCAGGAATAATGTAAAACGGCTAAATCTCGACTTTGAGAAAAACATGTTGAAAACTGACAAAGTTATGGTTTTTTTGTTTTATTTTCCTGATTGTTCCTATGGAAGCTATAGGATATAGTCAACCGATTTTCATGAAATTAAAACCGAAATTCAGGAATAATATAAAACGGCTAAATCTCGACTTTGAGAAAAACATGTTGAAAACTGACAAAGTTATGGTTTTTTGTTTTATTTTCCTGATTGTTCCTATTGAAGCTATAAGGTAATGTAAAACGGCTAAATCTCAACTTTGATGAAAATTTGTTGAAAACTGACAAAGTTATGGTTTTTTGTTTTATTTTCCTGATTGTTCCTATGGAAGCTATAGGAAAATTAATATCGAAATTCATGAATAATATAAAACGGCTAAATCTAAACTTTGAGAAAAATATGTTGAAAACTGACAAAGTTATGGTTTTTTGTTTTATTTTCCTCATTGTTCCTATGGAAGGTAAAGGAAACTAACAGTGAATATATCTATAGATTCACCGATTTTTATGAAATTAAAACTGAAATTCAGGAATAATGTAAAACGGCTAAATCTTTATTTTCCTGATTGTTCCTATAAAAGCTATAGGATATAGTCCACCGATGTTCATGAAATTAAAACCGAAATTCAGGAATAATAAAACGGCTAAATCTCAACTTTAAGAAAAACATGTTGAAAACTGACAAAGTTATGGTTTTTTGTTTTATTTTCCTGATTGTTCCTATGGAAGCTATAGGATATAGTCAACCGATTTTCATGAAATTAAAACAGAAATTCAGGAATAATATAAAACGGCTAAATCTCAACTTTGAGAAAAATATGTTGAAAACTGACAAAGTTATGGTTTTTTGTTTTATTTTCCTGATTGTTCCTATGGAAGCTATAGGATATAGTCAACCGATTTTCATGAAATTAAAACCGAAATTCAGGAATAATATAAAACGGCTAAATCTCGACTTTGAGAAAAACATGTTGAAAACTGACAAAGTTATGGTTTTTTTGTTTTATTTTCCTGATTGTTCCTATGGAAGCTATAGGATATAGTCAACCGATTTTCATGAAATTAAAACAGAAATTCAGGAATAATATAAAACGGCTAAATCTCGACTTTGAGAAAAACATGTTGAAAACTGACAAAGTTATGGTTTTTTGTTTTATTTTCCTGATTGTTCCTATGGAAGCTATAGGATATAGTCAACCGATTTTCATGAAATTAAAACCGAAATTCAGGAATAATATAAAACGGCTAAATCTCGACTTTGAGAAAAACATGTTGAAAACTGACAAAGTTATGGTTTTTTGTTTTATTTTCCTGATTGTTCCTATGGAAGCTATAGGATATAGTCAACCGATTTTCATGAAATTAAAACAGAAATTCAGGAATAATATAAAACGGCTAAATCTCGACTTTGAGAAAAACATGTTGAAAACTGACAAAGTTATGGTTTTTTGTTTTATTTTCCTGATTGTTCCTATGGAAGCTATAGGATATAGTCAACCGATTTTCATGAAATTAAAACCGAAATTCAGGAATAATATAAAACGGCTAAATCTCGACTTTGAGAAAAACATGTTGAAAACTGACAAGGTTATGGTTTTTTGTTTTATTTTCCTGATTGTTTCTATGGAAGCTATAGGATATAGTCCACCGATGTTCATGAAATTAAAACCGAAATTCAGGAATAATAAAACGGCTAAATCTCAACTTTGAGAAAAACATGTTGAAAACTGACAAAGTTATGGTTTTTTGTTTTATTTTCCTGATTGTTCCTATGGAAGCTATAGGATATAGTCAACCGATTTTCATGAAATTAAAACCGAAATTCAGGAATAATATAAAAACGGCTAAATCTCGACTTTGAGAAAAACATGTTGAAAACTGACAAAGTTATGGTTTTTTGTTTTATTTTCCTGATTGTTCCTATGGAAGCTATAGGATATAGTCAACCGATTTTCATGAAATTAAAACCGAAATTCAGGAATAATATAAAACGGCTAAATCTCGACTTTGAGAAAAACATTTGAAAACTGACAAGGTTATGGTTTTTTTGTTTTATTTTCCTGATTGTTCCTATGGAAGCTATAGGATATAGTCAACCGATTTTCATGAAATTAAAACCGAAATTCAGGAATAATGTAAAACGGCTAAATCTCGACTTTGAGAAAAACATGTTGAAAACTGACAAAGTTATGGTTTTTTGTTTTATTTTCCTGATTGTTTCTATGGAAGCTATAGGATATAGTCAACCGATTTTCATGAAATTAAAACCGAAATTCAGGAATAATGTAAAACGGCTAAATCTCGACTTTGAGAAAAACATGTTGAAAACTGACAAAGTTATGGTTTTTTGTTTTATTTTCCTGATTGTTCCTATGAAAGCTATAGGATATAGTCAACCGATTTTCATGAAATTAAAACAGAAATTCAGGAATAATATAAAACGGCTAAATCTCGACTTTGAGAAAAACATGTTGAAAACTGACAAAGTTATGGTTTTTTGTTTTATTTTCCTGATTGTTCCTATGGAAGCTATAGGATATAGTCAACCGATTTTCATGAAATTAAAACCGAAATTCAGGAATAATGTAAAACGGCTAAATCTCGACTTTGAGGAAAACATGTTGAAAACTGACAAAGTTAT